>CM053744.1:52787133-52805257 GCA_028658305.1 Pachyuromys duprasi
TAAGCCATTGCTGCTGTTTTTAATGCTCCTGATAGTCTTTCTCTGGTCTCCCTCAGTGAGTTATTGCAAAGGAGGACAGGGCTTGGGGTGGGGCTTGGGGAGAAGCAGGAGACCTCGTGATCACAAATGGAGGCTCACAGAATGCTGAGGCTATTCAACGAAGACCCGAAGTTTTGTTTTCCTACATAAACCACCAGGGCTTTCTTGATGCAATATCATCTTCTCTGCAAGCTAAGGTTACCAGTGCTGTCAGGTTTGAAAAAAAAGATCATTTTTGGCAGCAGAACATAAAGAAGACAAGTTGTAGCACCTCAGAGGGAGTTGAGTAGAAGCAGGAAGAATGCTCAGGCTCGCTAGCGGGGAATGAAACTGGTGAAAGGAACCCAGGGAGAGAGCAGTCCAAGGCTGCTGTTCAGCTGCTAGGCTCCCTGGGGAAGGCATTCCTCCCAAACTCTCAGCAAACAGGGACCCCTGGCTCCAGAGCTTTCCCAGTGGACCCTCAGGCAAACCACTTGGTCTGGGTGAATCTGAGGGGTTTTAATCTTAATACAGGGTAGCAATAATTCAGTGTCTTTTCTTCCTACTTTTGAGATTGCTGTAAGTACTCAAGACATCAAAAAACAAATCAGGCAAGAGGCTGAGGATGTAGCTCAGTGGGTACAATGCTTCCCTGGCATGCAGGAATTGGGAGTTACACCCACAGTTCTGCATAAAAATGAAGCATGGTAGTGCAACACTGTGGAGGTTGAGGCAGGGGGATCAGACATTCAAAGTCGTCTTCTGCTACATAGCAAGTTGGAGGCTCACTGGGCTACATGAGAACCCATCATTAAAAAGTCAAATGCTTTCCTAAAATGAGCCAACCAGTCTCACATAAAGAGCTACATGCCAAAAAGCCAGAATTAATGCTCACCTATGGGCTCTGTACCAGACTATTTTTCTGTATTGAAAACTGAAGCAGAATATTTTAAAATAAAGTATCTTCAATCCAGAATCAGATTCTTTTCTGAAATTAATGTAATTAATTAATATCGATAAATAATGTAATATAGATAATTAACATACAATTTCAGAGTCCTCAGATCAACCTTATTTGACTGATGGGGCACTTGGCTCAAGTCCTTGCTCTTGGCTGGTGACAAAGCTTCCTTTTCAGACACTGGCATCCCTGTCAGAGTGCTTTTAATCATGCCTAATAAGTGGTGCCAGGGGAAGTCCACCTCTTAGGACCCCTGCTTTCTTCAGTGCAGGCGCTGGCCATTAGTGCTCCACATAGATGTTGTGACATAGTCAAGCCACTCAGAGGCTGAATCTCCTCAGCCAAGGCCTTCCTGGCCCGTCAGCAAGATGACAGGAAGGTTGTCGTTCCAGGAACTGGGGCCTCAGCTTTGACATTTAGCTTAAGTAGCTAAACACTAGACTCCAGGCTCCTGCAATCTAGCTTAATTAGCAAGGATACTCTCCCCTCCCTGAGCTCCCCAGGTGCCTCCCCCAGTGACCAACTGTGAGGCGAAGTTACTGCAGATTCAAAGGTTGCAACCCTGGCTTTTGATTGTGGTCCCTCATTATGCAGGCAGGGGTTCTGTCTCCACATTAAAGAGAGGGAAGCAGACCTGATTTGGGGAAGATGAGACCCAGAGTCTGGTGGGGACAGTCAGTCAGGTGTGAGGGCAGAAAGCCTGTCAACTTCAGCTGGCTGGGAAGGAGGGGGGGGGGGTGGCAGTGGTTATGACGGGGGATGTAGGGAGAAGCAGGGGAGCACAAGGATATGTCCCTTCCCTGGTGTGAGGGACACTTTTCTGATGCAAGACTCCTGATCTGCAAGTGTGGGGATGGGATGGGGATGACAGAGGAGGCCGCAGTGGTGGCAGCTGAGGGCTGGACAGCCAGTCTGGTGGATAATCTCAGAACATGTGATTTGATAAGACTCTCTGGAGGCAAACTCAAATTGGGTCATTGGTGAAATATAATCTTTCTTCCTGTTTCTCATTAATACATTCCATTTATTTTTAATTTTTTTATTCCTGAGAATTTCATGAGTGCACACAGTCAAATACTTTCTTATCTAGCCTCCATTTCACTCCTCCCTCCATTTCACATCTCCCCCTTGTCCCCTTAATACACCCCTCCAAACTTGATGCCTTGTTTTTTGATGACCTGCCAAGTCCTGTTAGTTTCTGCCTGTATGTATATGGGTATGCGACCGTACACTGGGGCATGGGAAACCAGTGGCTACAGACCCCCCTAAGGGGTCTTTCTCCCCCCAGCAAATATCCAATACCAGCAGCCCCTCAGTTTGGGTGGGACCTGGAGACTATCTACTCCATGTATGGCTGGTGTGATCTTGAGTAGGTCTCCAGTAGGTCTTGTGCAGGTGACCGCACCTGCTCTGAGTTCCTGAATGCATTAGCCACGTCATATATAGAAGACAGGTCTTCACAGAACTCCTTTCACTCTCCTCTAGCTTTTACATTTTTCCACCTCCTTTCCCATAATTCTGCCTGAGCCTTGGGGGTGGTGGGTTGATATAGGTAATATAGCACTCAACTTCTTTGATTCTTACCACCCTGACCAGTTCCACCTCTCTCCATTGACTGATGCCTACCGGGAAAAGGAGCTTTTCTGGCTACCATTGAGAGGAGTGCAGGGCTATGGGAATAAGCATACAATCTTATTAGCATTACAAGAGTCTGCTTGTTTCTGAGATGCATTGACAATAGTCAGTTACACTTTATGATGTCCTTAATTCTGATGTGTGAGAAATGTTACTTCTCAGAACAAGATTGACAAATACAAACACAAATATACAACAATTAATTTTCCTGTTCAGTTTTGGGGGTGAGGATGGTGTATACTCAGAGTGAGGCTGTTTTGTTAAAAGGAGGGCCCATTTCCTTATAATTCTATTGGGCTGAGTCTGTGCCCTCAAGTAGAAGACCAGCTAATGAAGTTGAAAACATAAGTGAATGGCCAGTCCTCTGTGTGTGGTTTATATTTTTGTAAATTACACTTTAGTTAAAGTATAAATCTCTTATGGCTGATTCCATATACTCTCAGGATGGAATGCAAAATTGTTGTTAAACTAGATTAAGTAGAACACAAAGACACAAAATCCATAATGTAAAGAATCAGTTACTAACTAGTTCATTCTTTATTTGACACGTATTAAAGGGCATCTACTTTGAATCACTCGTTGAAGACTCAGGGTGAAAGAAACATACAAATGCCTTTCCTCAGGAAGCAGACACACAGGTGGAGATGAAGCTACTGAAAAGAACTGTCAAGGGGAACAGCAGTGGTGGCACACGCCTTTAGCCTTTAGTCCCAGCACCATGGAGGCAGAGGCTAGTGGATCTCCGAGTTCCAAGACAGCTAGGGTTATACACAGAAACGCTGTCTGAAAAGAAAAGAAAGAAAGAAGAGAAGAGAAGAGAACAGAAGAGAAGAAGAGAAAAGAGAAAATGAGGAAGAGGAGGAAGAACAATAACACCACCCCCAACAGCAGTAGCAGCAACATCAGGTATAGTGCCAAGGGCTTTTTATCTATATCATTTGAAACTCTGGGGAATGTAGATTCTCAGACTCCACCAAGGAGCTCCCGGATAGGCACAGAGACTACTTTAACAGGCTCTTGGGAGGATGGGGACATCAGCTCCATGTGGTGAACTGATGCACGATGAATGTGTAGACACACAATTGCCTCACAGAGTTGAGTGTGCTTAGGTGTTTTAGTTGGATTGAGTGTGGATGGTTCCTGGAAGAGGGACCACAGTGGACAGGTAAGGACGGATGCCCTGGCTGGGAATGTGAGCATGAAATCCTTCCTTCCTTCCTTCCTTCCTTCCTTCCTTCCTTCCATCTTTCCTGTCTTTCTTTCTTCCTTCTGTGTGTATCTGAGTGTGTGCAGGTGTGCACAAACGCGCATGTACTCAGGAAAGACAGGAGAAGGCATTGGGTCACCTGCAGTTGGAGTTACAGGTAACTGTGAGCTCCCTGATGTGGGTGCAGGGAACTGAAATCAGGTGTTCTAAAAGAGCAACAAGAACTCTTAACTGCTGAGCAATCATCTCTTCAGCCCCAGAGAGAGCCATGTACTTTAGCTCTGAGTGGCAGAATGTGGCCAGGAGCGGATTGTCTTGGCCTCAGGATGGATAAGGCTTTGTTACTTCAAAGCAAAGCTCTTCCTCCTCTTGTCACTCAGCTCCTGAGTGGACCAGGAAGACCTTTGAAAAATTAAACATTTGTTGTATGTGTGTATGTGTGCATGCATGCATACCATTGCACTTTTGTGGAGGTCAGAAGACAACTTGTGGGAGTCAGTTCTGTCCTTCCACCATGTGGTTTTCTGGGGCTCGGTGGCAATCACCTTTAACTGCTGAGCTGTCTTGCTGGTCCCCAGCAGTAGATTCTTTTCGCTATCTTTTGCCCTGGGTTTCTTTCCTTGTTCAATTCTTGCCTGGTGATGTCTAACCGTTAGGTCTCTTCTGAGTCCTGGTGTCCTGTTAGTATACCAGACTGTAGATGCCAGTATTTGCTCTCTGTCTGTTCTCTCCTTCTTGGCTAGCAAGTCTTGAGATCAGTTGAAGGACATTCCTTGCTTGGGGCCAGGACTTCACACTGCAGACCTGTCCCAAAGACCATGATCCATCCCAATTATTTTGGACTTATGGTGGGTGTTTATTTTGTTTCTTGGTGGTCCTCATGCTTTTTTGTCATGTTTGATGTCCTAACTGAGCATCCCATTGCATATGACAAACATGTGCCCTGATATTTTGTGTCAGCGGGCTTGCTTTTTCCACAATGTGCACAAGGCTCTTCCCATCCATATTACCAGGGAAACCTTCAAGTTGGTAACCCTGCCCAGTTTCTACTCCTTAACTCTCTGCTGCCTCTACTGGCCCCTTGGGCTTTGCCCTACCTTATAGTGGTTACTTTGAGATGCACTTGCTGAGAATGCACTATCTGCTCTAAGAAAACCTACCCCAGACCCTGGGGTACAAACCTGAGTACACTGAGTTTCCTTTCGTTTTCTGTACCTCACTGTGTAAGAGGGAACAAGAGGTAAGTGATGGTTAAAATACTTCAGAAGGGCCATGTGAGAGGCAGAGGAAGATGCACGGGCACCTGGAGAAAATAAATGCATTACTGGAGGGAAAGAAAGGAGGCTTCTCAGGGAGACTTCAGAAGGACAGCCAGGGATAGGCAGGTTGCTGGAGTCTTGGCTTTATAGACTAGGAGGGATGGAGATGAGAGCAGAAATTACATTTCAGTTGACTTAATAATGAGCCAGTGTGTGACAGACAATGACACAGATCGCTTAAAATTCACCATCTCTGCCTTAAGGTTTAAACACTGGAGTCTTTTTTTTTTAATAGTCTTTCTACCTTGTATTTAAGTACACAAATACCCAAGAAAAATAAGCATCATAATTTCTCTATTTAAATTTAAGCTAATAAAAAGAATGAAATAGGGCTCTCATCCCCTCCCCTCCAACACACAAATACACTCATTCCATGTTGTGCTTGGCCTCTAAAAAGCTGAGGAATTTTGTGTTTTCACTCTGGCATTATTTGAAATTTATGTACTACATAGCAAATAATAACAGCAAGTACATTATATCCAGAAAGAGGTTTTTTTCTTGTTGCTGTAGAAAAAAAAATTAGCTCACTAACACTTCACCCCCCAATTATGCTGTTCTTTCGAAAGAGTGCTGCTCATCAAGATAGCTGACAGCTTCGATTGTTATTTGTAAAAAGTTGACAACCAGGCTGGGCATCCTGCCTGCAGAGTGGCACAGGCTGAGAATGAATGGATAGTTAATGAGCCCCTCCTCCTCCCTCCCCCCATAACCCCCAGTATGAAACACAGTCAACTGTATCAGGCTCGGTGACACAGACAGTGAAACACTGGAACTCCAGGGAAGATGAAGCCATTGCATTCCTACCTGATTTAAAAAAAAAAAAGATTAAGATGGCCAGTTCTCTGTTTATCCATCAAAGCATATATCTTGTCATAAAGTACATCTCCTCGAGGCTGCAGCCTTTGTGTTATCGCCCTTAAGATCCCTGTTCTGCTCATGTAATCTGGCCCATAGTAGATACTTCTTTAAAAAAAAAGTCAGTGTAATTGAGCAGAGTTTTATTGTCCTTTGGATGGAAGCATGATCGTTATGTCTTCTTTGCTGCTGGAGCTCCAAGGGAAGGGATTTCTTAGCTGAGTATTCCACGGTCCACGCGAACATGTCAGGAGCATGCAAGAAGGACCCCATGTCTTCTCACTCACTCCTTTGTTCCCTTCCTGTGGTCTCAGGGTACGCTGGACTTCTTACAGGCTGGGGGTGTGATTCAGCTAGTCTTTCCTTCCTCTTTCTGGATCCCTTCTCCAGGGACCCCACTTTTTTCTTTCTTACAGCACTTAAAGTGAAATTGGGTTCTCTCTGTGTGTTTCTTTCTCTTTTTAAACAGGAGCAATGACGTGTTGGGTCTCTAAAAAGCTGGCTTTGATCTTGCCAGATGTACAGCCTGGACAGAGAACTTGAAAAGCAACTTAAAAAGAGGAGAGTTATTTTGGATCATGGTTCTAGGGGACACAGTCAATCCTGTAGATGGGAGCATGGGTCAGGAATGCCTCACCACCTCACCGTGATAGGACAGGGAGCTGAGAAAATCCTGGGTAGGAAAAGGGCAGAGGTAATACCCTTGGCTTTCTCTATGTCAGTCCCGCTTCCTAAAGTACCCACAGCCTCTAAAACCAACAACCCCAGCTGGGGCCCAAGTGTTGGAACTGTTGGAACATGTGGATCTGTGGGGGGACATCTCACATTCAAACCATAACACCGGGCTGGCTCTCTACCATTGAGCTATGTTCTTGGTTCTTCCGAAATAGTTCATTGGTGACTTAGTGACATTAAAGCTGGGACATAACGAAAGAAATGCCATGGGATACCACAGTTCAATTATTATTTCCTTTGAAATTTGAGCTTCACTGAAGTAAATGTGCTAGAAGTCAAAGGACTCCCATGAGAGCTCTGTGTTCCAGTTGGCAGAGGAAAGAAGCAGACCCAAGGGGCAGAGCTTACACTTGGAGAGTCCCTTAGATGCCCACTGTTGTGGAAAGTGGCACTAGAGGATTTATAGGGATCGTGCACTCAAAAAAAAATTTTAATGAATGGTGTATCTGTTCAGTCAAAGTAAACATATATGCATATTTAATAATGACTTATAAAAACCTGGTTTTTATTTTTCCTACAAAAATATTGTTTTGATGCAGTGGCTCAAAATATATCAGGACCCATTCTTGTTTAAATTCTTTACCTGTTGCTTATTGCTTTCCCTCTTGGGCTTCCACCTAGACCCAGCCCTTGTCAACTGCTGATTGTCTCATAGTTACAAGAAGCCTGCCTAAGCATTCTGCATCACGGACAGATTCGTGGAGGAGAGTAGGGATAGCAGTTTATGCTACATCTGTTTCTTGTATATGAATGCGGAATTAAATGAGCTGTTCTCCAGATGACTTGCTCTTATACTGCAGTAGCCAGAACTGGGTTCATAAGGCAATCCTCAAACATAGGTAAGCACAGAGTGAGGAGTGAGTCTGCTGCCACCATGGACAGCCTAGAGGAATCATTAGCAGGGAAGGGGTAGGGCAGACATTGACAGGTGATGAGTTCTGTTTGCTTCAGATAGCAAAACACAGAAGTATTCAACCCTAGTGGAGGACACACTAAATAATATCCAAATGTTGAGATGATACAAACAAGGTATATATTTAGGTTGCTATGTTGTTATGCCCAATGCCCTGGCAACATGCAAAGCAGTCCAAGTTTGACTTGTTTTTACCACTCTGGCCACTGGCTTTGTTAGCCAGGAAGGGCTTTCCCAGTTGTATCTACCTTCATTTTTTAACTTATTGTAATTCTAACTCCTAACAATATTGTGCTCCACAGGGCAATCTTAGTATTTTGAAACTTCTAAGGATTTCTTGTGTGTTGTGGTCATGTACACTGTAATATCAGTACTGGGAGGCAGAGGTTTTGAGTTTGAGATAAACTTGGGCTAGCAAAGTTGAAGCCAGCCTCAGACTAGCGAGTGAGATCCCATCTCAAAGCCAAACCAAATTATAACAACAACAACAACACCACACACATAAACACACAAACACAGACACACCATACACATATGCACACACCACACACACACCACAGACACCCATTAGTACTGCAGTAAAAGGCAAACTTACGTCAAGATGCCATTAACTGGCCCATTCACTACTTGAGTGACTAACACAGTAGCTAGCTCCCAGTGGAAGGGACCCCACATAGTGTCTTCATAAGGTCAGTACCACCCCTCCCCCCGGAATTCCTTACAGGTCATCAGAAAATTGAACAGGGAAAAATGACTGCTGTGCATTCTTCAAAAGACTTTCCTGTCACCAGCAAGATGGTGGAGTGCAATGCCAGACAGAGGTTTCTGGTACATAGGGACATACTGGAAGAGGGAGTTTTTCAGCATCCTCTTCAAAATGCATAAGAATATCTACCTGTTTTTTTTTTTTCAGATTCAGGAGATGGTCACACTGAAGTCTGAGTGCCCCTCATTTTCTAGACCAGCTATTTTAATCTTTGGCTTTAAGCCAGAAAAAGATATGCCAATATATTTTCTATGTCCAAAATTAAGGTTTTTCAAAATGTGAACAAAACTTAATGCTGCAGTCATGATGGTTTTCTAGTGTGAAACACATAGCAGCTCTGTAAAGTGTGTAAGGCTGTGCACTAATTGAAACAGTCTCTAGATTTTATACATAAAATTTGTGCAAAAGTCAAAACATAGACATTTGAACCAGATTTGATGTGGGCTCTGTTACCAGAGCAATGGATACATTCCAGCTTCCCTAATTATACCTCGCCGCTCAGGCATCGTCAGCACTGATTTATACACTTCATCCATGTTCTTTCATTTCATTCTTTCCCTTAATAGCAGAGCACAGGGTTGACCAGCTTGAAGTCAATGAGTATCTGATTGAGGCTAATGACATCACTTTCTACAGGCCTAACGATTTTTATCTTTGTCTCAATTGTATTGAGTTAATGAGATCCATGCTTCTCATGGATATCAACGTATCTGGCATTTTTTTAAATTCTTCCCCCGCTCAGTGTCACACCTAGTATGAACAAAATAGGACATAAAAAATCGCACAAATATTGTTCCTCAAGGATGGGGTGCTGTTAAAACTGAAACATTGGTTGGCCAACAATGTTACTATGAAGTACCAGTCATCTATAGGATTAAGTCAGGGCCATGGAATTCAGGCTATCAAGTGTCAACATACGGATGGCTTAGAAAGCATGAAGGAAGGCCCATGTCACACTGTTGTGGGTGGTTCCAGGCATCTACATGTGTTCAAAGACTGATACCAAGATCAAGAGCACTTAACCTCAAATTAGTGTTCACTAGTCCGCTCAGCAAGTAATGGAACATCTGTACTGTATTTGTGTGTGGGTGTGTGCACATATATGCAGGTGTCCATGGAGGCCAGAAAAGAGCAATAGATGCCCTGGAGCTGGAGTTGCTGGCAGTTTTGAGCTGGGAACTGAACTCTGAAAATATATCAAATATGTATGCATATTGTCTGGTGTGCGAGTGCAGATGTGGGTCTGTTTGTGTCGTAAGCAGTGTGTATTTGGAGGTCAGAAGAGAACATTTGGGAGCCAGTTCTCTCTTTTTATCTCATTGAGGTGGAATCTTTCTTGTTATTTCTGCCATTATACCATTCATTCTAGTTAACTTTGGCAGATTCTCTCATTCGTACTTCTTATCATGCCTTAGGCATGCTGGAACCATTGGGCATTTTTATGTGGGCTCTGGGGACTGAATTTGGGTCTTCAGGCTTGCACACCACGTGCTTTTACCTGATAAGCCATCTCCCTGACCCCTGAGCATCTCCTTGTACTTGAACATATAAACTAAACTCCTAGGTGTCACCACCCCCTGACTTTGACCTAGAGCCTTTGGGAGCAAAGTCTGTTACAGAGTTCCAAAGTGAATTTTCTCTTTCATTCCATTTAGCCTTTTGGCTTCCTGTTTGGTAGTGGTTGTTATGACACTGCTTTTGGAAGAGGCTCCCTGGTTGTAACATTTGCCCTAGGTTCTTCTCCTGTCTAAGGATAGAAGCCAGGCCATTTCAGAGTCTAGGCATGCCAGTGAATGTGTCTATTTTTCCGTGATGTAGATAAAGTGTCTTGGATGAACCTCTACTGAAGGACACTGGCAAATACATCTAGAGCTTGTATCTAGCATCAAAATCAAGCACTGATCAAACCCACCCCATAGTTTGTGAAGTGGCATGGAAAGTGAGTTTGCTCTGTGAGAGCCAAGCTCTTGAAGTTTGACACCCAAGCAGTTGTGAACAGGATGTCTATTACAAATCTTTAGTTTGGAAGCAAAGGTGTGTAGATGAAAAGCTGGGCATTGAAGTAGGGCTGGCAATGCTCCGTGGAAGCTCTGGCTAGTTGCTCTTCCTGAGTTAATCCCGATCGGGCAGACACTTATCAACCTTATACCACACTTCTATCACTCACGGAAAGTGAGCTGTCTGAAGAAGAAAGTGCTCTAGAGCTGGGGTGGAGGGTGGGTGTGGGTGCTGATTCATATCCTGTTGGAGCTGCTTGCTGGAGTGATAAGTCATCCCTTGAAGATCTGATAGTTGATTTTTTTATATGATAGAAATTCTCAGTAGAGGCCAGAGAGATGGCTCAGTAGTTAAGATTATACACTGTTTCTGCAGAGGACCCAAATTCAGTTTCCAGCACCCTCTTTGGGTGGCTAACTACTGCCAATAATTCCAGATCTAGGCGATCTGGCTTTTGATAGCCTCTACAGTGACCACTCACTTAATTAAAAAGTGTAAAGTAAATATTCAAGGTGATCTTGGCAAAATAGGAATAGAGGGGAACTTTAGAAGCTTGGTAAAGAACATTGTAAAAACCTGCAGCCCAGTGCCGTAGTGGATAGTGAGAACATGGATGTTTGAGCCTAAGTTTGAGAACCAAGCAAGAAAGTTGTACCAAGCACACTCCTTTTTTTTTTTAAAAAAAGGAGTTTATTTTTAGTTGTATGTATATATGCATGTGTGTATCTCTCTGTGGGTATGTGCACATGCCTGTCTAGAAAGGCCAGAAGATAGTGATAGATTCCCCTGGAGCTGGAGTTACACACAGTTGTGAGTTGGGAACGGAATTTGGGTTCCCTAGAAATTCAGCAAATGCTCTTAACTAATGAAACCATCTTTCCAGCCCTGTGATTTGAAATGTATGTCCACATAAAAGCCTATACGTAAATGTGTATATTGGCTTTATTCATAATTAGCCCAAACTGAAAGCAACTAAGGTATCCTTTAGTAGGTGAGTAGACTGAACTGTTGTCCATTTACTCAATGGAATATTGGTCAGTGAGAAACTAATGAACCATCAAGCTTCAGAGAAGGCATGGATGAGTCTTAAGTGCTTGCTGCTAAGTGACGGGAGACTACCTATAAAGACTGCATGTTACTTGATTTCAATGATATGACTTTTTGGGAAAAGGTAAACCATATAGACAAGTATCTAAGTGGTTTACCAGGGATTGGAAGGAGGTGGGCTATTAGGTAGGTGAAGGATGGTGGAAATGTTAGAATAATAAATAGATTCTGAGGGTTACTGTAAATTATTTTTGGTTTTCACTGCATTTATTTATTTATTTTGTGTGTGCATACACACACACACACCACAGCATGCCTGTGACCATCAGAGGACAACTTGCTGGAGTCAGTCCTTTCCTTCTACTTTGTGGGTCTGGGTCCTGGGGATCGAACTCAGGTTGTCAGACTTGGTGGCATGCACCTTTAGCCCCTGAGCCATCTCACCGCTCCCATTACTGTAATTGTGACAGACGATATTATGCATTTGAAACCCATTGAACTTTACTACAACAAAGGGTGAACCTTAATGTATGCAAATTAAAAAGTCATTTAGAAATCCCAGGGTGAAGTACAGACTGAGATGAAGCAATCTGACTTTATTATAAATAGATGAAGCAGTGTCCCCGGATGGGAGGCTGTCAGAGAATGAGGATGACCTAAGCAAATTTGGATGTGAGTGGAATCTCTAAGACTTAAACCAGAAGAAGCCGTTCCTGGGTGTTTCGTTCTGCTTGATAAAGTTGCATCTCATGGAAGAATGGGAATGAGCAATTTTGATGGCCATAAACATTTCCATATTGGAATTAGCCAGTTAATCCAGCCTACAACAGGGTAAATTCACTGATAGGCAAAGAGAAGGGGACAAGCATGATTTCTATAATAAGCAATTAGTGCTGGGAGCATCAATGTGAAACCATGTTTACAGTATATCTCACTTTAAAAAAAAAGGTTTATATATTTATTTTATGTGAGCTGACTGCGTGTACACCTGCATGCCAGAGGAGGGCATCAGATCCAAGTATAGATGGCTGTGAGCCACCATGTGGTTGCTGGGAATTGAACTCAGGACCTCTGGAAGAGTCAACAGTGCTTTTAACCACTGAGCCATCTCTAATGCTGTGGTTGGATGTGCATCTTGCAAGGGCCCACATGTTAGACTCTTGGGCCCCAGTCTTTGCAGTCATTAGAAGCTGGGTCTGGTAGAAGCTTTCAGATTGGGGGCATGCCCTTGAGGGGACTAATGAGGTCCCAGCTCTTCCTTGTTCTTGTTCCTGCACAAGATAAGTGGTTTTGCTCTGCCTGTGTTCCAGCCTTGCACAAAAGCACTAGGGCCAACTGATCATGAGCTAGAACCTCTAAAACCATGAGCTTCAATAACCCTATCACTCTACAAGCGGATCTTTTTAAGTATTTGTTATAGTGACAGAAACTTGAATAACAGTTTTAGATATAGATGCTATATAAGAATACATGCTTATTGGTGCCTGTAAGTCTTGTTAGCATAGCATTACATTACCTTGCTTGGTTAGCTGGGTGAGTCTGGTAGTAACACATCAGTCACCTCCAGTATACTTGTTATTCACATTACGGCTTTAATGCCACTCCTTCACACAAGAAATGTGGTCTTGGAGCTTAAGACTTGGGGCAGGAAACACATCAGACACACTTAAAGCATCTTGTGTGCCAGAAAAGACCTCAAAATGATGATGGGAGCAAGTTAAGGGATGCCAGATCCAGCTGGAAGATTCCAATGGCCAGATGTGGAAAAGATTGACTCATAAAGTGAAGTAGTCCTAGATTATAGGCTCAGACATGAGAGTGGATATCCATGTGTTCACACTGATGTACATAATGACTGGATACTACTAAGTAACTGAGGACAAAACGGTGCTATTCTATGTAGAAGAAATACATATAATTGGTGTAGGTTTTCAAGGAGTCAGAGTGATGCCTTTTCCCTTTAGTGTGGGCCTCTTCCAGAGACCAGCACAGACACAAGTTAGATGGTAGCTGTCCTAGTTTGCTTCTTTGTTGCTATTATAAAGACCATTTCTAAAAGCAACTTGGGAAAGAAAGAGTTTGTTAAACCTTAGAGATTATAGCTTGTCATGGAATGAACTCAGGACAGGAACCTGGTAGGAACTGAAACAGAGACAATGGAAGAATGCTGTTTACTGGCTTGCTCCTGTCTTGCTCTGGTTGCTTTTATGAACTGTCTAGGAACACCTGTCTTGAGATGGTCCCAACCATGGTAGGATGGCATTTCCTGCATCAACCATCAGTTAAGAAAATGCCCTCACAAAGGCAGCCTTAGTAGCACATGTCTTTAATCCCTGCACTTGGGAGGCAGGGGTGAGCCTGGTCTACATAGAGAATCTGCATCAAAAACAAACAAACAAACAAACAACCAAACAAAAACCAAACAAACAAAAATTTCCCCAAACCAAGCAACCAGCCAACCAACCAACCAATCAACCCACAGACTTCCCCACAGACCAATCTGACAGAGGTATTCTCTCAGTTGACATTCCCTCTTCTTGGATGACCTTGACTTGTATTCAGTTGACAAAGGAAGAAAAATGGGTATAGTCATTCTGTAGTGAGAAACCTGACAAACATGACCTCAGTCAGGTGATTAAGGCTAACTTACCAGTGGTGAGTGACATTGATGCTAACCTTTGACATGCTGTGACAAGAACAGTTCTTCACCTATGTAGCGATACTTCCCAAACCCCTATCTACTCCTGGGAAAATATATCAGACAAATTCCAACTGTGAGGAATTTTACAATACACCTGGCCACTGCTTCAAAACTGCCAAAGTCATTAAAAAACAAGAAGGTCCTAGGAAACAGTCATCACCAAGAGGAGCCTAAAGAGATGTGATGTATGAAGGCAGAGTGGTAACCTGGGTGGCATCCTGAAACAGTGAAAAGGCATTAGGCAAATCGAAGCTATGCTGAGTAAAGAGTGGGCTGTATTCTTTAAATAGTGAGTGGATATGGCTTCATTAATTTTGGCTGATGGGCCATACTAATGGATGATGTGAATAATGGGAAATTGGTTGTAAGGTTTGTGAGACCTCACTACCCTGTCTTTGCATTTGTTCTGTAAATCTAACATTATTTTTAAAATTTAATCTTCTTTTCAATTAAAATATGCATTCAGACATTGTGCCAGGCACTGAGATGGGTAAGACATGACCCTGTCCTCAGAGAACTCTGTGAGTTCACAAGAATGTGAAAAATAAATTTAGTATTCAGCTCAGTCACACATGGGCGAGAGGACTTTGGAAGCTGACAGTTCTAGATGAGGCTTCTGAAGACTGCTATTTTGTATCACAAGGATTACTCAGTGCTGTTTCTAAAATTCCTGTGAAAACTGATTGGGGGAGGGCTAGGCTGGTGAATTCCTGTGTTCACTCTCTTCCAAAGGTTCTCTTAGCTTGGATTTTTGACAGCTCCAACACAGTGCTCATCATGATTTCCTCCTCCCTCCTCTTCCTCCTCCTCTTTCCTCTCCTTCCTCCTCCCTCCTCTTCCTCCTCCCTCCTCTTCTTCCTCCTCCCTTTTCTTTCTCCTCCTTTTCCTCCTCTTCCTTCTCCTTTTCTTCCTCCTCTTCTTCCTCCTTCTCTTCTTTTTCCCTTTCTCTCCATCTTTTTCTTGCTAGTCCTGAGACTATTAAAGATGAGAGATATGGACAATGTTTTTTTTTTCTGACCCTTAAATACCAAAATGACTTCAGACTGTGCTTTGACATGCTGTTTGTAAAATGTCCTTGGCCACTGCACCTCAGGCAGTTTCTACTAGCACCCCAGTGTTCAGACTGCAACTCCCTGCCATGCCGCTCCTTCTCCTCTTACACCCTCTTCTCTTCTTGAAATACTCTGGCTCATTTTTTCTGCAGAGAAGTCTACCTCTGTCTTTATTTCTTCTCTTGCGAGACAGGTATGAGGTCACCCATTTGTTCATAGACAGCAGTCTAGCAAAATATGTTTCTTAATATAGATGGATTTTTTTTAAATGACAGGATTGAAACATCCTCTCAGGTGCTAGTTGTTAAAAATAGTGTTCTTCCGCTATCCCAGGCTAGATAACAAATCTAGTGTTTGAAGTGAAAAGAAAAGAGAAGGCTGTTAAGCAGGTGAACGTGAGCATTATCTGTGTCAGATTGTAGGACATAAAGGAGGGCTCAGTACTGGGTGTGCCGGGAGCCATTTTCAGTCTTTTATTAGAAATACTTGCTTTGGGGAGGGGCAACGTAATTACCTGCTTTCCTTTAGTCCAGTGAAAACACTCCAAAATGACAGCCAGCTACTCAACTCCGTCTGTTGTTCCAGACCAGTTCTTCGATGTTTGCTTCAATTTCACCAAAACATAGTCCACTTCTTTTCAATCGAGTGTTGAGCTGGATAGGGGTGTCATTATAATTCAAGTTATTACTGATTGGGATGGTTTCACTCGAAGAGCCAACATCGTATCCTATGGCATTATACAAGCCTGCAGTTTTATGTATCTTCACCAGTTCAGACTTCTCCCTTTTCCTGATATGAAAGGGCCGTTTTTCCAAGTGTCAGTCCTAGTTTGAGGGAAAAATCATATTTAGATTAGTCACAGCTCTTTTTGTTACAAACTCAACTGCAAATCCCTTAATTAAAGAGGGTCTGGAGATTGAAGGAGCTCCCCAAGTGAGGGAAAGGCCAAGGCCTTCACTCTGGCCAGCTTCTTTCTCCCAACAAGAAAGACCCCACTTACATCCTTAGCTTCTTACCCTCCTGGCTCAGGGTCTCCTGAAGGATCTCTGTAAGCTTCCTACATCAGGAGCAGGACAGAGCTGGGGCAGTCCACTATGAGTCATAGGTTCTCTCCTTGGACAAGCCACCATTGTTTGAACAATGAAACTGAAATTGGCTTGGATTTAAATCCTTGTCCTACTGGGAAAACATATTAAAGCCTTAGATCAACAGGAGTGGCTCTTTGGGTGACAAGACAGTCAATGTTCACTCCTGGAAAGATGTTGTTTTGTTTTCATGGTGGGATAAGGGGAAAGAAAATGCCTGGGTGGACACTAAGAATCAGGAGTGAGGTTAGTGGCCTTTAGTGGATGGAAGGAAGATTTTCTCTTTAGGACCACTTAGCCTGAGTGCCTTTCTCAGAAGGTGAGGTGAGTCATGAAATCCTAGCACTCTGGAGGCTGAGGCAAGAGGATTGCCATGAGCAAGACCGGAGAAGGCAACTCAACCAGTGTAGGCAGAGTGGGCTGTGTGATTTGTGACCATGAGGCCGGGATACATTGGAATACCTTCAAAGATCATGGGACACTCACTGGGCGCTGGGCCCTCCACTGGACCTGAGACCTGAGCAAGTATGGGTGCATTATTTTCCTAGCATGTGGACCATCACGCATGGAAGCCTCATTGACCAAGCTTTTCTTTCCGTGCTGTGTAGCATCTCAAAGCTGGCTGTGACTGGTAGTGCTCCCACTGCTGGTTCTGAAAAGGAAGCATGAAAAGGTTTTTATTTCTCTCCTGCCTGGGAGGCTGGATGTCCCACCTCCTGGGAGCTCTTCCTAGTTCTAAGGAAGAAAGTGGCTGAAGTGATAGCATGGGTGAGTCCTTTTTTTTTTTTTTTTCTTATCAGTGACTGCAGTGGATTATAAAATGGAACCCAGCAGGCATAGTAGGGCTGGCATCTATTTCAAAAGTACCAGTACATTCGGAGGCCAAAGACCATCTTTGGAGAGTGCACTGTAATGAGTGTTGTCAGTGGCTTTTGTAGCTGCAAGCCTTGGCAGGGATTCGGGAGCAAGCTGATGCCCCTTTATTTCCAGTTCCAATCACAGCTCTGCAGAGTCAGAGTCCAGCTGGGGTCTCTTTTTTTTCATGCTCAGACAAAGCTAGAAACCATCCTTCAGCCATCATTTATGGAGGGGTTTCTGCCTTGGGCCTGGGCCAAGGTTGGGTTGGACCTCTTTCTGGACATTCTGCTTGCAGGGAGCTCACAATCTAAGCCCAGAAACCCAAGAATCACCCATGACTAACAGGGCAGCCGATAGGAGCAGATCTTGAAAAGAGAGGGAAGGTGATGCCTTGGTGGGGAGGAGATGCATTTCTGTGACCAGGTAAGGGTGAGTGTGTGTGGGGAGGGGAGGGGGTAAAATGGAGAAGGGCTGTAATTTTGTTACTAGGCCCTAACAGTGACCTCCTCATAATATAAAGAGAAAGAAACATAAAATCTATCAGGAAAGAATCCATTTTACCTGTTCTCAGAACAATGCTTGTTTCCTAGCTACTGGAAGGAAGCATCTCAAGATGGATCTAAAGGAGTGTGCTTTGAAAGAGTGAGAAACGAAAACCTCTTTTCCTTTGTCAGCTGATTTCATGTGAATATCCAAGTTTATATTTCCTTTCCCCTTTGCATGAAAAGCCCCCTACACACACTTAAGAAATGAGAGGACTAACAAGTATAAACCTGCCTAATAAGATCTCTGCCCCACACAGGGGTCTTTTATGAGACTTTCTCCAACCAAGGACCATGTATGCATATAACCTAGAACCTCTGCTCAGATGTAGCCCATGGTAGCTCAGTATCCAAGTGGGTACCCTGGTAAGGGGAACAGGGACTATTTCTGACATGAACTCAATTCTCCCGCCCTCTCAGCCCCCCCCCCCC
>CM053744.1:52805357-52858311 GCA_028658305.1 Pachyuromys duprasi
CTGCCCCAGTTAGGAAACAGTGATGCGTGGTACGCCACACTGGAAGTGGTGGGCCCTCAGGAGAAATCCTGTGAAGATTTAGAATCAGGGGCCCATGTGTGTTGAAGATCGGGCATCATGTTGGCAAATCGATGCTTCTTAAGCTTTGGCGTAAAGCAGATTACCGGCAAATCTTGTCAGCGTGAGGATTCTGACTGTGCGGGTCTGACGAGGGGCCCCGGGATCACTTGTACGAAATTCCAAATTGCATTTGCTGTGGCTGAAACGTGCTGCGCACGCGCTGAGGGGAAGGCTAGCTTGCCAGACGTTGCAGGGGTCACTTTATTGAAGCCCATTCACTCCAGGTGGGCATGATTAAACTTCATTGCCAATGCAGCAGGACAACTTCGGATTTATAGCTAGCAGCCATGGGGGAGGAAAGACGAAAATGATTAAGCCAATCATGGCTAAGTGTAGGGGTTAGGGAAGAAGAAATTGATTAGGTGTCAAGGGAAGTGGGTACTCCAAAAACTGGCTTCAAAGTATTATTGCCAAAGTAGACTGAGAAGCAAGGTGGGGGTTGGGGTGGGAGCAAGAAGGCAAGAAAGGGCCCCTGAAGAGCCGGGCTAAGGACTGGTCCGAGGAGGGCAGCCTTGTCAGCAGCAAGGTGCTGGTGCAGAAAACCTGCTCCTGAATTCCTCCATGGCTTCATTTGTTGGGAGTGGGCATTACTTCTACACCAGGTAAAGGATGATTGGTAAAACATGTTGACATTTTTGACAGTGATTCCATATGTCAGTGGAGAGAAATCAGACAATATGTAGTTAGATTAAAAAAAAAAAGTTACTTGGGTTACTAAAAGTTACTTGGGTTACCCTGATCCAAAATAACAATTCAGAGTGTTAAGATCCATTCAAGTATTCTAATCTCAGAGACCAAGAGGTAGGAAAATGCTGTGGGGGTGGCACTATGAATCTGGACACCCGGCTTCAAGCACTGATTTTAATTCAGCCCTCTTTAACATTCCCTCAATGGTCACCTTCAGCACAATGGTTTTCTACATATAAAAATACGATTTGTTATAGATAGGAGTTTGTTGTATGTTGCTAATGACACAACATCCCAGATTGGGGTTGCTTTGAGGAAAAGTGGTTTGTTTTGACTCAGGGTTCTATTGGTGCCAGGCTGACAATAGCCTTCTTGCTGGCAGAGTTTCTGGGGCAGTGTAGATTATTACGTGAAAACACGCATGCACGCACACCCCACGTGTGTCTCCTAGTCTCTTTTTATCTATATTGCTGTCAGGGTTTAGTAGTGGAGCTCTACCATAATGGTTGTATCAATCCTTGTCACTCCCAACGCCTCACTTCTACACTGTGGCTGGGTCACATTTCTAGCCTCTTGAAAGATTTACCTTTATTATTTCCAATTATGTGTGTGTGTGTGTGTGTGTGTGTGTGCATGTCTGTGTCATGTGCATGTGAGTGTAGGTCCCCGTGGAGTCCAGTAGAGGGCATTACATCACCTGGAGCTGGAGTTAACAGGCAGTTGTGAGCCACTCAATGTGGGTGCTGAGCTTAGGGCCTTCGTAAGAGCAGTCTTATCTGCTGAGTTTTCTCTCCAGCTTCAGTGTCTACCATCTTAGTATCTCACAGTAGAAATAAATTTACACGTGAAGCACACTCAAAACACACCCAAACCACAGCATTACAGAGTTTTATAAACATGTGGAAAATTCTGCAAAAGTGCAAAGAACTAGAAAAAGTTCTTTTAAGCCTATATACTAATACCATGTCACACATATGTAATCTGTGCGTGTGCAGGGCAAATCCTCAGACATAGGTGTGTGTCATATATCTCATTGCATGCTCTTTCATGATTTGCTTTCTAATAAATTTTTGCACGGCAAATAGTCCCCTCATGTGTGCATTGCTCATATGTTATAAGCACTTGATGAACTCTCAAGCTTCCCAAAGAAAAGCACTCTGTGCATGCAGGCGTCTGCCCATGCAGCCTCAGGGGCTCTCACCTCATCTCCGCCCCCTCCCCCCCCCCTTTTTAAGAGACTTTCTTAACCCTGTTCATTATCTTCCTTTTGTTTCATCCTTGCTGAACAAACAGCACCTGGAGGCACTCTTCTGCTTTCCCAGCAGCCCATGCTGGCTTGTGGGTAGGGCAAAAGGCACGGTGGTCAGTGGTCAGGTGTTCTTTTCTTTCTTGGGTCATGAGAAGGCTTATGGAGAAGGCTGGGGTGGGGGTCATTCTTTCTACATTGCCTCAGCCTACCCAACCCCAGGCCACCCTCTTTAGCTTGAGGCACCCCTGTGACCTCATCTTGTTCTGTATTTGCCAAGCATCATTTATTTAAAACCTCATTGTTTTCTTTCTAAAACGGAAGCCAATGGTTGTCTTCCTTCTCAGGCAGAAGGAGGAGATTTAGAGACAAAGGGTCCAGGATTTGGGCTGAAAATCAGAGTCCTCCTTCCTCCACTTCCTTCCTGTTTGGTGTAGGCAGGCGTGGCAGTGAGAGTGAGGGAGAGCTTTCATTTTCCAGTTGACCTTTCCAATGACTTTGGGCAATTCATGGACTCCCTGTGGCTCTGGCCTCTTTGAGAAATGGGAGAAGACACTTCTCTCTGCCCACATCACAGAAACAGATGGGTGGTGCTCTGTGGAGTATGACTTGCTAACCCCATGTTGGTTGTTATTATTATTATTTATATTGTTTTTGTCTTTGCTTCTGTAAGCAGTGTTACAGGGAGAAAACACAACTTGACAAGTCTTAGTTTTTCAAGTAAGACAAAATGATAAATTTAAAGGTTGTGTCATGAAAATGACCTCCTCCCTGCTGCCAGCACCTTCTCTGAACAGTAGCTACTTTCAATTCCATTTGCTGTTTACTTCTGAGTGTATTTTCTGTGCTTAGGATTATATGCATGAAAATGTGTATGTGCATATAAATATATGTATTTACTTTTAAAATAATAATCCATTTCTGCATCTTCTTTTACAGTGTTAACCACATGGTTATCATTCCATAGTAGTCCATTATTT
Source organism: Pachyuromys duprasi (assembly GCA_028658305.1). Lineage (NCBI taxonomy): Eukaryota > Metazoa > Chordata > Mammalia > Rodentia > Muridae > Pachyuromys > Pachyuromys duprasi. Next base: position 52,808,391 of record CM053744.1, read on the forward strand.
TGTATGTTATCATGCGTATTAACTATACTCTCTTTAACCATTCTCTTTTTGATGGGAATTGAATTCAGTTGCTGAGATTGGCTATTTCCAATTCTACTGCTGTGACCATCGTGTGCAAATAGAGCTGGAGCGTGAGCCTTAGAAGTGGGACAGCTGGGTGAAAGCATATGAGGACTTTACATTTTAGAAGAAATTGCCAAACTGTCCTCTGGAGAAATGTCAACAATTTACATTTGCACTAAGAGACTGCTCCTACACAACCCCAACTGCTGCACAGTGCTCTCAGCTAATATGAAATTATGATGCTGTCTTATTTTTGGTTTGCTTTTGGGTGTGTGTACTTTTGAGTAGGCTGGAGCATCTATCTCTCATATGCTGTGAATTTGTGGATTTGTGCCCTGCTTGCTCGTGCTCTTTTTCCATTTGGAAGAGCATGCATTAGGAGGGCTGGGCCTTATTGGCTTGCTCCCGAAAGCTTGTCCAACCTCCCCGCTCACTCTCCCACGTTCCTCTCTCTCTACTCTGCATCTTGATGCTGCTGTGGCGACACAGAAGCCCCAGGCTTTGGAGCTGCTCCATGGCGCTCATCATTTGCCCTGATAAGTGAGAGTCAAGTGCACAGTTCTGTATTATTTATGACTGCCCCCCCATTAGTACAAAAAATGTATTATTTCTCTTCGCCAAGTCTCCATGAGCCAATGTGAGGCAAGCACCCCCTTGACTTCAGAGGATGAGAAATGGAATGTGAAGACATGTAACTGGCACCTAATGAGGCAGCATCAAAGTTACAGGAAGATGTTTGACTGTGACTGTGTAAACCAGAACCAGTCTCCTTGGGTGTTTGGGTTGTATGCAGAACACTGTCCTGGGAGCTTCAAGACATGCACACCCCATCTCTTGTTCTAATGTGGATTTGCTGAAGAACACTGGGTGGCACTTAGTGTCTCTAGCAGTCAGTTTCATCACTTAGGGGCCTTTAGACTAAAGTGGAGATTTGGCACCCGTGGTTAGGAGAGGAGGAAGAAAGGGGGGGAAAGAAGAGCCTCAGCTTGAAGGATAGACCTGGGAAAGACTCTGCCTTGCCAATGGGGTAGTTGTCTTAGGACACGGATGGTCAGACACCAGCACACCATCCTACTGTACCATCATTAACCAGGTGCTACTGACGAAGACCTTGGCCTTTGCCTGGCTGTCCGTAAGCTCTGTAGCTAGAGACAGCAGCTACCTGTGCCTGTCTTAGCAGATTCCCTGGGTGTCTGCACAAAGCTCCTTTCTGATGCCACAATGAACTGCTTTGTTTATATGATTAGAGTCAGAACTTGGATATTATTTTGGGTTCCTTTCAAAGAAGTATAGCTCTAAAGACATAATTACTCAAAAACTGTAAACCTTTTCAAAGAGTGTTTTCTCATAGGCTCATGTGTTTGAATGCTTGGCTCATAGGGAGAGACACTATTAGGAGCTGTGGCCTTTTTGGAGTAGGTGTGGCCTTGTTGGAGGAAGTATGTCACTGTAGGGGCAGGCATTGAGGTCTCACAAACTCAAGCTACTGCCCAGTGTGATACACAGCCTCCTTCTGCTGCCTGCAGCTCAAGACGTAGAACTCTCATCTCCTTCTTCAGCACCATGTCTGCCTCTGTGCTGCCATGCTTCCTGCCATGATGATAATGGACTAAACCTCTGAAATTGTAAGTCAGCCCCAATTAAGTGTTTTCTGTTATAAGAGTTGCTGTGATCATAGTGACTCTTCACAGCAATAAAAGTTACCTAAGATGTACACCATTACTGTACTTGCTGAAAGTTCTTCTCTACTGTGAAAGATTTAAAAATGCAACTTCCTCTAAGAGAGGCATGGTGTCTTATGTTTGTAATCCCAGAGTTAAAGAGGTTAATGCAGAAGGATCCTAGTGAGTTTGAGGACAGTATGGGCTATAGAGCAAGACTCTGTCTCATACCCACCCCATTTCCTTCTATCATTTATAGAAGTTGTTTAAGTTCATACTTATTTATACTCAGGTATAACAATGAGAAGAAACTCAAATTCTAGGTGTTGATGGGAAGGATAAGTAGTAGATGGAAGTTTGGTTTGTAGCAATGTTTGTTCAGGTCTTCTGAGAACTAGATGTTAAGAATTGGCTAGAAATACAAGGATTTTATAAGAGAAAGGCCCATGAAAGCAACTGGAAATTGGGCAAGGCAAGGAGAGATGTGTATTAGCATACAAGTATCACCCTAAGGGAAATCTAGGAGGAAGGATGCCCCATGGCCACTAAGGACAGCTCAGTCTCTGTAGGAGTTTCTTTAAGGCTGTAGGGAGTTACAAGCCAAAGGTAAACGTCAGAGGCATTCTGTGTTTTCTGACAAGAGGCTTGCCTTAGAACTTCTGCTATACTAGTCATCAGTGGGGACCCAAGAGGGTTAGCTTAGTGCAGATGAGTCGGTGGATATTGTCACACAGTGACCTGGGCCTTAAGGGCCAGGCATGGTCCTGAGGGCAGCAGTCTGAGATGAGCATTCTGAGGGTCACCATCTGCCTTGACTAACTCTACCTTTATGACAGTCCTATTCATGACTTTGCCCTACTATGCAAGTGATTGTGTCACTTTGTTGAGAGTGGTGGCTATGGACAAAATGTAGACACAACTCTATAACCCTGTTCTCATGGACCAGTTCCTTAGCATCTTGAATAATACACATTTTTTGGAGGCTTAGGTGCCCATCAGAGCTTAGTCCCACTGCTGGCTCTGCTGTTCAAAGTAAATGGCAATCACAAGTCACCATACGTTAGATCCACCTCTGCCTCCCTTTAGTTATCCCAGAACACCAAAGGTACACAAAGATACTTTTGATGTCCCATAGCTCATGTTCTCTTCTTAGTTGAGCCCCAGAGCAGGGAACAGTTATGTGAAAACTCAGTTCCATCTGTGGTGTCCAACTTGAAGCAAAGAAGTGAGTTTTCTCTCTGCTTTCTACCCTCTGGACCTTTCTGAGCCGACAGTGTCTGCCCGGTTCACAGAGAAGCATCTTTGAAAATATGTTAGGGGTGAGCACCCCACAAAAGAGGGAAGCTACCCCAGGATGTATCAAAGTACCCCTGAGATCTGTCCTCATCCATCAGAGGTTGGGTGCCTGTGGGAGAATTCTCCTTTTGGCCTCCAGATGAACAGTTTGGGATGCCATTCCATATTGGTCTTTAGAGCTCTCAGAAGGAGTGTGTCCCTTTGACCAATAGATGTAAGCTTAGTCATGTACTCTGGTTTGATCTTTTTCTGATTCCCATACTACTTTCTTGGATTCCTTATTGACAATCAAATCACCAGCCCTTGGTTCAGCCACTGATTTCAGGAGAATCTAGGCTCATAGGCCTCAAAAGCCTGAACCTAAGTCCTAAACACATAGTTAACCAATGGGACCCTTCTGGTAGTTGTGACTGAGTAGAGGGGTCTTCATTCTGCTCATATCTACTCTATGCTTCCGTTAGACAATATGATGGATTTTAGTACCTTGTTGGGAGTAGCCTGAAGTTGTCAGTCTTAGAGCACTGGCACAAAGCCACAGATGTAGAGTTGGCCTAATACCCATAACCCTAAAGAGATGAGCACATGTAAGATGGCCTTGATATAACTGCTTCCTAGCATTTGTGCTGGTATTCTCTTCACATGGCTTTTATTTAGCAAGGCCCAGCTTGAGATATCTTACTTTCAGTAAATTCTCTATCCATTTATCTATTGTCTATCTACCCATCTGTCTATCATCTATCTATCCATCTATCATCTATCTATCCATCTATCTATCTATCATCTATGTATGTATGTATGTATGTATGTATGTATGTATGTATGTATGTATCTATCTATCTATCTATCTATCTATCTATCTATCTATCTATCTATCTATCTATCTCATGTGGTAGTGTGTGTGTACCATTGCATATACAGCAGGCAGAAGACAGCTTTTGGGAGTTAATTTTTTCTTTCCATCATGTGGGTTCTAGGGATATAACTCAGGTCATCAGACAATAACTGTCCTTACCCACTGTGCCATCTTGCCACCTCCAAGGCCTACTTATGATGCTGTATTCTCCAGAAAACACCTTGTGCATATTGATCCATTGTTAGATTGATTATAGACCGGATCCTGGTGTGAATGTCTTACTCACTGTTATACCCACAGGCAATCAGAGGGCCTGTCACACAAACTTAAGTTGATGCTTGTTGAACTTGGCTCCCCGCAAAAGCTTAAGAGACTTGGAATTTCCATGGCAGTGTACTGTAGCATCACTCAATTCTGCTCCATAAGTCAGAGCTCCATGCTATTCTCTACATGACCTTGAGTCCTTGAGCTGAGGAGAGTTCAGTAAGCAGCTGCCAAGTACATGGGTGATTTTCTTCATTTACACTTTTCAGCCACATGGTACCTCCAGCTTGCTACCCGGCTGTCACCTTTCCCTGAGATATGTGTCTCTTCTAGGCATCTGGCAAGTTGACAAGCCCTGTTGGACGTGGTGTGTTTTGCTGAATGTGCAACCGTCTTTCTCTCAAAGTCCTGACGTGATCTTAGAAATCATGATTCAGACTTGAAATTAAGCTTTCTAATGAAGCAAGCTCCTGACGGAGAGGAAGAGGACTGCAAAGTGATTGAATGAGACAGTGGGTGGGAACCGACCCAGGCCTGGCTCAGGCAAGTGGACAGTAGACAGTGGTTATTTTGTTGTTGTTGTTAAACCTGGATTTCTTTATCATATACAGTTGGATATTGCATGTTTATATTACATAAATGTATATATATATATATATATATATAATGTTTTTGTTCTTTATGTTATTCTTCCAAACATCACTTAAGATGCACAGCAGTGAATATTGGAATAGTGTTTTGGAGGCATGAAGATTGTAATATCCAAATTCCAGGCTATGAATAGTTCTAGTACCTAAGCATTATAAAGAAGTGTCTTTGTCACCTCTTTCTGCCCTTCATAGGAACAGAAGGGACTAGACAGCTGCCTTCATGTGTGAGTACTGAGTCAGAGTGGGCATCTGATCATGTCCCTCAGTGTTTGCCAAGGAGAATGGAGAAAGAGCAGCAGAAAGGGGGCTGCAGAGGGATGCTTGCATCACTGCTTTCTGCTTGCTGGAAAGAAGCTGAGATGCTGAACAAAAGAAGTATGACTGTCCCCCTGGCAGCGATCATGACACTAAAATCAAAGATGCTGCCCAGATATGACAGTGACGACACTGATGTATGCGTGGACAAACACTGCTGTGCTGGAGAGGAACTCGGCTAATGCAAGTTTGTCGGCTAATTAGCTGGGTCACTCTTGGCAACCCTTACTCTAGGCATTCCCCTTTCAAGTATGCATGCATACTATGCAGCATTGCTTAGGGTAGCAGTTGTTTCCAGAGAGATCAGAGCAAGCAGGTTGGATGGTGAGGCTCGGAGGCTGTCCTCATTACTTCCATTCCCCGTTCCCTATGCACACAACCCCAGCACTGGAGAATCATACCACCACTGTTGCATTGCCAACTCTAAGTTCACCTCTGACATCTTAGTTTTCTCTCCTGCTCCCGTCATGATGAAAGCCTGCAGCATTACTATCAGAACACGACACCCTTAGCTTAATGCAGAGTCTGCAAACATTTTCTACTGAGGTCTGGATATTAAATATTTTCAGCATTGTGGGCCATCCAAGCTCTCTTGCAATTTTCCAGCTCTGCCTGGTTGCACAGCAGCAGCTGTAGACACGGAGATGAATGGACATGGCTGTTTTCCATGAAAACTTTATTTATGGACATTGAAATTTGAATTTCATATAATTTTCACACATCATAAAATGTTATTCTCCCTTTGATTTTTTTTCTCCAGCCATTAAAAAATGTAAAGCACATTCTTAGCTTGTGGGTCATACAAAAACAGGTGGCAGGCCAGATTTAACCACCAAACCATAGTTTACTTACTCATAGCTCTGGCATGCATGGTAATACTAATTGTTCCAAGGGGAATCAGCCATTAAGCTGTTGTCTACCATTGACATATCCTCATAAAAGAAAGAACTATGTGACTGTGTGCTTTGGTAGAAAGCTGAGGTAAGCTGAGGCCTGAGATGTCGGTATTCTGAAGGTAGAGACAGAACAATTATGTGTTTGAGACTAGCCTGGGCTAAAAAGTGAGAACCCATCTAACAAACGAGCAAGCATGGGTAAGGTGACGTTTTAAGCATGGGGATTTCCTGAGGGTCCTGGAGCTCTGATGCGCAGAAGTCTCAAGACAGGATTGGAGTTGAGGCTCATTGGAACTTTGGCCTTGGAGGCAAAATAACTTCACTTGAATCCTTCCTCAGCCTCTTCCATGCTCTGCTTTGATTCCCCTGGGCTTGTTCTCTGCATGGGCCGCCCATACATAATGGCCATGGTGACTGTAAGAGATCAAGTGCCCACACAAGGCATAATGTTTTACTGATTCCTCTATAAGTTATGGGGGATAATCACTTTGACTTGTCTTTTACTTCAAACCCTAAAGAACCGTGCTCTGGGGATGGGAGAGGAAGCTGGAGAAACTGCTCGCTAAAAAAGCCCTAAGGCAGCAAGCTAGGCAGTGAGCAAGGCTGTCTCTGACCACAGGGGACATGCCAGAGCACAGGGGTGGGGCATTGTGGTAGGGTTAGAGGCTAGAGGAAGATCTGCGCCAGAAGGCCAGAGAACTGGAAGGACCAGAGCTGGGAAAGAGCAAAGCACAAGCCAGGCTAGCACAGGGGATAACAGCAGCAGAGTTAAGGCAGGGTAGGGATAATGCGGGCTGCAGAGTCACCAGGCCTGGGACAATGTGCAAGTCCGTCACTGTGTGAACTACTCATAGCTCTGTCAGGGGCTCCTTGACAGGAATTTTGTCAGTCATCCCTCAATTGCATTGACACAAATTTGATGTTAAGTGAATGAAGGCTGAAGCACATACCCGTGTCCTGGGAGGCATTCCTTTGGCCACGAGAAGCAGCCCCTCATGTTGCACTTACATGGTTCGTGGTAAGTGGGCTTTGCTGTAAAGTCACAGCATAGTTGTTGCCTGACAGAACTCTCTGCGGTGATGGGATTGTTCTCATCAGCATCCTCCAGTCTGGAGGATATTAGCAACACATGACTGTGGAGCACGACTAAGGTAACTTGGAACATTTGAATTGAAGTAATCTACATTTATACTTAAATAGCTAATGGTTGCTATACTGAACCCCACAGACCACTTCAAAGAATATTTTTAACAGCTGTTCTTTGTGTACTATCCACTCACCAGTTGACAACTTCCTCCTATGTGTCTTATTTCTAATTCCTAGAACAGAGGGAGAGATTCTCACTGGTCCAGCATATCTTGTATAACTTCTGGGTCAGTTATCGAGCACGTTCGGATCATTTTCTCTAGGCCATCAGTGGCTCGGGATAAGTCACTGCTCTGCTATATGAACCTGACACTATAGGTAGAGTGGCAGTGGGTGAACAGAACTCTTCAGATGGGAGCAGTCTTGAGAAGGTGGGACAATCTGTGCGCAGGTCAAGCAATGATTGGCATTGATAGTAGGTACAGAGTTCTTGTGGATCCCCAGGAGGCAAAGGAGGTTGAAAGTGGACTGCTAAGCAGTCACTATGAGGGAGTCAGTGGTGTAGAACCCTTGGTTACCATGCTGAGTGACACAGATATGATCCCTATGTGACCAAGGCTGCAAGTTTGCGGGGAAGGCAAAAGGTGAAGGAAACAATAACAAGGTATGCTGGGCACCAGGATGGAAGAGCAGGGGAGGGAGTGTTTAGGGAACATAATAAACCAGAGATTGCAAGTCTTCTCAGCTCCAGGAAGGACACAAGTAATATAGAGGGAGGTGCTGGAAAACGGACAAGTCTGGTAAGGCTACAGCATGTCCTGTGAGACTGGCTCCTGGTCCTCAAAGTCTGGCCAGTGTTTCAGTCCACAGAAGCCCCATGAAGATGCCTGGTGCCTGTTAGCTGAGGTGCTGAGAAGTCTCAGTCAAGAAATCATCCCCTTGTTTCTTTAACTACTAGCAAAACTTAACAACACACTTCCCCTCTCCCCTCAGGTCCCTTTTAACATCAGGCAGAACTAGTATTCCATGGAGCATGTGTTGAAAATAGTATCGGGACATTCCAGTGTGTCCAGCACAGAGATGATCTGAGCTAAATCTCTCTGCCCAGTCAGATTTGTTCTGGATGTGAATATAAATTTGCCCTTCCTGCCTGAACATTTCTTGGCATATCTGGAGACAGATTAATCAGTGTGTGCATCCAGAAAAGCCCTTGGTTTCTACTTGAGCTCTTTCCTGAAGGGTGCACTCGTGGTCTGGGTAGGTGTTACCTCCTTGCTGACATTTGTCCAGCACCCAAGACAGAAGAGGCCATTTTACACTAGAACTGTGGCAACCTTGCAGGGCATTGTGGGAAGGGAATTGCAGGTTCCCGAGTCTGACTGTTGGTCCTCAGTGGGCGATGCTGTTTTAGAAGCTATGGGAACTTCAAGACGTATATTGGAGAAGTAGATCTCCTGGCAATGGTCTTGGGGTTAGATCCCAGTTCAGCTTCCTTGCCTACTTTCCCTCTTTGCTCCTGGTTAGTAATATAAAATAAGTAATGAGACATAGATAAGCTAACATCCAAGCTAGCATCTAAGCAGCCACGATTTTCCTGCAATGACAGGCTGAATCCCCTAAGCAAATCCCACAATTACTTCTATCAAACGTTTTGTCACAGTAGGGAGAAAGGTCTTCTCTGCAGAAAAACTTGCCCTCCGAGAAGACGCGAGGAGATTGGCTGTCCTAGCCATTTTCTTGGCCCTCAGATTATGGACTCATGCCTTCCTACAGATGTGTCTTATCAACCCAACTGAGCATTGCCCTTTCTGTCAGGTTCCTTTCTGACCTTTGAGGAGGCAGTGACTGTTGATAAAAGCAACTTCACTTTTCTCACCTATAAAAAAAGACCTTACTTTACCTGCTGCAAAGGACCCTTGAAGTTTAAGTAGCCTAAATATTATACTATTTTAAGTGTCCTCATGTTCTACAGATGCAAAATAAGCAGATAGCATATATTCAAGCATATAAGACAAATACGCAATGCGTTGTCCTGGATATGATAGTTTCTTCCCAGAACTGTGCTGTGATGTAGAACGGTGTAGACAGATTATAGGTATAGAGTTTAACCCTCACACAGCTCATAAGATGGTGTCCTGCTCTGAATGAGTTCCTGATCTTTGTGAGGCGGTGCTCCCTTCTTCCCCTATTTCCACCACTCTCCCCCTCTTTCCCTCTTTCCTTTATCTCCCTTTCCCCTTCTTTTCCTCCTCCTCCTTTTTCTTTTTTGTTAACATTTATCAACATATAAAGCAGCTAACATATGATCCATCCACCTAAATAATGCGTAGAATTTGGTGGCATTTTGGTACAGTCATACTCAGTACCAGAATCAGGTTCGTACTGTCTTTATTACCCAAAGACTAAACCCTGTGTGCATCAGTAATCATTCCTAACAAAACAAAGTACCAGCCAGTGTCTCCTTAAGTTCATGCGCTGGTATTCTGGCTCCAGGGGAGATAGTACTAGGAACTAGGGCCTCAAGGTGATAATTAGGATTTGATGAGGTTTTGAAGGTACGGCCCCAAGGTTGGGATTAATGTCCTTCTAAGAAGAACAAGCCACACGGTTGCTTCTCTCCAGGAAGGCCACATGGGGTCTAAGATGAGTGCCCCCACTGAAGTCCCAGCAGTACTGTCACCAGGTATGGTATCACATGCCAGCACACTGAACTCCGACACAAAAGTATGAGTCATTCCTACCACTCAGCCTATGGGATTTTTGCTATATCGACCTGAGAAACCCCGTTGCTCCTTGGAAACCATCAACGTGCTTTTTTCTCCCCCCTCTTATTTTTGAGACAGGATCTCTTGTAGCCTCACTACACATGAGCTCACTGTGTAGGGGAGGATGACTTTGAACTGCCCCCAACCCCACAAGTTCAGAGATAACAGGTGTGCCCACCATACCCACCAGTGTATGTTTTGATAAAGGAATTCCCCTGCTCCAGATATTTCACACAAATAGAAAGGTGCTGTCTGAGGGCTTTGTGACTGGTTTTCTTTCATGTAGTGTCATGTTTCACATCAAATATGCTTTATCACGCCTCAGTGTTTCATGCCTAGCTGTGGTCCAGAACTGTTCTGTTGCGTGCCTAGATCACACTTGTTTATCCACGCATCAGTTGACGACCTTTGGCTCCTGTGAGCAATGCTGCTATGAATATTCATGTACAAGTATTTGAACACCTGTTTTGAATCCCTTTGGTTGTATACCTAGGAGCGGAATTATTGGGTCATATGCTAGCTCACTGTTAACATGTAGAAGGACTGCAGCCTGTTTTCCTCAGTGTCTGCTCTGTGTTACAATCCCACCGGCAATGCCCTGTGGTTTCCTTCATTTTTCATGACATCTACCAGCCAGCATGTCATTATGTAATCAGACCTTATGACCACTGTGTGTGTGTGTGTGTGTGTGTGTGTGTTTAAAGCAAACTGAGACCTTTGGAAATTTCCTCTGGACAATTAGATACATATAGTGAGATAATTGCCACTTATCAGAAATAATACCAGTGGGCATGGATGCTCACACCTATAATCTCTGCGCTTGAGAGGTGAAGGTAGAAATCCAAATTAATCCTCCACTACAAATGAGTGTGAGGCCAGCCTGGGCTACATGTGATTTTTTTTGTCTCAAACAATACAAAACAAAGCAGAAAACCACCACCATAACAAAAGAATGAATGAAGCCACAACAGCAAACCCTGAAAAGGATTTGGTAAGGAGGCAGCAAACATTAGCTAATCCAGAGTGTGCACTCTTCATCTCAAGGAGATCCTGTCAAGGGTTTCTTCCTAGAACTTAGCACGAGACTTGGGATAAACTTTTATTTATCATTTTTTCTTTCATTCCTTCAATACTTCAGGTGAGGTCATGGTATGTGCCCACATAGTGCTGTGCAATTACAAAAAGGGAAAGAAGTGAAACAGCCCCACAGCCCCATCCTCCCTCTGACTCTTTGAAGAAGGGTCCGTGGGCAAAAGATGTGCCCAGGCCTGAAGCTCTGTATTCAGGCTTAAAACCCGTGGAAATTATTTCTGAATAATTTTAAGGGTTTGTCACCCTTTGACAAAAGAGAGAGATACTTGGTTCAGACGGTCACAGAGGCGGGTGGAAGTACAGCAACAAAAAAACTAAGTGAAGCGCCGAGCTGAGCATGGGCAGTGAGAGGAATAAACAAGCTTGTTCTCAGAAGACGTTTGCGGGAGAAGTGTGGGGTTTAGAGAACACTGTGGAGTCCTGTGTGTGTGTGTGTGTGTGTGTGTGTGTGTGTGTGAATTTATGTATGTATGTATGTATGTGTGTATGTATGTGTGTGTGTGTGTGGTTTAAATAGGTTTGGCCCCATAGAATCATGAGTTTGAATGCTTGGTCCACAGGGAGTGGCATTATTAGGAGGTGTGGCCTTGCTGGAAAACTGTCTCCTTAGGAGGAAGTAAAACTGTTGGACTAAGCCTTGAGTGAATCAGGTAAATGAAAGGACAAAGAAGATTGTTCTGGAAAGAGGTCATCATATGTGCAGGCCCTGCTGGCGGTGGCTACAGTCTTCTGTGTGTGCTGTGAGAAGCAATATAGTAGGTGTGGGTGGTGTGATGCAGAGGGATCAGAAGGAAGGGGGTGTGGGGCTAGAGACTCTGGCAAGTCTCAGATCCCAGAGGCTCTAAGAGGACCAGAAACACAGGGGATAGACTAAAGAATGCTTAAACAGAGGCTTGACAGGAGCGGATTAGCATCTTAGAAAGATTGCTCTGCAAGCCCTGAAGGGTAGGGAACAGCAAAGCTCAGCAGTGGAGAAACTGGCCAGCCAAATCTGTGCTCAGTAAGTGTGCATTGACTCGAGTCTGCCCTCTCCTTCATAGATTTTTACTGTCCTCTATTAGTTTGAGATTTTTGCTGGGCTGTTGGATGCAATTTAACATGCTAAGCCAATCTATTTACTTGTAATGCTCATCACTAATAGGGAACAAGATGCTGCCCTCACCAGGGAAGCCAGCCCTGCTCGGTTGACAAAGTCCCTTGCATTGATGTTGAAAGATGCTAAATGGATTGAACAGGTTGATAGTGTCAGTTCTGATTTGTTGAGCCACCGAATCATGTTGTCAGCAATTAGCATTCAGAAAATATGAAAACACATGCATCAAAACTCTTACAGTAGACTATTTGGGAATGTGCCTTGGGAAGTGAACCTGTCTCTGAGTGACAACCCCAGGGTTGTCCCACTTCCAGGCTGGGTGTGTTCCTCAGTGTCCCCCCCTTGTCGAGCTTTACCCTTTCACCTTTTCCCTCTGGGCAGCTCCAACCTTACAGTGCTTTCTCACCAACATAGGCATAGAGCCAGGATCCTTTCCAAACCTGAAGAAGCATTTGTCAAGAACTGTTTTGTCTCCTCTTCATTCCCTAGTCACATCCTGCCCTCTGCTTGCCCAGAATGCCCTCTGCCAGTATGGAGTTAAGATGGGTGCAGATTAGATCTAAGTCCGGTCTTGCATTGAGGATGCGTATCCTCAGTCAGCCTCTCAGGGCAAGTGTAGCCTGTAGTTGAGCATTGAATTGTCACTGATGAGAGACTTTGCTGTCTCAGACAGGCTGGACACATCTATGGTGGCAGGAAGGGTGGGGCAGGTGAGACAATGTTGAGAGGTTCGCCTGGGTGGTAACAGTTCTCTCTCACCCTGAGGCAACACTGCCAGGACACATGCCAATCTGAAACCAGATGCCTGGCTTGGTGGTCCAGTCTCTGGCTAGCCAGGAAACCCTGAGAAGAGGGTTCACCAGCCGTACCTCAGTTTGCTCATCTGCATGTTAGGATAACAACATTGACTTCCTTGTGTTGCCTGGAGGTTGGAGCTGCCACATATGGCGCCCTGCGTCAGTGCCCTGTGCAGAATAAGCCTTCAATGAGAATCAGACTTTGTTGTCATCAGCCAATTCTTGTGCGAAAAGGGCCTTTTCTTGACTGATGTTGGTTTTGAAAAGGCTCCTTTCACTGTATCTTTTGCTTTGGTCATTTTAAATTAGCACAAACAGTGATGAGTTTCCTTTTTTAAATATTTATTTATTTTTATTTTTCATGTGTTTGAGTCAGCTGGGGCCAGCAGAGAGTGCCAGATTCCATGGAACTAGAGTTATGGACAGTTGTGAGCTACCATATGGATGCTGGGAACAAAACACAGGTCCTCTGCAAGAGTAGCAGGTGCTCTAACTTCTGGGCCACCCTTCCAGATCCAGTAATGGGTTTCACGATCACATTTGTATACAGACTTTGTTTTGATTGAATCTGTCCCCACTCCCCTCCTTCATTTCCCTTGGGGGAGAAGGGGTGTCTCCTTCCCCCTCCCAAGTAGTGACATCCCACCTTCATTCTGCATATATTCTGTTACCCTTTTACCTCTGTCTCCCACCCCTTGATTAAGATCTCTTCTTAGGCTTCACAACCTGTGCTATACCCGTGTACTCTCTCTCTCTTACATACACACATACACACATATGTAAATTTAAATTTAGTATCTGTGTATGAGAGAAAAATGAGGCATGCATCTTTGAGTCTAGGTTAATTCTCTTTAAATAATTGTAGTTTCATCCATTTTGTGGGCTGATTACAGGAGACTGGCAGGGAAAGCCTGGTCAATCATCTCTCTGAGTTATAAGTTTGCCTTATAAAAGGTGCTATTGAGAGTCCTTCGCTTTTCTGTGGCTCTGTGGCTGAGTTTTCTACCTGCTGTTAAGAATCATGGCCTAGAATTCCTCTAGCTGAGCAGTCTGGAGCCCATGGAAACTGTCATGACAGGGATTGGGACATAGATACAAGATGACAGGCAGCTTCGTGTGCTGTTATTAAACTTCACAGCTAGAATCCTTAAGAGCAAATTATCATGTAAAAATATTCTTGTTATGTTAAACTGGAAATGAAAATGACTTATTTATTTGCTCAGATCAAATCATAGAAAGCAAAGTTAGGCTGTATTTTTTTTTCCCTTGCCAAATGCTTTGATCTACTTCCTTCACCAGTTTAAAAATGAATATTGCTTGAGATGCATCCACTTGTGGGACTGTCAACCTCCTAAAGACTGTCTCCTCTCAAATGGGTCAGTGAATACACACTGGGAATGAGAGACAACGGCACTAAGGTTTGTAACTTCCAACTGAGGGAATAATTTTCTCAGAGCAGCGTGCGTGTGCTGTGCTACTCTGAGATGGAGAAACGAACTCAGTTGTGGTAACATAGACCCCCTCCTCCCCCATGCACTGTTGTCCTCAGAAACACGCCTGTGTAATGGGGGTGGCACGGGTGGGGGTGGGGGTCAGCACGGTGGTCACCAGATGGCAGTGTTGAGTCACAGAAGTACAGCCATAGGGGCTGTGATTCCTTCTAGGGTAGGTCATTCAGGAAATGTTTACCTGGCCAAACAGCCCATTCTTTATTTTAGTTATGTGCCAGGCTCAGGATCTCAGTGGAAGCTTAATTGAAGTCAAGAGAGAGTGCTTTAGTAAGGAAGACGATTAGGGCAATAGGAAAAAAGCGTGGTCCGCATTCTTTCTGTGCTCCAGAGAGTCTCCCTACCTTTGCACACCTACCGCACAGTTAGGAAAAGAGTGCACCACACTGGTTAGACACGTGCTGAGTTGCAGAACAAGAAGGCTGGAAGGCTTGCCAGGTTCGTGCAGTGTGATGCCTTCAATCAAGGGCATGCGTGCCAAGAGGAAGGAGAGCCACTGGGTTGGCCCCAGGCAGAGACTCTCTCAGCAGGCTTGTAAACAAAGGTCTGAGGCCATCTTACTTTTCTACTGCCATACAGACATCATGACCAAGGAAAATTACAGAAGAAAGGGTTTACTGGGGAATTGCTTGGGCATCCATGGCAGGGAACATGGCAGCAGGCAGGCATGGTACTGGAGCAGTAGGTAAGGGCTACATTCTAAGGCAATAGCCACAAGGTAGAGAGAGCTAACTGGTAATGATGTGAACTTTTGAAACCTCAAAGTATGCCTCCAATGACATGTCTATTTCAACAAGGCCTGTGGGGGTCATTCTCATCCCGACCACCACATGAACCATACCAGTGATATTAGTACCACCTGGAACTTGTTAGAAAAACAGGTTCTCAGTCTCTTTCTCAGACTTACTAATCAAGAGAGGGTGGGTTGTGGCTCAGCAACACATGATTTAATAAGCTCCATGGAGAAAACTGGTCTAACTGCTGAAATATCTACGGGTAATAGGCACATAAGGACTTGCTCTTTCATGCTTCAAGCATCTCTTTAGGGTCTATGAAGAGTATGGCCAATTCATAGCTTCTTTTTGGAGCTGGACCCTATATCCATGCTCCCTGGGAGACTGATAAGTGGGCTCATTCATGGGAACCTCAGGATGTGTTAGAGTCTTAAGAAACATGCTTCCCTCTTCATAAAATGTCTGTGCTGGGTTCAGTGAGAATAACCATCATTTTAAACACTCCCCACTGTGTGAACACCGACCCAAGCCTTCAGGACCAGTTTACTTAAGATTTTTCCTGATGGCTTTATTTTACCCAGGACAACTCTGTCTCCAGTTTGTCCTACTCCCATGAGCTCATTTCTCACTTATTTTATTATAGGATATAACTTAGTGTTATTGAACATCTACTGTTGGCCTGGCACTTCTGTGTGTTCTTGGAGTTTACCTGACAACCTCTAAAAACAGAGTTTGATTTGCATCATATTTTTTAACAGGCCAAAGGTCACATTAGAGGAGACATCTGTGCAAGAAGATTCCAGTGGCCCTACTTCAAGTTAATGGGGCTTTACTTCTCTCCCTGGCTCTTCGCATTTTAAATGGGCCATTGAGTCCCCAGAGGGAAATCAAGTAAGAATTTCAGTGTCCTCTGCCTGACCCTGAGCATGGTTAACTTCTAGTGGGTAGATCAGGAGAAGGGACTCCAATTTCCACATGGTGCCTCTTGAGGGAAGGAACACGTCTGTGCTCAGAAGTGGTTAGATTCAGAGGCTAGATTCACATGGAGGACCATATTCCTAAGCTTCAGCTCTCCCTGCCTGGTATCATTTTCCAGGTGTGTTTGGGACAGCCTGCTTATCTCTACAGAGTTTTCTTTAAGAGTTTGAAGTCAAGCTAAACTAACCAAAGGCTTTCTCTGCTACATGAGGTCAAACTGGACACTCTAACATTTTTGAAGTCCTCTTTATCCTCAATTTATATGTTGATGTTGAGTAGGTAACTTCATGCCTGTGACGTTCAGCTAGAGTGATCTAGATATAGGAACACAGAGGAGACTCAGAATATAGAGTCTTCAGGCCCTGGTGATGTTCTCAAGTCTCTGCTGAAGTCTTCAGCTCTGCTGAATGTAACACGAGGAGGACAGCTGGTATCTGAGGAACTGGAAACAACTGGAATTGATGGTGATGAAGGACAGAAAGGCTGCCTCTAGTATGAGTCTTCCAAGGTCCAGCCATCACTTCCTCTGTGGTTCTGCACTGTAGACCCAGTTAACTTCCCAATTTCCCTCCTCCTCTTTGTTCCTATTCCTTTCTTGGGTCTGTATAGACAGGGTTGTCTATGGTCAGACTGCAGACACTTGGAATGCTATTCAGAGTCCTGTGAAAGCACTCATTCTTTTGTACTGCCTTCAGACTGAGTTGTGACAAATCACTCTGGGAAAACATAGGGAAGATACTTTTACTCCAGGATCCTTCCCATGAAAGTGTCGAACGCTCCAGTGCTCTCCTGGGTCTTGCTGTCCTCAGCAGCTTGTACATTGGAATAGAGTTAGGAACCATGGGTACCTCTCTTTCCATCCCCATTCTGATCATGGTGGAGGCTACAGATAAATAAGCAGAAAACCTTGGGTTCTAGATGTAGCTTATGTGGCCTTGGGCAAATTAAAGCTCCTGAATCCGGTTTTCCATTTGTCAGAGGATGAAGGTTCCCCTTGAATTTTTTTGTGGGGTCCTCCAGAGGAAGTCTGGACATAGGGCTGCAGTCTGAGAGGTCCCTGAGGGAGGTGCTGCCAGGGCAAAACAGGAACAGAAAGACATGGGGCCAGACCTTTGTGTAAGAAGAGAAAGGGAGTTGGGTGGGACAGTGCCTTCATCACGGCCAT
This sequence comes from Pachyuromys duprasi, assembly GCA_028658305.1. Lineage (NCBI taxonomy): Eukaryota > Metazoa > Chordata > Mammalia > Rodentia > Muridae > Pachyuromys > Pachyuromys duprasi. The sequence continues at coordinate 52,825,607 of CM053744.1, forward strand.
TTTGCATCATCTGCCCTGCTGACAAGTTCCTGGTAGTGGTGAGAAAATACATTGAAATTCTTGTAAACTGTGTTGTTCATTCCAAAGTAAGTGGTAGTTTTATAGTCAATCAAGTTTTTAATTTTTTTAAATATGACTCTCATGTGTCTAGAAAAATCCCATTCCCACAAAGAAAGCAGTTCACACCAATCAGACATTCTGCTTCATAAAGACTCACCCTTAGATAAAATTTCATGTCTTTTGAGAGCTGGTAATCCAATATCGGTTTCCAAAGAATTGTAATTTAAATTAATGCTGCAACTACAGGCAAGACAATTTAATCTCTGTTTGATGCTTTGGAAGGCTTTTCCCAATCTTGTAAAGCCTCAGGGTCATGATTAGCACTGCACGGCCAACATACAGAAGTGCAGATAACAGGCTGGGTTTGGGGAGTGGAGTAAGGGCTTTGCCTCTCTGCCTATTACTGAAGAGGTGCTGGCTGTTGCTGCATTTACAAATGGCTAAACACTGGAGTGTTGACAATTTTTCAGGCTCAAGGCTTTGATTTTCCTTTAATTATCTGGCAGAGACAGACCAAGATGGGGACTCTTACCTGACTTAATTAGATCATCTCAGCCATAAAGACGGGGGCCTTGTGACAGAGATAAAGAGACTTTTCTTGGCAGTTTCTCATAGTGTCCCAAAGAGAAGTCTGGGGTAGCCATACCCCACTCCCCACTATTGGCTGAACAAACAGTGAGTTTGTTTGAATTGGCCTTCTAGCTGTCATTTTGTACCACATATAACACCATGTAGGTATAAAATGGTCATTTCCTTTGGACTTGGGTGGCTGTGGTGAGGTCTCTCCTGTGACCTTGTTTGTTGTCAGCTCTGGCCTGGTTCTTTAAGATGCCACCCTGCACTCCCACCTGTGTTAAGATCAGGTGACTGAAGCATTTTGAGATCTTGCTGTATGCACCATATTATGAATGCAGGAGAAAATGTGGGAGAAAGAGGAGAAGTCATATGTAGAACCATTTCTTTTTTTTTTAATTTATTTATTTTTATATCGATCACAGGTTAGGTACTTTGGTAGAACCATTTCTTAATGACAAGTGACCAAGAGAGGAAAAGGCAACTTGGGCTCCATGGATACTCCATTAAAGGCCAGGAACACTCCTGCAGATGACTTTTAAGCTCTTATGAGGTCTTGCTGATTTCAATATTTCCATTTTGTGTCACGAGGTTGGCAGCCACAATAATGCAGACATTCAATTATTCATGTGACATTTATCACACATTCTGTAGGCCAGGTACTGTGCTGGGCTCTGAGGCATGGAGATAACACAGACTTGACTCTGTCCTCAAGGCTCAGGAGGGGTCAGAATTGAGAAGCGAGATGAATAAATCCATACCAAAGGCTGAAGACTTGTCCACCATGGGGCCCGGGCAACAAGAGGATGGGGCAAAGTGGAAGCGTGCTATTGCTTATATACAATAATCTTGGCAAGTGCAGCCTGTGGGAGGAAGGCACAATTGTGAAAAAGAGGCAGAGCCAGCTGACTCTTCAAGGCTTCTGGAAATGTTCCTAAGATGGGTCTGGTCGTTGCCCAGGGAAGAACCAGTACAGCCACCTCACAGAGAACAGACACAGAACTAGAATACAAGAGACAAAACAGACAATAGCAATGCTGGGATGTATGCAGAACAGAACCCTGACCATGACCACTGTAGCCAGCATCCCCATTCTCCCAGGACTGATCTCTGACTGCTAGAGCCCCTAAGCTTTTCTCAGGTTTCCCGCTCGAGACCAACCAGGAATTGTAAAATCTGCTCACCTAAGGAATCTCTTAAAGTGTCCTTTTCCATTCTGTCCATACACCCTTCCTCAGGCTCAGCCTCCACTGGGCAGAGTAGAATCCTGCCCTCTCTCCTGCTGGCTTTTTTTTTCCTTTCTGCCATGTGCAGGTAATAGAGTTTGACTCCCTTGCTATAGCAAACTCTGCAGATAGCCACTTCTTACTGAGCAGGGCTTGCCGTCATTTTAGATGAAGGATGCACAGAAGCCTGTAGACAGCACTGACATCAACCCACAAATTCATCAGCGTTGTTCTCTCTCGATGGAGTTCCCTGAGCAGCCTAGCGAAATGATTGAGGACAGCCTATCTCCACTCTAAATTAGTGGGCACCCTGGCTAGATATGGTCTGGGTGCTCATAAAGCATGTGACACCCAGACCAGGGAAGGTCGTCTGGAGGCCCTAGTGTTGGGGAAAGTTTGAGGGGTACCAAAGAACTGGATAGGCAAGGTAGGGCTATGCATGTTCCAGTGAGATACTCACAGAAGCTGTGCATTGGTCAAGGGGAGGGCTCAGATGCATTTCTGAGATGGAAACTGAGTTCCAGATCAAGAGTGTTTCCATACCAGGAAGCTCGCTGGTGAGGGTGATGTTTATGGTAAGCTGTGTACACACACTTCTAGAAGTTGAGTTCAGCCTCCCATGATTTACACTCTCTTGAAGGGCTGATTTATCATTATTTCTTCCCCTGGCAACCGTCTGTACCACTTGCGTCTTAGTTCTAGCCTCCCTGGCAGATAATTAATGAGCACTTAATACGGCTTATGGGCACCAGAGGGAACGAAAGCACTATTTAAAAAACGCCTTCCAGGGAATTTTTTTTTTTTTGGTTAAGTGAAGAATCCCTTTGTCATGGATAAAAATTATGTACATTTGGCAAATCCTGCCCTTTTGAACTTGTAGACTGTTCAAAGGCAGTTCAAGAAGTGTGCCTGAATCAGTTAGAGGGTTAGGTGTTCAGCGCTTACTAAAAGTATTCAAGTGGGGAAACATGGAGTAGGGTGCCTTTTTTTTTTCTTTTTTTCCTCCTGTGTTCACCCAGAGTGTGCCAAACACTGTGTACCATAGGTCAAAAGTGTATCCCATGGGGATGCACTGTGTGCAAGATATGCACAGCCATTGTCCTTGTGGTCGTCAGGGCCCATTGGCGGAGACAGACAATGAGTGCATAATTATGCAGATAATGAGTTCACTACACAATTGATGAATGTTACCAAGGGACCAATGAGGAAGGCTAATGAGGCCTGAGCTGGTTTTGGGGGAGGGAGTGTGTCCAGGGAAGTGACAGTTGAGTTTCTAGCAGGAGGTAGAATTAACCAGAGCAAGAACACTTCGGAAAGTGTTCAGAAGGGCTCTGAAGAAAGCAACCCAGCCTACTTGAGAAGGAAGGAACTGGAGGATGCTTGGAGGGCAAAGTGATGAAGGCTGTGTGCTAATTACACTATTCATGTCACAAAACACCTGGCGGAGGGAGTCTGAAGGAGAAGGGGTTTGTTTGGCTTGTGCTCTGGAGGTACCGACCATCATGTTGAGGAGGCAGGATCATGAGGTCAGATTGTACCTGCAGTCAAGAGGCAGGGAGAGATGAGCCCTCAGCTTTCTGCATGAGACCTGAGCCCACGCCACGGTGCTACCCACCTTCAGAGGGAGTCTTCCCTCCATAGTTAAACCTTCCTGGGAGAGACCTCCTGGAGGTGCTTCCAAGTTGACTCTAAGCTCAACAGAGTTGACAGTGAAGACAAGCCCCGGCACAGGAAGGTTGGTAAGATGAGCCCATGGGATCAAGGCCAATGCCATGGTATTGGTCCTTCCAGGCTAAGGGCATACATAACGAGTATGTATCCCAACTATATCCTGTACACAATGAATGCATTACTGATAGCTTGAATCTTTCCAATACCCCAGGCACATTTTATGATCAGGCATGGTGGGGACATTTGTTTAGGTGCTTCATGAATATCCTTGACCTTGCATCATGCCTTGAGTCCTCCATAGACCATACTCCCGGGAAAATTTGCTTTGCGGAGGATTTTATTGGAGCTTCTTTGGGCCGAGAATCCTACTGGACTCTAGGGAGAATGTGCTGTGTCCTATGAGGATGTGGCTAGCTGCTATGTGTGATCATTGATGGGACAGTTCTAACCCTGGCTTTGACAAACTTGGAGAGTGAGCATCTCCAAAGCTTTCCAAACTCAAAAGAGTTAATCGTTCAGCCTCTGGTGGAACCACTCAAATCCAGGGTGGCTGCTGTCATGGTGAACTCGGTGACAAGGGAGAAGTCTCCACCTTTTGTGCATTATTAGGAAGAGGGACTGTGGGAGCTCTTAGTGTCAGACCAGATCTAGGGGTGCACATGGATTTGCTCCCCGCTTCTCAGTTTCTCCTTCCATGTTACTTTTTCTTACTCTGACAGATACCCAGGGTTGACGAGGTTACTTTACTTCTGTTGTGAAGCTGAACCACACGGTGGAGAGGTGCAGTGGGGCAGAGAAGCTCACCTCAAGGCATCCAGGAAGCTAGAGAGTTCGGAAGAAGGGGGTAGGGACTATAGTGACCTGTTTCATTTTGTTTTGTTTTTTCTTCTATCCAGTCCTCACCTCCTGGGGTTCCCATTGCCTCTCACAATAGCACCCTTAAGTCTTCCACACATCTGGCTGCTTCATTTTCAGACCACAGCACCCTCGATGGTAATGGGGGAGCTCTGTGGTTGTGTAGGAGACAGGAAGTCCCTGGGCTTCAAATGAGTCAGTCTGTAACATGAAGCCTGAAGTAAAGGCTAAGACGGTGGCTGCACTTTAAACAAAACCCAACAAAGTCTTTAAGAAAAGAGTTTAAAATTATATCTCTCTGCGGAGCTCATCTACTCAGAGTCACTGTGGAGATGCATGAAGGACTGGTATAAATACTCAAGACACTTCCTGTCCCTAAGCCCAGCCCAGATGCCCAGCAGGGGTCCTGTGAGCCCAGCTGTCCAGCTGGCTTGTGATGTCAGAGAAGTGGGGGTTGTCTTGGATACCTGAGATAGAGGTTCAAAGAAGGCACGTGCAAGATTCTGGGTACAGGGATTAGGAAATCAGCGTCAGTAGGCAGGACCTGGAGCTAAGAGTTTTGTGCAAAGCCAGACTGGCAATGTCATGTCCATTGTCTGTGACCTGCACACAGCCACAGAGCCATTGGCAGCCCTGCTTCTTGGGAAAGAGGATGGCTGTGGCTTGGCCCCAGTGCTCAGAAAACTGTTATGTGCCAGTGTGTCTTAGGAAGGCCTCTGCCTTTAGTTCCTCTCAGCGACTTCCTGCAGACTGTGATTAGGCTATTTAATGGGTCCCATTAAACAGCCTGGGCTTAGGCCTTCCTGTGGAGGCTGGCGTCCTTAGAACTATTGGTGCTGGGACATTGGAGTTGTCAGAGCTGCTGGGCTGGGTTTTCTTGGCAGCCCCAAGCTGAGGAGGGCATTGTTGGCAGTCCCATGGTCCTATCCACAAGGCAGGTGGAGAGCCGCTGAGTGGCTCTAGCAAAAAGTGAAATGGCAAATGCCTGCTGGTACCAGAAATGCCTTTTGGATTCAATGACAGTCACAGTCCTCGGGATAAATGCGTGCGCCAGCAGGCGAGGGGCTGAGGTGGAATTGGCAGCAACAGAAGGGTCAGGGCAATGGTTGATAGCACTTGTGGTGCTGTGAGAAGTGAAGCCCCCTGTGTGGGCATGTCTTAGCTGATCTTTGTGAGCGCTGGTTCACTGGGAGTGCATGCTGGCAAGTGGTTTGGGACGCTGGTTCGTCTCAAGGACTGTAAGGTTTGGGGCTTAGACTAGGGTGTCACATGAACAGCCTTAGAGCTAGGGTGAAGACAGGATTCGAGAATCCTTTCTCCCTTTTGATTTGGCAGCTTGTTTTGGTGCCTGGAGTTGGATATATTTAACAAAATAACTGTATTCATGAAATACAAGTTGGGTACCCACCATACACCTCACACTGTTCTTAGAGTTACCTCACTGAATGAGATGAAAAGAAGCATTCCCCTGTTGAACAGAGAATAGTAGGCAACAATGGTCTTAGGCCAACCGGGCCATTTAGGATACATGGATGCGGAAGGCTTCTCCAAGATAGTGAAGCTGGGGTCCTGAAGGTGAGAAGGAGCTGGTCCTGTGAAGGTTTGGGCAAATGTGTGCAGGGATCACCAGGTAGGTAGGCACAGGGTTGGAACGTTTGGGGAAACAGAAGAGGGCAGGTGGCTGGGTTGCCCTGGTGGGAAGATGAGCAGGTCACAGAACCCTGTGGGGCGGAGTAAGGGTTGAATTGCATTGGAGTATAATAGGATGGCCCTGGAAGGCTTTCCTCTGGAAGATGGTGTGATCTTACTGTGGGCTTAGAGGGTCACCTGAGGGGACACACACCAATGATAGGGAGATGGAGACAGGATCAATTGGAATTTGAAGTCAGTCTGAGTGGCACAGTGAGAACCTGTCTCAAGAAACAAAATGAAAACAAGCCCGAACCACAAGAGAGTGTCCGACTAACATCAGTGTTAGCTTGCTATGGTTGTCATAAAACAAAAAAACCTAAGCCCCACACTTTGGCTTGTGGACTTAAAAAATGGAGATTGATTTTCTCGGCTTTGGTGGTCAGATGTTCACATTAAAGTGCCATCTGGGTTGGTCTTCCCAGAGCTGTCATTTCCCTTCCCCGTTCCAGCAGTGGCTGGCATTGCTCGGTCTCCTACTGCTTGTGGCTGGGCCTTTTCAGTCCCTGAGTCCTTCTTCCCATGGCCTCCTCTCTATGTGTCTTCTTCACCTTCCTATGAGGACGTGTTCCACTTATGGAACATGAATGTATGCCATGGCTCCATCTTAGGATTCTTAATTATGTTCACAAAGATACTTTTTCCAAATAGGACCATGCTCGAAAGAGAAAGTTACCCATATGTTTAAGGGCCAAGTGGCAGCTTAACCAGGAGACCATGGACTCTGGGGTTAGGATATGTTGAGGCAGGTATGGATTCCTTCTCTTCCTCCCAATTGACAGCCCCCCCCCCCCCGGCAGGCTCCATGATGCTCAGCCTTGATTCTTTCTTTGGGAACCTAGACATGGTAACTGTTCCTATCCTATGGCGTTTTCAGAGGGATTAAGTGATTTTATGCTAAGGAGGGTTTGGTGTTATCCCTGGGCCAGAGTTATAACTGTAAATACAGTCAGCTTTTGTTTATAACATTAAGAGGGCAGTGAGTCTTGTAAACTTAGCTTATGACTAGGCCCTGACCATTTTTTTTTCTGTGAACTGGGAAACAGTCACTTGATTTTGGGCAATTGTGCATCTGGTCTGCTGGCTGCATGGTCAGCCATAGTGGCATGGAGGGTCAGGAGGAAGATATGGGTAAGCTAGGGTGCTGCCAGAGTAAACAGGTTGGTGAGAGACTCATGTAGATGTGGATACTGTGGAGCTGGGGAGCCTGAACCCCCAGGATGGGCTATCAGACTATGTGCTCAAACAAAAGCCTGTAGATGGAATTTTTATTCCCTCCAGAAAAATCTCTCAGGTGCTATCAAATGATTGGGCAAAGTCTCTTTAGATTATCAAGAATAGTCTCTCTTATCATAAAAGTCAGCTGATGGCTGACATTAACCGCATCTATGAAATACCTTCACAACAACATCCAGACTTGCTTAGATGAGTAACCGGGCCCTACAGCCTGGCCATGCTGATATATTCAGCCATCACCAGGAGTGGCCCAGCAGTGAGGTGCTCATCACAGCATAAGGTTGATGCTCTGAGAAAATGTGGGTCATGGAAAAGGCAGCTGTGTGAACTCGGCCAGAGCCAGAGAGGACCTGAGAGGACCCTGCTACACCAGAAGAAGCAGAGCTTCTTGTTAGGCAGTTGCCAGTTCAGGACTCAGGCCACCAGGCAGGAAGCTCATCAGCTAGCTTAGATGGCAGAACAGGTGCTGAGGGGGTGGGCACTTAGTGTGCCCTTCTAGTTGCTAAGAGACCCATCTTAGAGGAAATGGGGTGTTTTGACAGGAGTTGGCCTACAGGGTGTCCTTGATGAAACCTGGGATTGGAGGATAGGGAGAATCAGGACTGGGATTCAAGCAGGCATTGTCAAGAGAGGTCTCAGATTCTGACGTGATGTTGTTAGAACTTCCCATTCATGGATGCAGAATCTAATCTTGGTCAGTGGCTTACTCTAGAGGTGGGTACAGAGTGATACTAATAAAGATTATCAGGGGAATGTTGACATTTGACCTCGTGTTTGTATGTGGAGAAACCCAGATAGTAAGAAGGGCATATCAGCAGCTGAAAAAAAAAGTGACCATGTATTGGAACCAAATAAGACAAAACCAACTCTAAAGGACTGTGCTCACTGCAGGGCACTGGCTACAAGTCAGTAGCTGTTTAGTGATCTTCTTATATTTTCTCATTGATCTTCATGTCAACCCACTGACATAAATATGACAATTCCTCCCATTTGTACGAGAGAGGTTGAAGTTCTGAATGATTAGGAAACCTTCCTAAGACCACGTGGTTCCTTCTGGTAGACACGGGCCCATGGCAGTCTGACTCCAGAGCTTGGTCCTGTATCTTTCTCACCATCCAAAACCTTAGAGAGCCAACACTCTGTGAGACCTACTGAAACAACTGAAGACAGCATTTTCACTTCCGTGGTGGGCAGTAAATGGATGAATATGGAAAGGACAGCTTGAGGAGATTTTCTGAGATGACATAGAAAGCAGAATGACTGCTTGAATTCTGACTTGTCAGCCAGGGAGAGTGATCTTGCTATGGGGAGAGTAGAATAAAGGGAAGGAAACCAGGGCCCAGCATAGGTGTGATGGCAGGCACCAGCACAGTTCACAGAAATGAGCTCTGGTCTCCAGGCTTACAGGAAATTCATCTTACGAATCAGCTGGAACTTTGAAGCATAAAATCTCAGATGCTGGCTGCTCCATGGGCTGCCGAGATGTTACCTTTGAGCTCCCCACTCTGTCTGCTGTCTGCTCCTCCTTAAGATATTTGTGATACTCTGACAGGGAGAGCTTCCCTTTCATACATCCAACAAGAAGCCTTTAGCATCAGAAGGAGCTTCTGGACAAAAAGCATATGTAATAAGCATATATAATAAGCTTCACATTCAAATACTCCCTTTAAAATTCTTTGTCCTTTGACTGTAACCACCAACAGAACAATGCACTGCAAATATGGTGTGGGATGCTTAGCAAGCTCAAGTAAGCATCCATCACTCCCATGTCGAGAGTCAGGCAGAGCTGTTTGGCTCTGCTGATTGTAGTGAAGCTTCCTAACACATCGAGGGCAACATGAGCATCAACTAGTGTTGTCTGGGTTAATCAGGAGACACAGGAAGGATAGGGCTTGACAGTGTCTGATACCAGCACACTGGCACAGGCCTGGTCCACGGTGATGGCCAAGGTACAGGATCACAGCAGAGATGAAAAGCTTGTGGGAACTAGTGTGCTGTACTTCTGTCACATTCATTTAGCTAAAGCAAGTCACAATCCAGCCCAGAGCTAAGAGGCTGGGAGGCACATTCTGAATCTTCAGTAAGAACAGAAAAGTCACATGGCAAGTTTCCAAGAGTGTCCTTAATTTTCCATGAGGGCTTGTTTGCTGGGGGTGGCTCCCTGGGACTTAAAGATGTTTCTCTTCAAACTTCCCTTCCATTCTGTCTGGTTTTTGCTGTGGTCTTTGGGATCATGAAGGTAGATAGTCCTGTCCTTATAGTTGCATGTTTTCTGAGTCACTGAGGACATTATCATCAACAGCAGACCATTGCACCAGGCTTGAATCTAAAGCTTTGATTAATGCATGAGTTCTGATGTGGTGTGTGTGTTCCTTCACTAGCGCCATGGCATGCATATAGAGGTCCCAGGACAATCTTGGATCTCTGCTCTTTTCTTTCGCCTTGTTTTGAGTCAGGGTCTCTCTTTTGCTTGCTACCGTATGTATGTGCCAGAATAGCTGGCCTGTGAAGTTTTGGGGGTTTTCTTTGTAGCTGCTTTCATCTCACAGAAGAATCATTGGAATCATAGACACACTGTTGTTTCTGGCTTTATGTGGGGACTGGGGATTTGCATTCATGTTCCTCACACTTGCATGGCAAGAACATTAGCCACTGAGCTACTTTGCCAGCCCTCTGGTGCGTTCTCGATACACACTGGTCATGCCCTTTATTCTAGACAACATTCCTTTATGTCTCTTTGGCTGACAGTAGCAAATAGTTCTCTATAGTAGAGTGCAAAATTCCTCGGCAATATGTGCTGGCAAATGTACAGCTCAGCAGTTGCTACTCATTGTCTCGTTTTTGTTTGTTTGTTTGTTTGTTTGTTTTAGAATTGAAATGAAAAAGAGAGAATTTTTTTTTGGCACTTGGGAGTGGAGCAGAGAAGGTAAGAGTGAGCTGGGGAGATGTGTCCAAGTCACTCAGTCAGCTCTCGTATTTCCCCCAAAGACAGGCCTGGAGAATCCCGTCATCGACTCTCCCATGTTATGGTTGTTTGATTGAAATGCAATTGTCAGCAATCTTCATTTGAACTCCATAAGAATAACAGCCCCATCTGCTTTCTCTCTCTATGCCAGATTCCTTACTCAGAAAGGAGTTGTTGAATAGAAAAGAGGAGGTAGCTGGAGACTGGCTACAAAGATTTTGGAGTTTTTGAAAGAGCGAGAAGGTTGTTTTAGAAACATACAGAGAAAGGATCTGTTATTAATGGATGCCTGTTATTAACAGGTGCCTTGTGAAGTAGAAACAGATGCATGGATTGCTAGGAGACAGAACGAGTTTACCAGGAACTGGCCCCGTTAAACCAGCTTTTAATTCTTCTGTGACTGGATTACTGTGCTCTCATAGCAGCCTGGAGGCATGTGCACTTGGTTCCCAGGAAGACATCTGACAAGCTGTTTTATAGTCAACAGGTGAGTTTCTAACCAGACACTTAATTATAAGAAAAGTTCTTCTAGAATGTCACTTTTCGGGGCAAGGAAGGGAGCTAGCTCTCTTTCCAGAACACCCTGGGACACGAGTTTCTTTTTGTCAGTCTGTATCAGTGGCTAGCATGCAGTCACGCCAGGCAAGTCTTTTATAGTTACACACGTGTTGAAGCTAGTGGGAAGGAACCCTAGCACCAGACATTCAAGTTGGGATTCTGTATCAGGCGGACGGATCAAGATCATGGGCTGAAACGAAAGGACAAGGTTGAACAGGAATACATTTGCAGCCCAGAATGGACATTGAAAAGCCACTTGCAGAAGTCAGGGATTGCAGGGCCCTCACTGAACTGCATACACAGCCAAGTAGAGCCTGTTCTGTGATATGTTGAATTATACAGCCACCGGCCTAAGCTGAGTTAACAGAAGCCTGCTGTTAAGATCAAGAGAGACCTTTGTCCCCCTGTCTTCTGACTTTATCAGACCTCAGCCGTTCACTAAAACATTTACTGAGTACCCCCTTCTATCAGAGTCTGAGCCAAGCATTTTCCTAGCTAGATAAATTGGGTGAGCTGCGGAGAGTTCCCTATCCTGGCTACACAGAAGAATCACATATTTGGTGCTAAATAAATGCTAGGATCTCCAGGTGTCCCACATCCCAATTTATAGCCGATTTCTAATTCTAAACATCATATGGGGGAGTGGGTGGATTTGTTTCACTTTCTTTTTGGCTTTCTTTTTAAATTAAATTAAAATTATATATTTGAAACAGGGTGTCACTGTGAAGTCTTGGCTGGCCTGGTCACTATGTAGACCAGGCTGGCCTCCAACCCCTAAAGATCTGCCTGCCTCTACTCTCTAACTCCTGAGATTAAAGGCATGCATTCTTTTGACGACCCATCTGACATCATCATGGCTCTGCCTGCTCATATTTATCTTTCCACCTCTTTTCTCAGTGAGTGCTGTTATTATTTGCATCTCCTGCAAAGCTTCTCCTATATTTCTGTGGAAAATGATGGGGGAATATCTCAAAATTTTGTTGTCTGAGTGACATTTACTCTTCTAGTCCTTCTCCTGGTGTTCATGGATCAGATAAGATTGGTTGGGTTGGCTTATGTCATTTGATTATTCTTGACCAGTCTACCTGTGGGTAATGGTGTCCATTTGCTCTCTGTGCACGTGAGTGTGTGCTTGTGTGCATACGTGTGTGGGTTTGTGTATCAGGAGTTATCTATGAAGAGCAAACTTAGTGCTATGTAAACCCTATGGAATGAATTTCCCACAGGAGAGAACAGGATTTTGTCATGAGTCGCACATGGGAAACTGCTAGGGATACAAATAATAGATATTTATTCCACTTTACTGAAGAAATGGCTGAACTACGGGAAGAATAGTACAAAGAGCTCCCTCCTTGCCAACCACTCTGGTCAGTCCCAAATTATGAGAGAAGCTTGAGTGCAAATATGCCATGTCACAGATGAAGTCAAAGGACAACTTACAGAAGCACGCTCCTTCCTTCTACCACATTGGTCCTTTGGATCAGACTCAGGGTGTCAGGCTCAGCAGCAAGTCCCTCCCTCTACCATTGAGCCATCTCGCTGGCCTGTCATGGATGATCCTCTTAAGATTTTGGAAACAGGAGTGCCTCAGTTTTAGGCCAAGATTTGCTCCTGCTTGAGTCTGGGGGGTGTGCTCTCTGTTTCTCTTTTTCTGTTGCTTCAGTGTGTGAAAGAATGCCCTGGAGAACCACATGTCTTCAGGCAAAGAGCTCAATGTGGAATCCCCGCAGCCTGGAATGAAGCCTTGAGTCTTTACCGAAGAGGGACCAGAGAGGGATAGGAAGAGACAAAGTTATTTCGGTTCAGCACGTTTTTGTGCTCTGTGGTTCCCCCGGTTCATTGGGAAGGTGCCTTCAGCGCAGGAAAATGGGAACTGCCAACCCATCTTTGTCACATGATTCATATGCTCCCTGTTAGCAGAGGGGGAAATGAATTCCTGGCTCTAGAGAGTTGCATGCACAGACTACTTTGCACGCCTGGATCCCAGAGGCCCTCCCAGATGGGCACATCCTTGCCTCTTGATTACCTGAGCTGGTGAGGGAACACTGGTGTATGTACCCAACTAAGTCATTAATCTTAGTGGCACCTGCTTGGCCGTGGACTTCACTCTAGGGCTGAAAGTTGTTTTGCAGAAAATTTTCAATCCTAATGATGTTTCCTGTGACTGATATTAGAATGGGTGAGTTCTGTGAAGGCCGGCAAACCAGCCAGCCTGTGGTTGGAAGTTATTTGGTATCAGAAAATTGGCCTTCAATGAAAAGGTCACCTCAGATTAGACACAAAATAAGTGAGCCGGTGGAGGTGTGCTATGATTATTCCTGCTCAAACTTAGGTCTGCAAATGCCATCTTTTTATGTATTTTTTTCTGCTTTGAGAACCTGTATATCATTTTCCTTTCTATTTATGAATGTTAAGAGTGGAAATCAACCATAGTGTCCCATAAACCCCAAACCTGTTAAGCTCCATTTCCCCAGCCCTGGGGAGAAAGATAGAGAGCCAGACACCTTAATATCCTTCCCTTCATAGATATAGTCATAGATTCACATGAGTGTATAAAATACATCCACTGGATATATTACTATAGATATACACTGGAATTATATTTCCTAAATTTGCAATATACATTATTAATATATGGTGTGTTTTATCCCCTATAACCTCATGAGATAGGTATTCTTGTTCTTATACATGCAGAAACAAAAGAAACTAATATTCCTATGACTTCCGGGTCAGACGGTATTCAGGTGCATATAATGGAAACCAATTCTGATTGCTTTGAGCAGAAGTTAATCTCATCAAGTTGGTATTGGGCAGCTCACAGGACTGCAGAGAGGGCTAGAGACACAGGTGACATGGGCCTAGGGGCTATACAGCCGGACATTTCTTCTCATGAAGGCCCAAACCCTGAGAGAGCCTTGCTACAGCAAGCCATACAGAAGAGTGGTGTGCCAAGAGCCTGGAGAAGGTGGGAAGGCTGGGACTCTGCTGCCTTGACTGACAATGCTCCATTTCCAGATGTGGGAAGGCTTCTGCTGGGAGGAGTTTGGGCACTTCCTGGCACTCTTACACGTGGGAGTCTGTGAAAGGACTCTCCCAATAGAAATGACAGATGTTCTGAGTGTCATATGTCATGCAGGTGGAGTCAGGTTTTGAGGTCAGGTTCATTTGTTAATAAAGCCTTTTGTAGGTTCCTGAAGAATCCTGGGTAGCCAGCCTAGCATCTTCTTCAGGGTGATTTGGGGTCCTGTTGATCTCAGCAGGGTTCAGGCTGCCTGAAAGCACAGGTATCTGAACAGCTTTTGTTTTTAAAGGAAACCTATTTACAAGAGGGAACAAATCGGTTTCAAACTCTGGTTTTGAAATGTAGGGAAAGTTTAAGATTATATTGGACTGAATCAGTGGAGTTGCCATCGTGATAAAATCACCTAAGGGGAAAAAATTGGTCCAATAATGTGGCAGTGAGAACTAGGAGAGTTTGGGGCTTCTGAGAGAGTGGAAAATGACAGGATGTCTTATGAAAACAGATCTGCCTGAATCATCTGAATACTTTTACCTTTTTTCCCCCAGCCACATAGGAGATGCGTATAAATGGGTTTCCAAAGATTAAATCTTGCAAATAAATCTCAGGCTCTGGGGAGTTCCTTCTTTTAAGAAGCCCCAACTCCTGAGCTTGGTGTAAATTCTTTTAAACTGAAAAATCTATCTTTAACTCAAAGGTTCCTATCGTAGAAAATGTGTAGTCTTATTCGGTGCGTTTTGTTCAGCACCGAGTCTCAAAGACTTCGTGTGTGGGGACACACTGACCTAGTTCATGGGTCCATGTACTGCACAGTGCTTCATTATGTGACCACATATAACAGCTTGTCACGACAGTTTCCTATTGATAGACACACAGCATGCCCCAGGCTCAGAGATATCTCTGAAGAACGGCTTACTTGTAGGAGACACATGTTTAAGCTCTAATTGTATTGAAAAATTGCCCTCAAAAATGCTGGTACCAAATTATAATCTCACATGTAGTTTTGAGAGGAGGCCAGTGTTAGCACATGTCAGATGAGCAGGCAAGGTGCTGCCCCTTTGCATGTCCCTGACTGCTGGGGATGAGGAACACTCTTGCATGCACTGCTTGGCTCTCTATAGTTCCCTTCTAAGTCTCCCTAAGTCAATATCCTCTTAGTTTTCATTTCTGGATTTCCTGAGATTAGGGAAGGTCTGTCTGTTTGGTTTCTGGCTGCATCTCTTGTGCCCATCTCAGGGTAGTTGTGAAAAACCTGTGTGTAGTCATCTGAATAAAAATCTGCTCTATAGGCTCAGCGTTGTTGGAGGAAGCGTGTCCCTGGGGGAAGGGAGGCTTTTGAGGGTTTAGAAGCTCAGGCCAGGCCCAGTGTCACTCTCTCTTCCTGTGGCCTGACAATCCATAGACTGCTCAGCCACCTCTCCAGCATCATCTCTGCCTTTATGCCACCATGCTTCCTGCCATGATAACAGACTAAACCTCTGAACTGTAAGCCAGCCCCAATGAGATGTTTTCCTTTATAAGAGTTGCTGTGTTCACTGTGTCTCTTTGCAGCAATGGAAACACTAAGACACCATGTAATTCTTGGAAGGATCGAACCCATTCACCTCCATGGCATTATCCTGGCTTCAAAATGTGGTCAAGACATGGTGTGAAATCTTCCCAAAAGAGAGCCTTGGTGTACAGCTTCTGGGCTTTCATATAAAGATCTGATCTGGTTACTTTGCTAACAGGAGGTTGCTCTAGAAACAAAGTCAGAAGCTTCCAGATGCCTTAGCATCCCCTTGGCTATGTGCTGGCAGTGAAGGATATGGTCCCACAGGGTAGCTAGTCTGGTCCTGCCATTTGTCAAAGACAAGCCATTGCATTCAGTAAAACCTCTGCCCTTCTAGGTGCTTTTCTGAGAGACAATTACTAGCAAACATTGAAAATCAAAAGGTTTCAATTGTCTTTCTGGCATTCCTTGACAAATGGTGGGCCCACAGATACCTGATTAGAAAAGGCTGATATCTCTAGGTTGCCTGACCACCTGGTTCCTCGTGACATCTGAGTTTGTACCTTCTGGTTGACAATGCTACTGGAGATTAAATCTACCTAAGAGGGAAAGGCAGCCCAACACAATACAGCATAGAATAGTATACCAGCTAGGTGATGCCATATGGACATTTACTAGAATTGTGAGGTTGCTGTAACAACTATTTTATAAGTTAACTGTGCTTGAAAGAACAGCAAGCAGTGCTGAGTAAGGTTGTCAGGAAGTAGAGGAGGACAGAGGTCCTATGTTGGTGGAGGTTCAGGTGATACTGGAGGAGTTAGAAAGTCTACCCAATTCTCTTGGATGTTCTTAAAATGAATAACGGTGGTGGAAATCTTTGTTAGTGTCCTCCCTTTCTTCTAGAGATAGGCTCAGCACTCCTATCAGGCTCTTAAAACAACTTTTGGACCCCCAAATAGTGAGAATTATTGGTATAGGGAGAAATTGGGAAGCAGTGTTGGATATGTGACTTGAACACAGGCTCTAAAAGATCTTAGCTTCCCAATAAATAATTCTTGATCCTGTAGGTGATGGTGAGTTTGCATCTATCTCTTGGGGTGACTCAAGATACACACAGGAGAAAGAACACCTACCATCTACTGTTCATCTTTTTTGTGTCCTGCATTATACTGATTGTTTTATGTTGTAATTAGGTGGTAGAGAAATGGCCCAGTCATTAAGAGTATTCGCTGTGCTGACAAAGGACCCATCACCCACATGATGGTGCACTACCATCTGTAAATCTAGGTGGATCCTAGGGGATCCAAGGACCTAACCTATCTTCTGCAGGCACTAGACGTGCACACGAAGCATGTACATGTATGTAGGCAAAACACTAATGCACATAAAATAAAAATTTAAAGATTGAAATGAATTTCACATAATATAGGGTTAAACATTTTAAACCACACAATTCAATGTTATTTAATATACCACAATGCTGTGTATCTACCACGTTTATTGAGTTCCAAGATGTTGGTACCACAAGAAAGGAAATCTGATACCCACTAATCACTCACTCCCCATTGCCTGCATCCTCCAGCCTAACTGGTCTGTTTTCTGCTCTGCTGATTTATCAATTCTGGGTGTGTCACATAAATGGAATCAAATAATATGTGCTCCTTTGAGTTTGTCTTTCTTACTTCTTCCCATAATGTTTTCAAGTTTCATTCATATACAACATGTCCATGTATTATATAATATTACATGTATTATATAATATGTATATATTATATAATATCACGGATCTATCTTTTATTGTATGAACAGACCATAATTTCTTATCTATTCATCAGGTAATGGGCATATTACCTATATAGATCTCTGGGTTATTGTAAATTACACAGCTGTGAGCATTCCTATCCCAGTATCTGAATGCATGTTTTTAGTTCTTTGGGTATATGCCTAGGAATGAAATTACTGGTTCATGTGGTAATATATGTTTAACTTTCTTTCTGGTAAAGGTCTTGTGTAGGCCAGGCTTGTCTCCAACCCACTATATAGCTGAGGATGACCTTGAACTTTGGGTTCATTTGCTTTTGCCTCCCGAGTGTTGGGATTACAAGGTGTGCACCACATACCCGGAAAGATCTGCACCACCTGAGCCACATTCTGACCCCGTATTTACTATTTTAAGGCTAAGCTTAACTTTTTCTGCCTCTCTCGTTGATAGTTCAGTAAGGAACAATTTGAATTACCTATTAAAGATAAGTGATTTTTCAGGTCAGAAAACCAAGGCTCCCCCCCCCCCTCCAAAATTAAATGGGTCTCAAAAGGTCATGGAGCTAATAATTCGGAGTTGAAGTTTAAACCCAGAGTCCTGAACCTCTGTATTGCTCCATCTACTTACAGAGTCCTGGGAAGGCAGTCATCTCCTAGTGCAGCAAGAAATCAGTTATTTAGGTTTTTTTTTCTTTGCTCAAAGAGCTACCTATAGAAAAATAAGGTATCCTGCTACAAAAATCCTACCTGGTGGCAAGGCTTTAAAGCCACCCACTGTCTGTCAATGGGGTTCTTTCATGAAATGGGAAGTGGGCACTTTCTCTGGGAGTTTTTTTCCTCTCACCTTTCCAGTAGGCATCACTGTCAACTACTAGGAGCTGGTATACTCACTCCCTCAGCCTTGTCTCTTTCCGTCTCTTATGGCTACCCCTTCAGTCTTTCACTGCCTCCGAGCCCTGTGACCCAGGGTGCTGGTGGTTTCATTTGTGGATGAACCTTGAAGCATCAAATCTAGACAGGAAACTGTGCAGACATCTGAGTTTTCATTTCTGGAAAAGTTTCCCCCTCCTTGTCATGGAGGATCCATTACAGATGGTGTTCATTAGGATCAATACCCATTGACTGGGGAAATGTGGAACTGATCACAGATAACCACAAGGTGCTGAGGAATAAGGGGCAAAATGAGTGTCTGCGGGGCTCATCACAACAGAGACCTGGCAATTCAGAGAACTGAAATTATCTTGATGAAGTACCCGCATCACTCTGTGGTATTTGCTGCCCCAGAGAGACACGGAAGGGCCTCACTCTAGTCAGATGCTCCAGTCTTAGGCTAAAGTGGCTTCTGTTTTCAGCCCAGTAGAGGGACAGCTGAGTATGTTAATAATAGCTGTCTATCAAAGTATGTTAGCTCTTGCAATGAAATAGTGCTCCTCTGAGTAAGGTCTTACATTCCCCTGCTAGCTGCTGTCTCAGAAGTAAAAGCCCCTAGGATGTCCTTTGATTTCCTTTCCCAGGTGGATGTCTTCATTTGCACTCAGCATTAAGTTGGCAGGCTCGCTCGTACCTCTTTGGACCCTTCTGCTGGTTCTCTTGCCTTGATTCCTCACTTGTTCTGATCAATAGGAAACACTGGTAATCGGAGAGCACTGGGAGCGATGGGGTTAGGTGAAACCACCCTGGGGCACAGCTGGGCGTTGCTGAGTTCCTTTCTGGTATGTTAGGTCTCTACAAGAGCCTTCCTTACCAGTGCTATAAAGCTGGTTGAATTCTACCGATACTCCTTGGCGTGTCCCTTCCATTTTGGAATCACAGATACTTCCCTCTTAGTTAATCCTTGTCTGCACTGCCTCCCAAGCTTGCCCATGTCATTGTGAAGATTTCTTGTGTCGCTTACTTGTCACTGAGGGGGAACACTTGACAGAGCCACCCTAAGGGAGAGAGGGTTAATTTTGGCTTGAGGGGAGCTTGGGACTTGATTTACTCATGTTTGGTGGACTAGGGAGGAGAGACCTCGGGCCAGAACCAGAAGTAAATACCCTCATCAAGGTATATCCCACCAGCTACACACCTCTAGTTATGCCACAGCCCTAAAGCTCTAAAGCTCACAACCTCTCAGACAGGGGGAACAAGTGCCAAACACAGGAGCCTATGGAAAGCATGTCTGGGAGATGTTTCACGTTCCCTTACAATTCCTATCCACCTTCGGTTTCTTCAACATGATATTTTTCCAGCCATGATTCTCACTAGCACAGCCATGCAGTTCCTTTTGTCCTGGGGCAGATAGCTATAAGATCACAGGATGGGGCAGGAATCTCTGGCTAAACTGAACACACACACACACACACACACACACACACACACACAGGAATTAAACATAAAGTTTGCCAGTGCCATTCTGCACCTGATAGGACCCGAGAGCAGGGGACCTGAAGGCTCAGGTGGAAAAGGGAGTACAGGAAAGTGGAAAGGCAGTTATCGATGATATGGTATCTCAAGTAAAGGAGGGAAGCAGGAAGAGAGGGAGGGGAGGAGGGAGGGGGAGAAAAAAAGAGAAAGGGAGAGAGGAAAAAAGAGAAAGGGAGAGAGAAAGAGATAGAATAGGAAGGAGAGAAGAAGAGAGAGGGCAGAAAGGAGAGAGAAAAATAGGAGAGAGGGAGGGAGGAAGGGAGAGAGAGAGAGAGAGAGAGAGAGAGAGAGAGAGAGAGAGAGAGAGAGAGAGAGAGAGAGAGAGAGAACCAGAGACTCAAACGTCCATAGCAACAGGAAGGATGACTGGAGAGCTAAGCAGCGACTTTCATCCATGCATATAGAGGAGTTCACTTTTTTTGATGTCCTTAGACCCTGGCATCACCTGCCCCCTGTATTCCTGTACCCTGAGAGGAGGTGCCTTGCAAATAAATCTGATACTTTCCCACACTTTTCCTTCAGCATTTGAGCTCCCTTGCAGGTTCTTGCTGAGGAGGAACCTCAGCAGTTTCCTGCTTCTATTGTTGTCACTAAATAGTACCGCTTCCTTTTTTTTCCACCATGATAATTCTTAGTCTCTCTTTTTTTCTTCAGAAAAACAAGGTAGCCAGGGAACCTTACACATCCTGATAAAAATACTTGTGGGTTCCCACAGCTCTATCCTAACATTATCCTTCATTCTTCTACTGCCAGAACATGAAACCTGGCCAGCAGTATTTTTGGTTCTACTTACCTGAGCACCTTTGCAAGAATTTAACTTAGAAAATGTGCTTGGTGGAAGGACCATTAAAATTCTTATCACTTCAGAGATTTCTTGAGGTCCTGAGATCTTCAGTACTTGTACTTTGATAATGGGTAAAGGAGCCGTTCTGCAAGGAATTCTAAAAGCATTTATTTATTAGGTGAGAACACAAACCTCTAGGGATAAAGCTCCTTGAAGGTTACATGGGTAACACATGTCAATAGTAGGTACATAGGGAGATCCCAACCAATGGAAAAGAAGCAGCTTTGACTGTTAGGATAATAGGATATTTTCTCCACGGTCTCCTAAGTGGCTTTAGAAACAACACTATATATAAGCACGACTGTGTCTATCTGTTTCTCATGGGGTATGTTGGTGGTCCCAGAGTCCACTCTTGTCTTTAGGGGTTTACTGAAAGGATCTATGGATTCATAGAGAGTTGTACATACAATCATGGCATATTATAGTGGAAGGATTACAGGAAAATCACTCAAGGCAGTACACACCTGGGCCAAGGTCTGGAGGAAGAAACTTGAAGAAGCTCAACTTTTCTGCAGCCTTCTTTTTATAAAGCCACACAGGACCCTTCCAACTCTTCCAGCCATGAGTTGTGACAATATGTGTACAGTGTTATCTACCAGGAAGCTCACCAGACCCCGAGTCTTGGATTTTCACTGGGTGTGGCAACTCCAGGCTTTAGGAAAGCAGGTGTTCAGCGTAAACTTTTATCTGTACAAATTTGGTGCAGGCATAAAGATCTCTCCTCACTGGGAACAGTGGGAGCTTGCCCCAAATCAAATTTACAGAATTCAAACAAGGGCAAACCTTGCAACTGGTTATATCTCTGCTTCTTGGCTAAGCCAATCTGTCATTTCCAAGGCAGTGACTCCTTGGTCTGCATTTCATTCACTGTCACACTTGGTGTTACACAGACAATCCGTGGTTGAAGCAGGCAGTTGTGTAGTTCCATAGCAAGGCTAGGTTCTTACCCCGAATGCCCCACAGAGGATTGAGGCTCCATAGCACTGTGGCTTGGATTTCTTTATTCAGCACCTTAACATTGGTTTCTAACTCTCCAAAGCACTGCTAGTGGTTGGCTTCATGTGGGTGGTTGCCTGCACCCTCCTCTTCTGCATTCCATCCTGAAGGGCTGAACTTTCCCTTCCTGAGAGCCATTCCTGCTACATAAAGTACTTGTCTCTCGGGGTGAGTGGGTTTCAAGTAATGAAATCTACCTCACACAAGTGTTTGCCACTAAATGCACTGTCTTTATATTTTGCTCCTCTACACGCCCCCCCCCTTGGATCTGACCACCCTTGGATCCACTTCTGGTTCTTGCCGTCCTTTTTAGCCAGGATCCTATGCCTTGATTTTTCCTAGCAGGCCTATTACTTGCCTGGCCAAGTCATTTGGCCTTGGTGTGGTTTTGAGAGCGGTGTGAAGATGGGACATTGTTTGGTTAGGTGCCTACCTCATTAGAGACTGACTATTCTTTAAGCAATGGTTGAGGAGTTTTGGTTCAACTAGAGGAGGCTATTTCGGGGCCTGAGGACTTGGGATGGTGGTGGTGGTGGTGGTTAGGGTTTGAGGGCATACTTCCATGTAGCACCAGGTGAATCTCAGAGTTCTACCTTCGGCCCTGGTGGAGGAGATGCACCTAGCCAGAGAGGGTCTGCCACTCTGACAGTAAGTTGGCTCTGCTCTCACGCCGAAGATCATGGTTCTTTCAGATACTGCCCAGGAGGCTCTCTTGACACAATTTGCTCAAAATTGTTGAACAAGTGCCCTGCGAATGTCTTTTTATTTCTCTCTTCAAAGCATTCATGGTGTTTAGCAACAGCCTCTCAATTTCATAGTCCCCATAGTTACTGTCGCTCCTTCCCAGCTCCAGCAATGCCGCACAAGCCAGCGTGCCCTCTCCCCGCATGGCTAGTCCCAGGTCCCCATAGTTAGAAACCTAAGTAATTGTGCCATGCCAGGCGTGGATTACCCCCCATCCCTTCACATGAGTCTGGTTTGGGACTGTCCTTGTACTTAGGTGAGTGTGACAGGCAGAGTAACGGCCTCCAAACTTATCCTTCACATCCTTCACAAGGAATAGGTTGCCTTGCTCGGCAGAGGGCTGATAAAGTAGATGATATCATGTGGAGGATCTTGCTGGGGAGATGATTCCAAGTTAACATGATTACATGCCCCTTTTGTGAGGGTCTGTATTGGAGAGGGTTATATCACGTTGGGAACAGGGGTCTGGATGAGGTGGGGCTGAGGTCCAAAGAGTACAGGCAGCTTGCTGAGTTAAAACATCGTGTTTCAGAGTCGCCCTGTCTTGAGACTTGGGAGTCCTGGCCTTTGATTTCAAAGCTTTAAGAAGTCACTGGCTGTCCCTGAGTTGAGAGAGGGAGGTTGGGGGGGTGGGGGGTGGGGTAGAACACGTCCACCAAGGTGACCCAGCAGAGAGCAGTGCTTAGAAAGCACCCTTAACACTTCAGCAGCTGGAAAATGAGGGTGAAGACTCCAATCAAGCAGATTTGTTCTAGCATCTTTGGTCAGGTACACTTCTAAGGAGTTCACTTGATCTGCCAAACTAGGTAGATACAAAAGCATTTAAGCAATAGCGGCTTTTTTGGTCCCTTTGCATTGGCCTCCAATTGCATGCCCAGTCTTACATCAAAACAACCGGATGAATTCAGCTGCCTGAAAACCAGTGACTTGTTGGGTTTTGCAAAATTCAGCTGATTCCTGAGTTCTTTCCATTTGTTTTCGATTGTTCGGGCAACCTTGGCTGACCGTTGGGTGGCAATCTTGGGGTGATCCTCAAACCATTGGCATGATTGCATGGGAGCAAGAGCATGCCTGGAGGACTTTGTCCTGCTGGGGGCCTCCCAATAGGTCTGTGGTCTATGAAGAGTAATTTCTTGTTTGTCCCCTGATCTGATCAGCCTGGAAAGAGGGACCCCAGCAGCCACCATTGGAGAAAGGGGTTTAACCTTAATTATTTCACCCCTTGGTGGCACAATGAATACATCCTAAGCAATAGAAAATGGGATTCTTCTCTGAGCCACATCCTGCCCAGATCCGTAATTTGATACAAAAGCTTCACACAAATTGAAATTAAAATGCATTTTCGATGCTTCCTCCCATCAAAGCAGTTTGCACCAGCAGGCTTCTCCCTTTCATGAGTTTGCTATAGAAACGGGGAACAGATCAGCTTTGAGGTTTGGTGTGGATGTAACAGTCTCCCTGCTTGCCAACTGCAGGTAAGAAAATGAAATAAAACGAAAAGCAATTGGAGGTGTAATTACCCTCTCCACGATGACTTTATGCTGTAGAGTGGCCTGTTGAATCTGTAAAAGGCACTTTTCCTCTTGTTCCTGTTTCCCCTCGGGTATCATGGCCACATTAACCAAGGCAAGGGAGTGCACATCCGGGTCCAGGACAGCTGGATTTGTTTCTTTAAGATACGTTGTATGCATACTTTTAATTGTTCAAGCCCTCATTTACTTGCTCTCCTAGAGGTTGCTTCAATTGGCAGTGTCCCCTAAACTGGATGGCCAGCCTACTTTTTCACACCTTTCACACACGAGTGTTTCAGGAAACTAGAAATTGGAATTTTCTATGTGGGAATTGAAACTGGCATTTTGTCACTATTTGCGTTCACTGTGAGGATAGTAAGGTGCTTTCTTTTTTTCTTTTTTTCTTTTTCTTATGGAATAGTTATGTTTGTTGCTCCGAAGTCTTAGCCCCTACCTTTTCCCAAGCTCTTCCTTTATCCTCTCCTTACACATTGGCAAACAGTTCCTTCTTCATCTTTCAATGCCTCGGAGGGCCTTAGCTCTTTACTTTATAGCTGGCCTTGCATCCCGGCTTGCAAAGACTTTGATTGAACTCACTTTTCTTTTTTTTTCCTTCGCTTTCCTCCCCTTTAATCTTTATTTCCAAGTACAGTGCTGTGTACCCTGTGGACACAATAAACACGTGCTGATTGACTGTTTTATTTATCTGATTTTTATGGCTTCTTTACTCTGAAGGGCTCCACAGCCTTCATAGTCATTAACTCAATAACCCTCAAATGCTCTAGTGTGGCAGCTGTAATTACTCTCAGGTTTCTGAGATGGTGAAACAGAGGAGCTGAGATTCTCCAAATTATTGAGGGCCTCAGGTGGGGTTGTGTGTCTAGGGAGCACTTAGCACTTTTGTAAGCTCTGGACCATAGGGTATATATGGAAGGGTCTGGTGAGAGTGGGGTGCTGGGTGGATAGTCATTAATTCTGCCAACATTTCTCTCATGGGCGCTTGACTGCATAGTCATTGCAGGTATCACTTAAAACCCTTGCTCCTCTTCTGGACTTTACATGACCAGGGGCAGCAAGAACAGCTGATGTTTACTGTGCCATGGTATCATCATTATGGCCAGTCATAGTTTTCAGAGCAATCCTGTGATGTGCCTAAAAGGTTAAGTGTCTGGGCTGAGACGGCAAGAAACGAAGCAGTAGATGTTGGCTCTCAGAAGAAGCGTCTATATGGCTGCCTGAAGAATGTCACAGGTGTAAGGAAGCTAAGGAGATCAGACCACTTGGGTGGCCCTCAGGCCTGCTCTGGCAGATGTCCTTGGAAAGACGAGGGGAAGCAGAGGAAGAAAAGGCAATACGAAGACTGAATGATCATGGGAGTGATGCAGCCACGAGCCAATGAACTTGGTGCCAGCTGACAGAGGAAGAGGCAAAGAGGGACCCTATTCTAGCACCTTGGATCTGGCTGACATCTGGGATGAAATCCTGCTCTGAAAACATTTTTATGACTAAATATTAATTGTATAAAACAATGGGCTTTATTGCATGTAATGTGCTCCAATTATTTCCCACATTTTCTGTTTTCTTTTGTAGTCCCTCTCCACATTTCCTTTCCTGTGTGCCTTTCACTTCTCCTCCCCACGGGCCACCTCAGTAAAACTTATATGACACTTTTCTTGTTCAGATTGGCTTGCCTCTCTTAACGTAATGATCTGTAGTTGCATGAAGTGGCCTGCAGATGGTACAATTTCATTCTTCCTTATGGTGGAATAAGCAACTTGCTACTTAGTTGTTGGTCAGTGCAGAGATAAACATAGGTGTGCAGGTACCTCTGTAATAACCTGGTTTTGATTCTTTTGGACACATCGCAGGAACTAACACGTCTGGATCCCGTGCTCTTCATTTTATAATTTTTTTTTTTTTTGGCAGAACATCCCACAGTGGCTAGACTTATTTTCATTCTCACCAGCGCTGCCTCAAGCTTCCTTTCCCCTCATTTCCTTGAAGTTTTTTATTATGTCTTTACCATGGCCATTTTGACTAGGGTGAGATGGAAGCTTGGTGCAGTTTTAATTCACATTTTCCAGATGGCTAAAAATATTGAACTTTTTTGGGACCTGGAGAGTTGGCTCAGCAGGTAAGCGTGCCTGCTGCTCTTACAGAGGATGTGAATTTAAGAACCACGCTCACATCGGGCAGCTCACAACCACTTGTAACTCCTGCTCCCATGGTGCTCTAGCTTCCACAGGTACCTGCTCTCACAGAATCCCACACAGACACATACACTAAAATAAATGAAATTTAAAAAGACATTAAACTTTTTAAATGTTTGTCTTTATTGTAAAAGATTTATTTATTTATTATTGTATATGTGTGAGCTCTCCCTTGCCTGTTGAGAGGGAGAGCGTCAAGCCTCTTCCAGAGAAACGGTTTGAGAATTGAGTGTGACTAAGAGAACTCTCCCTAGCCAGTATCTCCTCTTGTTCTTAGGATCTCTGTTTTGCCTTGGAGGATTCTGAATAACTACCTGTATGCCACTTATACCCAGGGGCAGATTCATCAGCTGTGATGGTACTGGTCCCACAGGAGGGATGCTTTCTGAAATCTTACGCTAGAGCAGTCAGCACTCTGGGTAGTTGATAGTACGGTAAATATCTTGGGGGCTTAGATAGTTTTATTTTGTGGTTACCTGTGAATTGGGTATTTCTATTTTGTTCTGTATTTCCCTTCATCTTATTTTGAATAACTAACCATCCAGCGCTCACTGCTAGCTCACACGTTTATGTTTTGTACTTGTCAAAGAGTTAGCCATACTTTTGGG
Organism: Pachyuromys duprasi; assembly: GCA_028658305.1. Classification (NCBI taxonomy): domain Eukaryota; kingdom Metazoa; phylum Chordata; class Mammalia; order Rodentia; family Muridae; genus Pachyuromys; species Pachyuromys duprasi. The sequence continues at coordinate 52,852,031 of CM053744.1, forward strand.
CAGTGCTTCTCAACCTCCCTAAACACTGCAACTGTTTAATACAGTCCCTAATGTTGTAGCAACCCCAACAATAAAATTCTTTTCATTGCTACTTTATAACTGTAATTTTGTTACTCTTATAAGTTGTAATGTAAATATCTGTTTTCTGATGGTCTTAGGTAACCCCCGTGAAAGGGTCATTTGACCCCCAAAGGGTTGTGGCCTACAGGTTAAGAACCACTGCTTTGGAGTCTTGTGAGAACCCCAGGTTTGGTGGTGCATATGGAAGTTCAGGGTACTCAGGCTCTAGTGTGGGGCTATTATTTGGCTCAGTGAGAGGATCAGTGTCACCACAGAGCAAAGGCACAACAACCTGTGTGGCAAGAATTTCCCAGGGCCCTCTCCTAATGGAGTCACAGCGGGGAAGCTTAAGTCCCCCAACAACAGATTATGGCAATATGTCTAAAATACTGCCATCTTGGGAGGCTCACTGTAGACTGAGCATGCCAGGTTCTTGATGGATCATGGAGGTACCCTCTGCCTGCCACGTATGAAAATTCCATACTGCTGAAGGGAGGCAAATGTTTCTCATAAACTCTTTTGATTGTATAGGTATCAGTTATCTATGTGTAGCTATCTTGCATAGTTAAGGAGTGTGGAACCCCTGAAAGCCAGGTCCCCCAAAACTAGCCATACTCAGACCTTGCAAACAGGCCTTTCTGAAGACAACAGCAGCAGGCTGGCTAAGGTTAACTCTTCCTGCAGAGTCCTATGAAAGTTAATCACTGTAGACATTATTTTATCTAATTACTGAAAGAACATTACTTGGTGGGTAGTATTATCAATCATAGTTTGGAGATCTCAGGGAGATTAAGGTCTCATACAGGGTTGTCATGGGTAAACTCAGTCCCAAATGGGCAGTTAACATTATGCATTGAAAGCTTTTGCAGGACAGGAAGGTGAGGTTCTTCAAAAAGAGACAAGGTTCTTCAAAATGGCTCCGCTGTGGCTTGGAGCAACCATTTTCCTCTTCTGCTTTTAAGCTCATGTCTATTGCAGGTAAGGTGGGGTACTCTCTCTATTGTCTTCACTGTGTGATGCAGTACTCTAGCAGCCACTGTCCAGTGCCAGGGCAGGAGGAAAAGGTAAAGGGTAGATTGTACACTAACTCTGAAAGCTTTCTTTCTGAAGCTTGACATGCATAGCTTCCATTGGCCAATGCAAATCACATGATCTTGCCAAGCAAGAGCCTAGTAGGGAATTGCAATCCCCTGGGAGTCCTCCTCACAGAATAACCTGAATGGCTAGCTAGATTGGGTTAGCTTCTGGCTGTTGCATCTTTCCTCTGAGCCTTCCCCCTACACACACTGTTTAGGCACCACAGACATCCTGGCCTGATGGATAGGAAATTTCATCTGAGCCTAGAGAACAGATGCCTAATGCTGGCCCCCTTTGCCCTCACTGATCTCACACTAGAACTGATCAAGATTAATATCATTGGTTTTCTGTGTCACTGCTCCCCTCTTCATTCTGCCTGTGAACCAGTCATGTGAACACTGGAGTCAGAGAGACCCCCTCTCTCCCTTCTCGGCGTTATCTGAATCCCTGGCAATACCACCTAGCCATCTGAAACCTCGGGTTCCTTACAAAAGAATTCCAGGGGTATATTTATTAACAAGCATGGGTTTCGACAGATTTTCATGTTCTTCTTTTTTGGCAGGACATGCAGGATTGCCTGCCAGTTTCTGACAGCCTTGTCACTAGGTGTTAAGTGAAAAACATCATCAGCCTGGTCTATTGATAGGTTCAAGCAACAGTGTGTGTTGCCAATATCAGCCAAGAATCACTTCTGACAATTTTTCTCTCCATCCCTGTCCCTGGGCAGAGATGTCGCTCTACCTCCTTTTCTCAGGAGTTGAAGCTGTAGCCATATTAAGACTTTCTCTCTTTTTCTATCTCTATCCCTCTCTCTCTCTGTGTGTGTGCTTCTCTGTGTCTGTCTGTCTGTCTGTCTGTCTGTCTGTCTGTCTGTCTGTCTCTCTCTCTCTCTCTCTCTGTGTGTGTGTGTGTGTGTGTGTGTGCGCGCGCACGCGCATGACTGCATGGCTGCGAGGCTGCATGGCTGCAAGCTCCAGACTTCTGGAAGAATTAAGCTGGGCATATGGCTTTTAGCAGGCTGCCTGTACACCGAGGTGGCTTCGCTAGCTCTGTGCCAAGCCAGGCTGTTGAAACTGCTGTGCTGGGTCCATCTGAGGAGAGAGATTCCAGTCGGAGTTGTAGATTAGTGTTTACTGCAGCTGCCAAAATGACCGGCAAGGCTGGCTCCTCCGGTGGAGGCCAGTGGGCTGGCAGGCCACGCTCTGTACCCTACTGCTGCTTGCCTTCCGGTTTGTAGCCTCCAGGTCAGATAGACACCCCACTCCTCGCACAGTGGTCAAGACAATGCCTTCTGCTCCCCCAATCTGTTTTCTATCAAGGAGTCAAAATGATCTCTTCAGAAGGCAAAGCTAATCATGATCCAAAATCGCAATAATAAATATTCAAATATAAAAAGAAACCTCCATTAGATTCCCACCGATGTTAAAATAAAAAACAATTCTCCTTGTAGCCTTTGGGGTTTTGTCCCGCCCCTGCATAGCTCATCTCTCTCATTATTCAAGTTTTATTACGTCCTCTGAGCTTTGCCACTGGCCCAGACCCTCCCTTCATGAGACTTTGCTAACACCCTTCTCTACCCGAAGTCTCCTCCTCTGCGTTCTGCAGCTCTAACCCTTCTCTGCAGATCCACAGGGCAAGAGATCCCAAAATACCAAGGCTTGGCTTCCACACAAGATTTAAATTCCATACACAGAGAAAGACCTGGGAATCAGTATTCTACATGTTCAAAAATCCCAATTTCTTTCAGCAGTGACAAATCCTGACTTAATAATTCCAATCCTTAGCTCTAGGCTCAGTGTCCCTTCTTCCAGGGGGAGCCTTCTCTGATATCCCAGACAGAGACAGATTATCCCTATTTCACATTACTGAAGAGTCATCTCCTCATTGTCCATTATAGAACTTAAAAATCTGAACATTAGTGATAACTGTGCAATCATTGGATTAGTAGCTCTCTTAAGGTTCTTCAGGGCCATGATTATATATTGTTCCACTTGACATTATGACTCCAGTGCTGGGACTGTGACAGTGCCCAGGAGGAGGTCTAGCAAAGTGAGTGGTTGAAATTTAGAGATGCCCTGTACTCTGTAGGGTTGTCCAACTCATCTTACATAGATTTTTAAGGACGTTAGATTGGTTTTGGTATTGCATCTAAGAACCACGACTTCTCATGCTACCAATGAGAGTTCCAACACAATCTTCTCTGAGACAAAAGGCAGTCTCAGACTGGGTGGACAAGAGGGTGTGGTGGCATGGGGTACAAGTCTGAGGGCTATAAGACTGGTGTTCCCATTTCCAAAGGCAGATGATGAGTGAGGGAGTGTTCTAGTGCAGAGACATGTCTGTGCCCAGACAGTCACAAACTGACTATCTAGTAAACTCAAAATTCAACTATTTTGGGAAGGGAACCTGGTCTCTAAACTAGAAAGCAATAAGCACAGTTAGAGCCATTGACCCTGAAAGATGCATAGACCTATTTGCTTAAACTTTGAAGTAAAGCTCTTTTCATCATCTCGAAAAATAATACAAGGATTTTCAAAGAGGTAGGTGAAGTTACATAACAAAAATCGTGGTGTAAACATTTATCAGAACAGTGCATTGTAGTCTCTAAGCACGTGTAGTTATTAATTTTCAATTGAAAGAGGAAACAACAAAATAAAAACCAACCATAGAATAAGACAACAGTTTTATGTTCTTCGTTCAAGAAGGCATCAATGATCCTTTTACAAACTTGAGCTAAATTTAGAATGGAATTAAACAAAACTTTAAAAAAAAAAGGAAGGGAAGGAGAAAGTATGGTAGAAGGAAGGACCCCTAGACCCAGTATAGCTTTGCTGAGATTCAAGCACACCTAGTGACATTATTTTATCTTCTAGTAAGGTTGTTAGTTGGAAAGCTCATATTGAAAATGCACACATAACATACTTATATATCAGTACAGCGTTAGGTAATGTTTCCTATGATGTGCTTTTCAAATGAAATAAAAATGATCAAATTACTGTAAAAAAACGAAAACATTTTGGCCAAGAACCAGAGATTAGGTCGTCATAGGCCCTAAGGGAGAACCTACCACTGTTATTCTCCTAAATAGACATAGTATTAAACTGACCCCTAAGGACTTACATTTATACCCATAAAGCAGTGCATCTTTCAGCCCTCATCAGAGAAGCTGCTTCTTCTTCTTCTTCTTCTTCTTCTTCTTCTTCTTCTTCTTCTTCTTCTTCTTCTTCTTCTTCTTCTTCTTTTTTAACAGAAGATGTTGATTGATACAGAGACTCACAACTCAGCGTGGTCCAGAGAATGAGCTATTGCCAAGTCGTAGCCCTAAATACACATCTGTCTTAGTTTCTTTTCTGTTGCTGTGCTAAGACACCAGGACCAAGGCAAATTCTAGAGGAAATCATTTACTGGGGCTTACAGTTTTAGGGGACACATTTATGACCATCACGGCAGAGAATATGGCAGCAGGCAGGTAGACGGGCTGACACCAGAGCAGGAGCTGAGGGATTCCATCTTGACTTCCAAGCAGGAGGCAGAGAGAGTGCTAACTGGAAATGCATGGATTTTATGACCTCCAAGCCCAGCCCCATTGACACACCTCTTATGATGAGGCCACAGCTCCTAACCTTTCCCAATTTCACCAACTGGGGGCCAGGTATTGAAACTTGTGAGCCTATGTGGGCCATTCTCATTCAAACTATTACAACATCTGTATCATTCAAAACACCACAACCTCTGTATTATGCCATGTCTTCCAAGACTGGAGGATCTTTGAGGAAGAAGGGTCAGAGGGATTTTTAAGAACCAGAGGCAGTGCATGACTACGATATGACAGTGTTTTCTGGATACAACGGCAACTGTGACCACATCACAGCTACACATTGTCAAGGCAGATGAAACCCCAGCATGACATAGGGAGAGCTGAGGAGCTATTGGCAGTTGATGGGTGTGTGGAGAGGGAGCGTGGGTTATCTTCAGGGATGTGAACCCAGGGAGACTGCCCAGTAGATGCAGTGGACGGCCCTACACCTGTGCACATACTGGCAACACTGTCTTTGGGTTTACAAAGGAAAAGAAGAGAGATGGAGAGGAAGGGAGGGAAGGAGAAAGGGAAACAGGGAAACGGGGGCGGGCAACTATGCACATGAAGTTGTGGGGGAATAATGGTAGTAGACACAGGCGAGGAACCGGGAGGGATGATATGGGGGCTTATTTACTCAAAATACATTATGTGTTTCTATGAAATCTCAATAGCTTTTTCTACAGGACATACCACAGCCTTGCACAGAGGTCTAACTTTCTCTTTCCTTCTTTTTCCATGTCTCCCATATGACATCTCTACGTGTATGACAACTCCCAAGTTCACACATCAAATTTTCATATTTTTATGTAACAAGAATGAAAGGGGAGGAGGTCCTCCCCCATCAGTGGACTTGGAAAGGGATAGGAAGGAATGAGGGAAGGAGGGTGGGATTGGGAGGGAATGAGGGAGCGGGATACAGAAGGAATACAAAGTTAATAAACTGTAACTAATATTAAAAAAAATAAAACATTAAAAAAAGAAGAAAGCCACTTTCTAGCCATTAAGCTCTGTTCGTCTCTAAAGGGGTAGTCAAAATAGAACTTGTTCCGTCCCCTTCTCACCACACGTTACCACCTTCAGGCTGAAGCTTAGTCTGGTTTCTGTTTTTGCTTCCTGGTAGAACAGAGAGAGGTTATACACCCTCACATTATCACCACATACACCACCATCACCTCCAGCATTACAACCACTGCCATCAGCTTCAACACCATCAGCATCACCACCACCACCTTCAACCCTGCCTTCACTTCCACACACCACGATTTCCACCACCATGACCTTCGCCATCTCTACCAGCACCACTATCTTACACCACATGACCATCACCTCACCATTCCCACTACTTCCACCACTGTGACATTCTCCATCTCCACCGCTACCATGTTACCAAATCATCTTCTGAAGCGCCCGGTATAAAAATACATGGGTACTTTTACACAATGGAATACTACTCAGCAATTAAAAAGGAGGAAATCATGAAATTCGCAGGCAAATGGTGGGACCTGGAAACGATCATCCTAAGTGAGGTTTCTCAAAAGCAGAAAGAAACATATGGTATATACTC
>CM053744.1:52858811-52919815 GCA_028658305.1 Pachyuromys duprasi
CCAGCCCTGAGGAGACAGGATGAGCTGGGGTTAGATGGAAGGGGAGGAGGTCCTCCCCCATTGGTGGACTTGGAGTGGGCGGGGAGGAGATGAGGGAGGGTTGGGGAGGGTGGGAGGGAGTGGGCGGGCTGTGCATGGAATGCAAAGTACCTAACCTGTGATTGATAACAAAAAAAAATAATAATAATAAAATAAAAAAGTAAAAAAAAATACATGGCCAACACGGAGCATGCAACATTGAGATGTTGAGATAAGGTTTGTTCCTTTATTGAATTCTCACCAGCTAATTAATGAGCTTGACACTCCCTCTATCACTACTGTACAAGTGACAAGACCAGTTCTCCAAGAAGCCTGGCCTTCCACGTCAGATGGCGCAGCCAGTGGCCTCAGAGCCCCGCAGACTCTGCTGGGGAGCCCCGCCACTCTGCTGGCACTCTTCGTAAAGCACCTCGTGGATGACACTTCACTGCTGCGACCCTTCATCTTCGTTATCAACTTGACAGGATTTAAAGTCCTTTAGGAGGCACTCTTCAGGGCATGTCCGTCCATGAGAGTGTTTACAGAGAGGATTAACTGAGGATACCACACTCCTTTCAAATGAGGAGGACACCTTGTGAACCTGGGTGGGTGCTCAGACTGGATGACAGGGGGAAAAGGAGAAAAGTGAGCTGAGATTCAGCATTGTCCATTCTGCTTCCTGATCTGGGAAGATGTGAGGGGTCTTAGCCATAGATGCCGGCATAATGGGCTACATCTCGTAAATTGTGGGTCAAAATGAGCCACTTTTCTCTTTTTAAGTTCGTTTGTAGGGTGCTTTGTCATGAGGGCACCCCCATTCCTCAGGGGCTGCAGTCTTAGCTTGTGGGCTGCACAGGGCACCTGGGCAGGGGTTTATGGAACTCACAGTTGCTGCAGCTAGGCTTGCCGTTTCTTCTCTTCTGAGTTCCCTTTCAATATCTGGACTGAGCATCCGGCCCAGACTCTGCAGAAGCGTGCCGGTTGGAAAGCACTGCTGTTGTGGTTACTCCTTCATTGTTAACTAGTTTGGATTTTATCCCTTTTCCCCCAAAAGTGTAATCCCTGTGCCGCTGGCAAAAGAGCTGCCTGGGGGCAGATTTAAAACTTAATCACATTTTAGGGCCTTGTACAGACCACTTGAACCAGAGCCTGGGAGTGGGGCTAAGTTGTGTGTACTAAGGATGCTGTGACTTTTGCGTCCTGTGGTTGGAGACATGCTGTGACCTCTTCCCAAGCTGAGATTCCATGACGATGGTTTTTCACTTTGTCCACACAGAGAGCAAAGGAAGCCATGGTTGTTCTGGGAATATGTCTGTGCCAGCACTGGATTTCCGGAACTCTAAATTCTATTGTATTGTTTTGGTTATAAGTTTCCTCAAATTCTTTGTGGGGAAGAGCCAAGCTATATATAAATCAATACAAATTAATAAAATTAAGCTGTACCGTTTCCCTAAGTGACCAGACAATAGAAGCCTCCATAATATAGCTGCCCTCGTGGCTACTAAAACTTTGACCCTGCATTGACCAGAAGACGTCTAGCAGAGGCAAGATGGCATCACAGGGCCAGAGCACTCTTAAGTACCAGAGGGTCAAGCCATGTAAAGCGAATTGCTTCCCCGCACTCTTGGTCTTCCTGGAACGACCAGATGTGAGCTTGGCGTCACAGAGTGCTCACTTAGAAACCGACAGACCTGGGCTTGTGTTCAGCCATCACAGCTCAGGAGAGGTAAGTGCCACTTCTGGCCTTCTGTCTGCATCCGGGACATGGTTGAAAAGGCTCAAGGGGTTTGTAGGGGTCAGAAACAATGCAGCCACAATGTTCTATCTCATATTTGGCCTATAGTTGCTTTTTTTTAAAGTTGTGTATTTCTCTTGTCCTTTAAGTTGATATTATTAGCATGACGAGAAATGGAAATTTGCATTAACTCTACTTAACAGCCCATCCCCTTGAAGTATCCCTCAAATGACTTCCAACAATATATTGCCTATGTCAATAGAACTTGTAACTGTAGTCATGGATTTTAGAATATATTTGTAAGGTAGCCTGCAAAGTGGCCACACTACATTTCATAATTCCTGTTAATGCAACTTTGCAATTTGTGCCATCAGATAGGGAGTCTGTCTTCCCACATCTGGGGAACCCAGGAGGCTTGGTAGGGTGCGACTTGGTTTGGCCACTTAGGTGAGGTGGAACTGCTCCTGCTCTGCTGAGCTTAAGCCCGTGTTGTTAAGCCGAGAAGCTGGCTGCTCCCTTCCAGAAGGCTCTAGCTGCAGTGAACACATTCTGCCCAGGGTCCTGGCTCTCAAGTTCACATGCCGAGTTCCACACTCTAGTCACTCACGGAACATTGAGTCTTTGGGCCCGGGGAAGTTTCCTGGAGATGGGATTGAGCTCCAGAAAAGTGGGCGCTTCCCAGATATGAAGACTGGGGACTGAAGCTTTCCTCTCGGCAGAGTGACAGACACTCTAAAAGGAGCTGTGAGACAGTCCATGGCTGAGCCAAATCCATCCATCCACCTTCTTTGATGCTTGGGAGCTTCTGCCTGTGCCAGGTGGATGCAGAAATGAGCATCACTGTCCTCCCCGTCAGAGCTCACAAGTCTCACATGGGAGCAGATGGGTATGTAATTTCAGCATGGGACATGCGCTACAGTGTGACGTCCACGCACAGTGACTGGGGAGGGTGGGAGGAGTCGGATAAACCAGGTTAGTTGAGCTTCACACAGAGCTTTGTCAGTCAGGGTTTAAATCTCATCCCTTTCGAGTACTACCTGTGTACCCTCAGGCAACCTGCCTTACTTCTGTGGGTCTTGATTTCCCAATCTGAGAAGTGGGCATAATGGCAGTACTTAACTCGTATGTAAAAGCCAATTAGCTAATGTCTGTGTGCTGGTTAAGAATCCAATGCCTAGCACTCAGTGAGCACTGGGTAAACCAAACTGCATCTTGAAGAAAAGCATCAATAAGCACACAGGGAGCAGGGTTACATCACAGGGAGACAGAGAGGTGGCTCCAGGAATGGCCTGGAATGGCTCTGCGTGTGTTCACGAAATGTTTGGTGTCCCTCTCGGGAGTGAGTCACGAATCGTAGTTGCTGGAAGATTGTTGTAGGCAGGGATCTGAGTCCAGGGCACAGCCAGGTGTTTCCAGGTTCTTGTGCCCCAGGATGAAGAATTGGACCACGGATACATGGTTAGAAATGGACATGGAGACAGTATATTAAGGAAGGGAAGGCATGGGAGTGGACTAGTGAACTCGGGAAAGGCTTAGAAAGCCTTGGGCCACGAGGCTCACTGTTCTTTATGGTCATTTACACCCGGCACCCACCTCTCCCACATGTATAGATAGCTGACTTCCTGTTCATGTTCTGTTTGCTTTATGCAGCCCAAGTGGGGGAGGGCTTGCAGTCTTTCTCAGCCAACTGGGTTCTTCCATGTGAGGATGCTGTCTCAAGTCTCTACTCTCCTGCTATCGATCTCTTTGAAGATGCTGAAACAGATATTGGCTGGATCTCATTCCGAGAGTGTCAGGTTTAGCTGGCCTGGGGCAGGCTTGGATTCACATTTCTAATACATCTCTAAATCGTGCAGGTGCCAGCGGTCCAGGAACTCCAGTTTTTTAGCTTGTAGTAGGCTCTCTGAACATTTACTGGTATGTATTAATTGTGCATGTATCTGGTAAACATCAGATTTCAGTGTTCCTTAATGACCCACTCTCCCACTCTTCTCTGGTGAATTTTGTATTTGTAGGTATCTCCAGGCCTCTGCACAAACAGTGCCCTTCTCAGGAAGCCATGCTGTGGCCTTTCCCCACTGTGACTTCCCCCCCCCCCCGCCCCGCCATCGTCCTAGGCTCATAGAAATTGACTCTATTAGGAGGTGTGACCTAGATGAAGGCAGTGTGGCTTTGTTGGAGGAAGCATGCCACTGGGGGTGGGCTTTGAGGTCTCAAATGCTCAAGCCAGGCCCTGTTTCACTCTCATTCTATCTTTTGCCTGCCGATCTGGATGTAGAACTCTCAGCTACCTCTCCAGGACCATGTCTGCCTGCATGATTCCCATCATAACAATAATGGACTAAATTTCTGAACCTGTAAGCCAGCCCAAATTAAATGTTTTTTCATAAGAGTTGCTGTGGTCATGGTGTCTCTTCACAGCGATAGAAACTTAAGACACCCTCCTAGTTCAGTTGGGTGCTGCCTGACTTCTCCCTGCATCATGGCCCCTTCAGACCTCTGCTCATCCTGTACCCCTAAACACATATTTACACTCTTCCAGAGAAGGAAAAAAATCTGTTGATCTTTTCTCCAGCAGGCATGGTGAGGTCACAGAGATCCACCCTGGGTCATAGTTAGGTCTTAGACAGCTCAGGCTGCAGATTTTAGGTACAGGTTGCCAACATACTTCTTGTCCTCTTCCCTGCCAGGCCCGGACGAGTCCTCAGCCATGGCTCAGGAACCTATTCAGGGTTTTATTTGGGGGATGAAAGTGTCTTAACACTAGATGGATATAGGTCCGTACCACAACTGTGAATAGTAAGAAAGAACTGGTTTTTCACTGTAAAGTGGTTAGTTTTATGTCAATTTAGTTTCAATGTTTAAAAAGTACACAAAATATTCTCCCTAAGAAGTAGAATATTGAGAACCACTCTTCCACACCCAGATCCATTCTTCCCCTTCCTCTCAAAGCCAAAATCTTATATCATTGTTTATGCTCATTCCCGCTTGGTTTCTGTATTGGTAGCAGGGAGGAAGAGCTGAGTGGGAGACTTGGTTGAAGTCCTGGGTCCATTCTAGAACCTTGTTTGCATCCACTGGTCCAATATGTTATTTTTAAGGGTGTTACAGTCCTGGCCCAGGATTTAGCTATTCCTATTGCTCTGCAGGGCCAGGAGGCTCATTCCATCCAGTTGTTCTGTCCTCCAAGAGGTGGTTCTGTGCCAAACAGGCTATGCAAGTGGGTGGTGAGCTGAGCAGGGATGGAGTTGAATTTGCCCTCTGATGACTCTTCTTTGCCTGTTCTGCTAAACCCATTGATTGGCATGCTAACTCTGACAGCAAAGATCATGCCCATAATCTTCTCTTTATCTCTGGTGGTTCCACTGGTGCCTGGTATCCTTAAAAGCGCCAAGAAGTACCCATTGATTAAATACTAATGACATGGGAGGGAAGACACCCTAAAGAAGGAAGTGGCTGGTGGTGCACAGGGCCAGGCTTTTGGGACAGTGCTGGACGCCTTGGTGTCCTGCAGAGGTACAGGGCATTTGAAGAGCACTTGTTGCTTGTTATGTACCAGGTGGGTAAGAACACACTGCTTGATCATGTACCCTGTGTTTAAAACTAAACTTTGCATCATTCCTCCAAGTGTTTACTGATGAATTTCCCGGATGACGATGCTGTTTTCCCAGCCAAAAGACAGGTTGTCTCAGGCATAGGCATGGTTTCTTTTCTTCTGGGATCTTCCTACCATAGTGATATGTTGTAAAGGACTAGCCTTGCCTGAAAAATTGCCTAGTTTTGCCCCCTACATGCCTTCTTCGCCAACAAGCAAAGATGACTTCTTCATGGCTCCACTGAGCAAGGTCAACTGCATGCTTCACGTTTGATCTGTCCTGACCCTGACCCTTGTGTTTCTTCCACTGGCTAATTTTTTAAACATTTTTATTTTATTTTATATTAATCACAGGCTATGTACTTTGTATCCCAGACATAGCCCCCCCCCCCTGCATTCCTTCCCTATCCACCCCATCACTCCCTCACCTCCTCCCTGCCCCTTTCCAAGTCCACTGATAAGGGAGGACATCCTCCCCTTCCATCTAACTCTAGCTTATCAGGTCTCTTCAAGACTGGCTGCAATGTCCTCTTCTGTGGCCTAGCAAGGCTGCTTCTCTCTGGGGGGCAGGGGGGAGTTGAAGAGCCAGCCATTGAGTTCATGTCCCAAATAGTCCCTGTTCCCCTTACTAGTGTACCCACTTGGATATTGCGCTACCATTTGCTACATTCAAGCAGGGGTTCTAGGTTATATCCATGCAGGGTCCTTGGTTGGAGAATCAGTCTCAAAAGACCCCTGTGCCCTGATATATTTGATCCTTGTGGAGCTCCTGTCCTCTCCAGGTCATACTAACTCCTCCTTCTTTCATATGATTCCCTGCACTCTGCCAAAGGGTTGGTTATATGTCTTAATATCTGCTTTGATACACTGCTAGGTAGAGTCTTTCCGAGGCCCTCTGTGGTAGGCTCTTGTCTTGCTACTTGTTTTCTCCTACATCCAATGTCTATCCCATTTGTCTTTCAAAGTGAAGATTGATCATCTTACCCCAGGTCCTCTTTCTTGTTTATTTTCTTTAGATGTATAAACCACTGGCTAATTTTTAATGTATCTTTTGCCACAGTAAATCATAACTGTGAAGAGCAGTAGCTTTTTTGGGTTCTAGAGGTCTTTCTAGAAATCATTAAACCTGATAGTCATGTGAAGTCCTCACAGCCGTATACAGTTGATGCTCAATAAATGTTGGTTAGGTATTTAAGACAGTGAATTTTTTAGAGTTTATCAAATTTATTTATTTACACATATATTTTTGAGATTATACTAGAGTTACAATATTTTTCCCTTACCTTTCTTCTCTCTAAACCTTTCCATGTGCCCCTTTCCACTTTCATTCAAATTTCTGGTCTCTTTTTTCACTAATTGTTATTACATGCATATATGTATATGTGTGTACATATATGCTCCTAAATACATAAGTTCATATAGGTCTACTTGTGTGTATGTTTTCAGGGCAGACTGTACAATCAATCAGTGTGCTGCTCCCTGGGAAAGCCCACCTCTCCTGCTCCCGGCTGTCCTCAGTTACCTATATTTCTTTGTGTAGGGCTGAGACCTTGCAGCTTCTATGGATTTGCTTTGGCATGTCTGTTTGGAGTCATCCGTGTTCAGCTCCCATTTGGACAAGCATGGCAATGAGGCTTTACAGACATAGCTTCTGATGCTCCTAGGAGACACGGTCTTTCTGATCCTCTGGCCCTTGAAATATTTTTCGCCTTCTTCTTCCAAGTTTCCTGAACCTTACGTGCAGGAGCGGCTTACAGGTGTATCCATTGGGACTGGGCTCCGTAACTCTGCATCGTGATTAGTATGGTTTTCTGTAGTGGTCTCCATGGGTTGCCAAGTTTCCTTGATGAGGTGTGAACTATAATTGTCTGTGGGTATAAGGACAAATGTTTGTAGGTTGTTGTTAGAAATTATGATGCTAGTTTAGTAAATTAGTGGTTGTAGTCTTCTCTAACAATCATGACTTCACTAGGGCTGAATAGTTAGCTAGGTTTCCAGTACTAGGTATGCTTTCCCTCTGGTTGGGTAGGTCTTAAGTCCGGTTAAAGAGCTGTTGGTTACTGCCAAAGTGTGTGCGCCACTCCTGCACCCTAGGCTTACTATGTGTTGGGGGTTGATGTGGTTCATAGGTATCCTACCTGCACAGGACTGTTGGTTGCCCCCCCCCTTTGGGAGTTTTCGTGGTGCTTTCTGGAACCATGAAAGATAGTCCTCACAGAGGGTCATTCAGATCAGTTCCAGCTCAGGGGTCTCTGGAATCTAATCCTGAAGTGCATTTATGTCTTCAGTGATAAGAACTTACCTTCTACCTCTGGGGATAACCAAGGGCAAGAGTTTCTGGGAGAGCCCTCACCAACAACTCATAAAAGGGCTTTTCATGTCTAGTATTGGGGATTTTGTTAGATGCTCATTGGCTCTTGGAGGGAGTACCATCAACCCAGGAGAGAAAAAGTTCATTAAAACTATGTATATATATTTGGACATGCAATTATGTGGATTATAGGGTTTTTTGATAAGTAGTTAATAGTATGATTCTTTGTGACTTTTCCAGACATCCTTATTGTTATTTTACCTTTGTCCCTCCTTATTCTGTATTTGTCCCTCTCCCTTCTGGAAATGCCCCCACTTCCTCATCTCCCTTATCAGATCACTTTTATCCTGCTATTCCTTTTTATTCTCCTCCCACCTTCCTTTATATTGACAGTGATTTCCTGAGTGTTTTGCATGACCCCTCAGAGAAAGCAGGGTCTCCCAGATGAGGCTACGAACAGAGCAGATCCGTTCTCTGAAGGATGCAACACCCTCAGTGGATTAGAGTCGTCTCTTCCTCCCTGCCACTCCCTGATATAGGTATCACAGGCTTACAAGAAGCAACCCTGAATTCTCAAGGATAAGCACGCATATCTTTCTACAGCCTCAATTTCAGAATACCCCTGAAAGCATTCTGTTATAAAATGATATTTCAGACTCACCCACTCATTGGTCAGCAGGGGTGGCTAGTGAGTTTGTTGCCAGCTTTGGGATCTCTGTACCATTGTCATAGGCGTCTCTCCTCACCCCAGCACACAGGGATGGATCGTCATTCACTCAGCCCAGGTCTGTGGCTGTAAGCAACAGTTGCCTACTCTACACAGCTCAAGGCCAAGCCCTGCTTGTGAGAATGTATGTTGTGTTCATCAAAATAAAATGCAGTCAGATCTCATGGAGAATTGACTTGAAAGGCCTAGAGGTGAAGGAGGTCTTTCTATCACTCAGGACTCTTCGGGTCTTATCTTCTCTCTGCTTTAACAAAAAAAAAATAATAATTCTTAGGCATGTCTCAGTATAGCTGCCTGACCTGAATGTATGTCAGGGATAAAATGCTTTTTTCTGTAAACATTTCTGTTTCTCCTGCACTGGTCAGCCTGTGTCACAACCACTTAAGTCTTCCATTGTAGGGTGACAGTTGCCAGAGACAATATGCAAACGATACTTGGTTACGTTCCAGTGAAATTTTTATTAATAGAAACAAGAAGGTACGGCAGATTTGGCCACAAGGGTGGGAGGGAGGGAAGGGGGAAGGGTGTTCCAGTCTGGGCTCCGCCTTAAAATCTCAAGCAGCACACAAACATCTCACTCTGCCTTTCCCCCGGGAGAAATCAATTGGCTCATGTCAGTGTCTGTGGGGGCTACCCTTGGGTTAGATGGCACCAATGACTAAAGAGGCCTGGGATCATGTGTGATAAATATGGTCAGCTGACTTGGGAACAGGGTATGAAAATACGTTGTTAGATATAGCTATTCTTATGAGCTCCTTAAAAAAACTGAAAATAATTTCTTTTTCTACAGTATATTCTTATCATGGTTTTCTTCTTCTCATCTCTTCCTAGATCCTCCCAACCTCCTGATTCTTGCAACTCCACACCTTTTTCCTCTTTTCCCTCCTTCCCTTCTTCCCTCCCTCTCTGCCTCCCTGACCTCTCTCTGCTTTAGAAAACAATCAAATAAAAACAAGCAAATAAACAAAACAGAATTTAAACAAAACCAAAACACAAGAAACACACAGACAAACACACACCATAAAAACACAGAAGAGGAAACCAAAAGACTGGTAAGATAAAAAAAAAATATCCCCCCAAAGCAATACAAGACCAAAAAACAAATTCTACAAAAATACCAGTCTGTTTTGTGTTGGCTCTCTACTGCTGGACAGGGCCTACCTCTAAGTGTGGCTTATATACCCAGTGGAACTCCATTGGAGAAAACGGACTTTTCCTTTATAAGCAGTTGTTAATTGAAGATAGCTTCTTGGTTAGGGAGGGAAGCTTATGTCTTCTTTACCCCTCTCAGCACTGGGACCCCATCTGGCTTGGGCCTGTGCATGCTGCCAGTCTCTGTGAGTTCATACGTGCATCTATCCTGTTGTCTTTGGAAGATACTGTTTTTTTTTTTGTGTGTGTCATCCATAACCTTTGGCTTTTGCAATCTCTCTACAGAGTACCTTCTAGTACCATGAAGACAAGTCAGTAGGGGTGAAGGCACAAGCTCAATTTCTCCATGCTTAGTGAGATAGGCAAGTGTTGTCTTCAGCAAAAGGGCCTTCCCACCAGTTTGTGGAAAGCAACCGTTAGCCTTGGCAATAGCCCAGGTTGTTTGGGGGTCTCTGCAGGGTTCCTTTGGCCAACAACTTGATTAGATATAAAGTATTCCTGGCACGGGGGTTTCCCTCAGATGTCAGTTGAGGCACTGTCTCCCCTGTTTTTTAATGACTCCATTTAATTTTCTTTCATATATGTGTATATTTTAGGAAGCTCTACTGTTTTAGGATTCCACATGACCTCTCAAATGGCTTTTAGAGTTAGTCATCCCTCTCATATTTCCTCCCTTATCCCCTCTTCCTTCCTTCCCTGTTTAATCCTCTCGTCCCATGAGAACTTTCATTTAGTTCTGTTCATGACTTCCTGAAGCTACCTGGGGATAGGTGATCTTATGCTAACCCCACGATCTCACCATATTTCAATTGACTTGTCCACAATAGAAGACCGGTAGATGCTGGGAACATCAGCAGCTCAGAGAGCCCTACCAACAGCTTTCTCTCCTCCTGGAATTCCATCTGGTGTCAGCAGGGCTCTGGTTCCTGTGCTACTCCGCAAAATTGTTCCCCTTCTTTAGGGTTAAATTGGGGCCTACCATTGCATACCCCTCACTGGTCAGGTATAACAATAAAGTATCACATAGACCTGGGAGGATCCCTTGCGTCACTGTATAAAACCTCCATCCTACAAATATTAGGGAGGGAGCAGTGTTTCATGAGCTTATCCCATCTTATCACAAAGAGGGTGGGTGTTGTTTTATTCAGCTTATTTAAGGGCAAACTTTGGTGGGATGAAGCCTCCTGTTTGCATATGTATATGTATATATTATGTGTATATATATATTATGTGCATATGTGTGTATGTATATGTGTGTATATGTATAGTATATGTGTATGTGTAGGTATAGGTATATGTATATGATCTCTTCAGTCATTTAGCTCTGTATGTTCCAGGGGGCATGTGTGGCAGATCTCATCTCTCCTGAGTAACAGCACTGTGAAACTACCTTGTTGTTGGCTACCTTCCAGAAAGGGGTGTGGTCACAACTCCAGGTTCTTCAGCACCCTGCATACAGCACCCTGTAAAGCTATTATGGCATACACTTTTTAGAACCTGGGGATGACCATAG
Organism: Pachyuromys duprasi; assembly: GCA_028658305.1. Taxonomy (NCBI): domain Eukaryota; kingdom Metazoa; phylum Chordata; class Mammalia; order Rodentia; family Muridae; genus Pachyuromys; species Pachyuromys duprasi. The sequence goes on from CM053744.1 coordinate 52,869,863, forward strand.
TAAATGCAGTAACTTGAGTCCACTACTGTGTGAACAATGCAGCAGGCACTGCCAGCAGCACAGAGCTGTTCTCATGCTATTAGGTCCCAGTGCAAGCGAAGGCAGCACTCTCAGGGTGGCATCTGCTGGAGCTGGGACCCCCAGGTGTGGCAAGCCTTGAGTCAGCCCAGCTGCTAGTGAGTTACCAGGACACCATGTCCATCTATGAACATGTGTTTAAATGGCCAGGCAAATTAAATACACTGAATACGGAAGACCCTCAAGCCATAGAAAACACCTGTATATATTTTACAAACCACTCTTTAAAATTCACTCAGCAGTGACCTTTTCCACGCTCAGACCTTGTGACTGCATGTGAAGGCCACTGGTCAGGTCTGTCTACTCTTGCCTGCATTTTCTTCAGTCTGTTCTCTGTGTCATGCTGATTCACTGCCTGCTCAAAACCCTCCAGTGTGTCTTTTGCTAAAAACCAAACCGAACAAGAGCCTCCTCTTGGCTTACGAGATCTGGATCTAGGTGATCAGGACCTCATCTCTCCTGCAGCCCCATCTCCTCAGTTCCATTAGTTCTTGGGTATTAACCTCATGGCATCCTCCTCCATCTTCCAACAGCAGAGCCCCAGGGCCTTTGCACTTGCTGTGTTCTTTTCTCTGGGGTACTTTCTCCTCTACTGCTAATGTGGCTTGTCTCTGTGCCACAGTTCATTTAGGACTCGGTGAAAGTGCCGTCTCTTTAGGGATGAAAGAACTCTTTCCTTCTCACTGCAGCTCCTGTTAAACCCCTTCATTTTCCCACTGTTGTCCTGCCTAGTTCAGGTCTTGTTATGTTACTTTTACAGAGTGTCTGATCTCCCAAGTTCAGGTGGGTCCCGCCACTTGAACGTAGCTCCTTGAGAGCAGGCTCATCTGCTTGTTTGTCACCATAGATGAAGCACAGTGGATAGGGTCAGGGCTACGACAGCCCTTAGATCACTGCAGTATAATTACATTTATTTACTTCTCCTCTGTCTCTCCCTGTGTGCATGTATGTGTGTCTATGTGTGTCTCCACGTGGCTGTACATGCCACAGCCTGGACATGGAGGTCAGAGGACAACTTGCATGAGTTGGTTCTCTCCTTCCACCACATGGGTCCCTGGGATAGAAAGTAAAGTCATCAGGCTTGGTGCCAAGCCTTCTACCACCTTCCTCAGACAGGGTTGAAGGTATAAATGAACAAACTCCAATGATGTTATTAATAATATGTAGACTTTCCTTCACAGAGTGTTGAGAGGACTTTTTGAGCAAGGATCAAACCCACACTGAGTCTTCAGGGAAGCACCGCACACTCATTCATTCACTTATTTGAAATATGTATAGGAAGCGTTCTGCATGTTAGACACCAAAGACAGAGATGTCGCAATAGAGAAGGTTCTGTGCGTGTGGCACTTGTGTTTCAGTGTGTGGCATTCTGCCTTCTTGGTGCTTTTCGTACAATGGTGAGGGATGTGATGGGGCTGGCTGGGGTGGGGAGGGCAGCCAGGCACAAGGAAAATCATAAGGAAATTTGCTTTCTAGGGCTGATAGAACAAACGACAGTAAATGAGTAGTTTTCAACAACTTGTATAGTTCGAGGCCCAAAGTCTGAAATCAGCTGTATTGGGGGCCATCCTTCCTCCCAGTCTGGGGAAGAAGTCTCTCCTGTCCATTCCAGCTCCAGGCACATCAAGGAGGTGTTTGTGACTGTGGTACTATTCCAAGATGCACCTCTGTCTCCACACCTCCTTTTCCCCATTTCTCTCTCCCATCTTGGTGTCTCAAATCTCCCTCATTTCTTCTGTGAACACTGGCCATTGGATTTGTCACCTCTCACAAATCCATGGAGACCTTGCTTAGTAAATTTCCTTCAGTAATTGGCAAAGATGGTGTTTCCCAGGCACAGGTCAGCCTTGTTGTGGTAGTGGGTCACTATTCAGTTCACCACAGCAAGAAAGACCCCGACTCGGGATAGCAGTGGCCTGGAGCCAGTGGGACATTGGTTATGTCATCCTGGCATGATTACATTCTGAAGAGACACATGTCCTTCCCTTTATCCATTAGGCTATTCAAACAACAGACCTTAGGAAATTAGAATTGCCCCAGGAGTCTCATCCTAGGAGAAAGAAAAGGCTGGGGTCCTGGCACTAGCCAGAGGGGAAACTTGTTTCCTGTAAGAGATTTCACACAGTTCTGACAGCCTGACTGACCTCCTTGCAGGGGAAGAGACAGCGATGGTGAGAGACCTACACCTTGACTGAAACTGCTTAGTTATCCTCTGACCCTCCATTTAAGCATGGCACCTCATGACAGACCAAAGTTGAACTTGATGGCAGTGGCAGCTCGCCACACCCGTTTGGTCCTCTCGCAAGCCTGGCCACATTGAATAGATCTCCTTTATAGACTTTTCTCCATGACCTGTTTGTTCGATTGCCCTATTGAAGATTATCGGTGGTCTTGTCTGGCTTGTTAGGGGCTTTCAGGGTCCAGGCTCTGACGGTACTGGGTTATCACCTTGGGTCTTTGCTTTCCTGAAGAAACTCCTAACCATAGGGGCAAGTAGTCTCACGGGGCTCTGTCCACTCCTGTCAGCACTGTGCTCTAACTGTCATAGACTCCTGCATGTTTTTATCTCTGAACTTGAGGGGTTTTTGTTTGTTTGTTTTGGAGCATGTTCTCGAGATAAGGAGCTACACACAGCTCCTGGGGTCTTGCTATCTTGCTTGTATACAGTATTTTCAGTGTCTCATGTACACAAGTTTCTGGCGGGCCCTCACCACATGGGAGTTTGCCAGAGTCACAAGCAAGCACAAGGCAAGTGTTTTGTCCACTGTGGCAAGAGAAGGTGAGGCCCAGGAGGTTCTCCAAGCACAGCAGGGAGATGAGGATGTCTTAAGAGCCATAGGTGACCGTGGAGTCCTCTCAGGCCCAATCTTCCTCATGTTGCTTTGCTGGAGTGAGCAGCCATTTATGCTAGCGAGGACATGAACCCATATTCCCTGTCCCTTCATCACCCCTGGCTTCATTCAGCAAGGTGAAGGCCAGCAGAGGTGGTAGAGTGTGTGTACAGTAAAAGAAGAATAGAACAAAGCTGCTTTGGGCAGCTTCCCTGATGTTCGGGGGGTGGGCGGAAGCGTTTAATTCTGTGACTGCACATTCGAATTCACGGTAACGACAGAAAAATGATTGTTTTATGCTTATTTTCTTTTATGTAGAATAATGTTCAACAGCAAATAAAAAGCATTGTGACAAGTTGAAGGAAAACCGTCATGAACGGGGAAAAAAAATCATACGTTTTAGTACCATCCACAGCGCATTTTTCTGCATTTTGGATCAGGCTCCCACATTTCAGTCCCTTTAAGAGCACATTTTTCTGCGTTCTGAATCAGGCTCCCCGGGTCATTTCATGAGCACATTGTTCGAGAGGCCCCATGGCCACAGCCGCCGAGCAGAACCCCGCAGGCTCCGCACGTGTGTCGGCTCCCAGGCTTTCTCTTTGCTAGGTTGTGACAACCCTCTCATCTCCCTCCTCACTTCCTGGGCAAGCCACACTTCTTTATGATTTTCTTCCCAGCTCATGCTGGGTAGATATTTTTTTTTCCTGGTGATTTTAAAAAACCTCCCGCTGTCTCCTTGCTTCCCTCCCTCCTCTCTGTTCCCACCATTCTATTTTCCCCTCCCCCAACACTTCTGGCATTTCAGGGATACAAACAAATCCATCAGGAAGCCATTGGTGTCAGCCTCTGGTCACCTGCTGTGACTGTTCCCTATGCTGTGTCACTGGCTGGGGCAGCCTGCTCCTGGCAGGGAGGTGCTTTCCGCTCTGTTTGAGGGGAGGAGGTCCCCAGATCTCTTTGACTCAGAACTTCCTTTCTGTGGGGCTGCAGTGGGGTCGCATAGCTGCAAACCCGGCCTTGCTCTGTGGATTGCAGCCAAGATGGTCCTGGAGAACACAAGTGCCTCGGCGTCTTTCCAACGCCACATTTCTGTAAGCACCATCCTTCAATTTGCTAGACAGGCTCTTCCCTCCCAACTCCTGTAAACACCAAGCGAGGTGGTTGAGAAATGGTGAAAATCGTTCTGCTCTTGTTTGGTGAAAGATTACAAGCAGAGAAGCATGTGTGTGTGTGTGGGGGGGGGTCCATTTGGAAACCAACCATTTCTGTTGAGAGGAGAGAGAGACAGAGTGAGGAGAGAGAGGGGAGAGAAAGAGAGAGGAGCCCTCATCACATATGCTGGCCATTCTGGCCTCAGCTAATAGAGACATGAGAAGGCTTGAACACTACTCAGGACTGGGACATGGTGGCATTTTTCTGGGCTTTTGTTCTTGCTTACCTTGACTGCCAGTTTGGGTTCCAGCCAGCCCCAGGCCAGGAATCAACTCCTGATGCAGTTGTAGCAGTAAGCATTCTTTTTTTTTTTTTTACATTAACCAAATAATATGAGGTGAGAAGGGCTAATATTTGCTGCACACAACTTCTTCCTGACTGCATGGCCTCCAGGGCCATGGGCACACTGAGCAGAAAGATAACTGACTGGGCAGAGAGATAACTTGCCCTCTGGTCAGACACTGTGCCAGACTCCATACAGTTTAACTCATTTAATTCTCATCAAGCAGCTGTGTGGTGTGGACATCAGCCTCCATTGGACCATAGGACTCTGAGGTTTATTGAGAGAAGGCAATTAGTTCAACATTGTCTTAAAATGATAGAAAGCCAAAGATGGGAGTTCTGTCAAGTTCTTTTTTACTGTAATGCATGATTCTTTATACTAAGATGGCAGGTCCCAAATGATCTGTCTTTAAACAGGGCCTCTTCTGTCTTCCTTTACTCTTCCATCTATTCATATTCCTGTCTCTCCCTCCTTCCTTTATTCCGTTCTTCTTTAAATTTTTTACTACATTTATTTAATTAGTGTATGTATGTGTGTGCACGTACGCGCGTGTGTATGTGCCTTGTATGATGTACAAGCGGAGATCAAAGGACAGCTTACAGAGGTTGGTTCTCTCTTACCTTGTGGATCTCGTAGGAATGGAATTCAGGTTGTTAAGCTTCACAGCAGGTGTCATTAAACACTAAGCCATCACTCTGGCCCATATAATACCCTTTTCTAAGGAGTGTTTAAAGTATTGATTTCCCATTCTATAACTACAGAACCTGCAGAGTTCAGTCCTGGTTAGAATTATCCTTTTCTCAGGACCTCTGTCACATGCCCAAGCTGAGGTCCTCAGTTTCCCTGAGCCGAACAGACTCCTCCACTGCCAACCCCTCCTCCTGGAGGGTCCTTCTTTAGTGTATCTTCTGTGGTAGCTCACAACACTGAATACTTCTTGCCACAATCGGCAGCTAACATTTACTGAACACTGACTTTGTATCAGTGGCTCTTAGAGGCACATTTCCTGTTTCAGCCTAATGTGATCAAGGAGGTCACACGTCAAGGAGGAACACGTAACAACTGTTGTGTATGGAGCTTGCTGCAGTTGCATTCCTTCAGACTTTTCACACTCATGTCACTCTGCCTCTTCTGAGGACTTGGTCATCGCTACCATTTCAGACTCATAGATCTTGTTTTCCCAGTACGATGCAGGAGCTCAAAGACTGCACACACACCTCACAATTCTTCACATGTCTGCTGGAATTGGAAGTTCCGTTCATTGAACCTCCAACATTCCAGAGTAGCACAAAGTGGTTCTCTTGCTTGCTCCTCAAACTGCTTGGTGCCAAGTGTGCAATCATCACATGGCTCCTCTCTTGTCAAAAAATCTGCCACTCCTCCAAGCAGGGTGGTGCTGTGACAGGTGTGTGAGTAATGAGAATGTGAAATAAGGAACCACAGAGAAAAAGCTAGGCCTGGGAGCCTGGGAGCCTGGGAGGCACAAGTGATTGGTAGAGGGTATGAAACCAGGTTTTAGGCTTCCTGGCTGTCCACATAGAGCCCAAGGGGAGAAAGGACTATGGTAGACCTTTCGTGGGAGGGAGGAATGGGCTATCCATTCCAGAGCATGCGCACACACATAGACAGACACGCACACACTTCCTGTCTGCTAGAGCTCTATCTCATAGGCACAGCCGTTGTGCTGGAAATAGAACTATGAATGCACATAGAGGAGGGAATGGGCTTGATAATCTCCTAACAGTTTCCCGGTCAGGAGTGGATGATGAGTTTGCTTTGACAACACTAATGGGCTGCCTACAGTGTGTGCAGGGAAGATTTTAAGGCCCTGTCCATGCTTAGGGAAGCAGGCACACATGCATTTGTTTTGCATGTAAGGCTTCATGCTATGACTTCTTAATTTGACCTTTATTAATGTATCACACACACACACACAAACATCCATGGGAGGTAACTCCATGGTGATTGACTTTGATTGACAGATATGTGACCATGGTCATAGACTGCATGTATATCATACAGCTTGGGAGAGGGAATTTAAAACAGAGGGTGGTACTATGACAGATGTATGTGGACAGAGCCATGGGAATGTACACGAAGGAGCCATAGAGAGGAAGCTAGGCCTGGAGCCTGGAGCCTCTCAAGGCTCATATGATTGGATGGTGGGTGTGAAAATATGATAGCAGGAAGTAAAAGACTTCTTATTCAGGATGTAAGAGACTTCTTAATCAAGAAGTCTTCATGGAGACTTCTCAGGACTTCTGGGGAGAATTCTATAAAGCTTGGTGCAGACTTTCATACAGTGTAAGGGGAACACTGCTCATTAGACATCTGTCCCTACCCAGTCTGTGGGAGTGTACATAGGGGCCAGGCGTGAGTTGGAGCTTCCACACACCAGATATTGTCCTAGGGGAAAATCAAAAATCAAAATAGATGCACCCTCCCTTAGGTGAACTTCCTCTCCAGAGCCTCATGGTTGTAAGAAATGGCACCAGTTTGGCTTTGCCTCCATTGAATAAAGTGGCAAATAGATTATGAAATGACCTGATCTGAAAGGTTTTTCTGAAAAGGTGGTTCTTTTGTAAAATTAATTACAGTTAAATGTCTGTGTGTATGTGTGTATATGTGACAGTGTGTTTTGGTGTGGGAATAAGTACACATGGGTACTTACGGTTGTTCATGAAGGCCAGAAGAGGGTGGCAGGTCTTCTAGAGTTGGGGTTACAGGTGGCTATGACCTACCTGGTGTGGGTGTTGCATTTGGGTCACTAGAAGAACAGTATGTGCTCTTAACATGTGCTGAGACATCTCTCCAACCCCAAAGGTTAAGAAACAGGGACAATGAAGATGGTGGAGGTGAAGAAGCTTGCCCACGCTCCAAGCTGGGATTTAAGCTGGGTATCTTGACCCCCAAACCAGTGGCTGAGAAGGAAGCAGGAGGGTCCTACTCAACACTCCTAGTCTGGCCTGTCCCCTGCATCAAGCCAGTGGACATTCATGCTCTTTCTGCTTCTCTATCCTTAATCATTCTGTTCCTGCGTGGCTTCTTTACTTCTGCATGGCACCTCCCTGGACGTAATGAATAATATTTGGAGCTGCAAACCAGAGAGCATTTAGTGGTCATGAAGGCTTGATAAAATGTGTACATGGTTTTAAATATTCCATTGTGATGCACGGTGAGACTTGGTTAAAAATGAGAGCACGTAAAAGCCTGCCGGATTTGATTGATGACACACCATCAATATTGATGGCCAAGAGCACATTGGGAAGTTGGGAGGCTGTATTTCTGCTGTGTCCTGCTAGCATCCGAGTCTGTGGGATGATATATCGTGTGGGAGCCTGGGTATCACGCTGCTGTTACTCTGACATTAAGTAATGATAATGGGGCTCAGCCTTAGTTTGAAGTAAAATCAGTTTTGAGTGAAACATGGGCCAACAGAGTGTCTGTGAGGGAGGGTGCTGTTTACTGGGTCATTTGGTAGAGGACTCTGCATTAGCTATCCCTGCCTTTGGGGCTGCTCTGAGAGAGGAGGACGGGATGGTGCTGCACCATTCTGCGATGGACCACTCCATCAGGTGATGGAGACAGAATTCAGAATGCACCTACAAGCCAAGGAATACCTGGGATGCCTGCTGATGTTAGATACTGGAGGAGGCAAGGAGGACGTCTTCCTCTCAGAGGGTGTAGCCCTGCTGACAGTTTGATTTTGATGTTTCTAGCATTTGGATTTGGGGCATTTATTTCCATTGTTTTTCAACACCCACTTTGTTACCCTGCTATGGTAGCCAGAGGGAGATGACGGAAAGCCTTTATAGCTGTAGGATGGTGGGTGAGTTACTTAAATTTTCTGGGCTTGTTTCTTCGTCTATAAACTAAGGTGGCAGTGGAACTCATTTCTCTTTAGGATGAGGTAAAGATTAAACGCGGAGATCCACCGAGAGAATTTAGTAAGGGCTCGGATCTGATCCGCTATTATTATTTTCACACCAATCTTCAGCATTGTTATTTAGCGGTTCAGCCATCTATTATTAGGCTTATAACAGCAGTATCACTCCATTGCAAATGTGCCCACAGAGTACTGGAGGACGGCTCGTTGGGAAAGAGCGTTTGCTGTAAGAGCGTGCATGAGGGTTTGAATCCCCAGCACCCATGTAATAAGGCTTGGCAATGCTGCACGAGCCTGTAACCCTGGTATTGAGCGGTGGAGACAGGAGGATCCAGAGAGATCTCAGAGAGCCTCGCTGAAAGAGCAAGCTTCAGATCTAGTGAGGCACCTTCTCTCAAACGAATAAGGTGGAAGGCGATAGGGAAAGACAGCCGACCTCTTCCTGGATCCTCTGCAAGCATGTGCACACGGACATGCACATGTGAACACACACAGGCAGTCACAGATTAGGGGTGGGATGCTGAGGCAGTATGGTTCAGAGCGAGATGGTTCAGAGAGGTGTACTAACCTTGCAGGGAAACAGGTGATCTGTGGTTGAGCTGGACTCCGGCTTCTCTAGCTTCAGACTGGAAAGCATTTCCATTAACAATGCTGCCCATGTACTAAGCACTTCGTAAAAATTAACATGCTTTTGTTCTTTAAGATAATCATACAAAATAGATACTTTACAGATAAAGAAAGAGACCCAGCTGAGTCAATCTCATTGGTAGAGTCAATCTCATTCTTTTTGGTAGTGAGAATAATGATTCCCCCACCCCCAAGCAGTGTGCCCAGGTACTAACACCTAGAACCTGGAAATATTTACCTCTGGGAATGGGGGAGGGACATGGAGATCTCTAGAGTGGTTATGGTTCCTTAGATGGGGAGACTGCCAAGCTTTCTCAGGGGTGCATAAATGTGGTCACTGGCACCTCTACACAGAGACTGACTAGAGGCCAGGAAGGAAGTGTGGTGACCACGGAAAGAGAGACGCCAAGCTGCTGCACTGCTGCCTTTGAAGATGGAAGAAGATCCTCCGAGCCAAGGAATATAAGGCGTGCAATCAGAGGATGCAAAGCACCAGCGAACAGTTTCTTCCCTGCAGCCTGCTGGAATTGGGTGCCCCTGCAAAGACCTCACTTTGGCCATGGAAACCCATTTTGGACTTCTCCGGATCTCTAAGAATGCCACTAAATTTGTGGTAATTTATTACAGGAAATCAAGGCATTATTGTATTACTTTCCTTGTCACTGTGGCAGAACATGGGGCAGGAAAGGCTTCTCACTGTCTGCCTTTGCTCTCACACTCTCTGCATCTGCCCAGAGCCCCGCCTGCAGGATAATTGGGATTTTTTTTTTCACTGCCAAGGAACCTACAGTTCTAACTCAGCTTATTTTGGCAATGAAGAGAATTTCTTATCTCTCATAATTATACATCCTGAAGTAGGGACCCTGGCCTTTCCTTATCATTTTATTCTGACAATCTCTGCATAATGCCTTATCTTCCAGCCTTGATTTTCAGGTGGCCACAGATGATCTTGATACATACAACTAAATATAAGTTTCTTGCAGCGGAGAGGCACTTCCTTCCTTTCTCTATCCCTTTCCTCTTTCTCCTTTGTCTAGGAAAAGGAAAGGCCTTTTTTGAGTGTTTTCCCCCCACATCCTCTCTGTAGACCTCCATGTTCTCAGGGGTTTAATCGCTGGCAGTACAAATGGGTCAATGTTTTGTACATAATCTAGTTTCTGGGGAGACAATGAGTTCCACTTCCCTTGAGGAACACAGTCCTGTAAAGCCTGTGTACCAACACTGGAGTGTTCTGGAAGGGATGAAAGGTTTCTGGGTAGGAAGCGAAACAAATCAGCCTCAAGCGACTCTTGGTATGTACTTGGATTTCCTGCTATGCATAGGAAGTTCTAATCTCAAATTCCCAGTCAGAGAGCACGGTGCTTACCGTGCATGTTAACTCGAGTTGACTGCTTCTGACTATCTCAAATAAGATGCCAAGGATGCTAGCCACATCTGGGCTCAGCAGGAATCATGGTCTTGATTGATTAACAATTTCTGCCAAGGATGTGTAAGTTCAATCTGAAGAAGAAAAATGTTCTGCCTTCTTTTACTTAAAAGAGTTGTGTGTGTATTTGTGTGTATGTGTTCATGTGTGCTTTTGTGTGGGAGCATGCAAGTGGAGCCCAGAGACCAACACGCATCGTCTTCTTCAGTCACTCTCTACTTTTTTCTTTTTCTTCTTCCTTCCTTCTTTTCTTTTTTCCTTCCTTTTCCCCTCCCTCCCTCCTTTGCTCTCCCCTCCCTCCTGTTCCTCTGTCCCCCTTTCTTTCTTTCTTTCTTTCTTTCTTTCTTTCTTTCTTTCTTTCTTTCTTTCTTTCTTTCTTTCTTTCTTTTTCTTCTTTTTTTGCTGAGCCTGTGCCTCTCACTGAACCCCAAGCATGCTATTTTGGCTAGGCCAGCTGACAACAAGCCCCAGGGAGCCTCCTGTCTCTGCCTTCCCAGTGCTGGGCTTACAGGTAGGTTGAAACCATGTCCTCAAGTTTGCCCAGGAAGCACTTTACTGATTGTGCCATCTCCTGAGCCTGTATTGGCTTTAAGGCTCCAGGCTTCATCTCCCTAGATGGTTCTACTTTCCAGGGACTGCTGGAGATCCCAGTCTTTAGAAACTATGCTGACATGTTTCATCACTGAAGCGTGTATGGGGTCCTTGTCTGTCTGGTTTCTGTATTTCTGTCTGTACAGCCTCCTGAAAAAAGGCTGTCTAGTCTCTAATTTTCTCTTGGTTGGATCTGTGCAGTATTCAATGGCAAACTACACACTCAGGGATGCTTCTCCATATTCCCATGGTACCACCAGTGTGGAATTCTTGGCCGAGAGGGGAATATGCTTTGGAAACAGTTCCAAAGTAGTTTTTGCCTGATTTCAAAACAGGCATCAGAGCCTTATTCTTCTGCTCAGAGACTTCATTCTCAATAAAGGGAAATCTCCCTGCACTTGTAATTCTACAATTCTGGGTCAGCCAAATGAGCAGTATTTTAATTTTAAAATCTTACCCAATTATCAAGAGGGTGGCTTTCTTTCAGGTATCAGCAGTGCCATCTCTGTAACGGCCTCCCTTCCCTCCCCTCAGCTTATCTTTGGACGCTAGCCGAGCCCAGCTGCCTCAGCGATGCCATCTCCCCAGGTGTAATAATAAATGGGGGACTTGTTTCTTGGAGTAAGTTTTCATTATTTTGAGTTTTTGTCTGCTTGTCACATGTCCAACTAATTTCTCATTGTTTTCAAAACAAAGAGCGATTCTGGGAAGATGAGGTTGCTGTGGAACCTTCACATTGTTTCCGACCTCTTCCTCCCTCCGCTGTTCCTCTCCTCACAGTAAATGAAAGTAGGCTTTTTTTTTTTCAGGTTATGTTTGACAAATCTCTGGACACAGTCAGATAATTTTGCATTTCTAGAGTCAGTGAACCACATGACAAAAGTTAATTAAACTGGCTGGGGTCGGAGTATCTGCTGGTGGATCAGGAACACCGTCTCCTTTCTCAGAATAACCGGCAGCCTCCGTGCATGCTCCTTGTTGTTTAATAAATATGCCATTCATTCCTTTACTTAGAGATACTCACAAACCACTGTGTTTTAAAACTATCATTAAACGCATTTCACTACTTCATCTTCTCAACAGCTCCTTGCCGGGGGTTCCTATCCCCAAATTCCAGCATTAAAAAAAATTCCCAGTTTGTCCCAGTCTAAATATTTTTGGTTATTTTTTTCCCCATGAGCCGACAGAGCAGCTATACCTTTCTTGACTTAAGACACACTGGAACTCACTTAACGTCCCCGAGATGCTCAGTTCATCTACAGCATCTCATTGACTTAACACAGGAAGGATGGTTCCTTGCTCCTCTTACAACTCCATGAGGGTTGGCTGGGGACTCACGCACCTGAGTTAGGGAAGATTTTCTCTTTCCATTTCATGGAGAAATAAAATGGTGAAGCCCGCTTAGGCATACTATAACCTTTCTTCTGAGAACAGCACACTTCACTTCCATTTATATTATTTGCCCAACATGATGCCATGTGTGTAGGGAGAAGGGACGGAGAGCCCCTCAGCTAGCATTCAGGTTGGCTCAGGCACACATCTGAAGGCTCTTTTCCCAGTGGGTAACAACAAAGCTAGATGGTAGGTTTCTTATGAATGTTTTCTTATGGTTCTCCAGTACAGCATGTGACCCAAGGGTCATACAGTTACAGTAACAGTTTATCTCTGGGCAAGAAGATGTTTATTTGTGACAAGGCATCCAGTCAGAGAAATCCCTTACCAAGGTCCCAGGATGAGGGTGAGTGGTGAGCTGACTTCACTTGCAAGGTGATCAGTGTCTGTGCGGTAATCTGGAAGGTAAAGAACACACAGAAGGGATGTGTATAGAGAGTCAGACTTGGAGTCCGGGCACCCAGAGATGCTCTGTTTGTTTATTTGACACAGTAAAAATCCAGGAACTAGAGCTTCTCCCCTGGGGTGGCACACATAACAATCGGAACATCGTGTAAGAATAGGAGACTACCCCCCTGGGCCGGATCCAGAGAGCTTGACGTCACAGTTTCCAGTGTTTTCCAAAGCACTCGGGGACTTTAACGAACATGTAGATTCCTGGTGCCACTCTTGGGATGCTAAGGCAATCGGTCATGTTGGGGTCTGAGAATGTCATTGATGGGCCCCCAGCTGGTGTGATTTGTGTGGGAACACCTCTTAGAAAATTTGCCACAGGTCATGTGACAACTTGTGAGGCAGTGAGCTAAGGACTGGTGTGGTCGGAGAACGCTGCTGCTCACTAGTTTTCAGGGCAGCTGTGTCCAGGGGCAGGACATTCACTGCTCTGGTTATATACTAACACAACAGTAGTCACATGGTTATTATTCAGTGATCATCGGGTATATGCTGAAATTCATTTCTCTTTCCCTGTCACCCATCCTGATAATCCAAGGTAGACTAGGCGAGGACATTAGTAGTTGCCAGGGCCAGGACACTGCTTTTCATGGCTGAAGTTATTAAATTCAAGGAAAAGAATATGGTCCCATCACGTAGGAGTTCTGTGGCAAGGTTAGAGACTAGACAATCCATGCCAGTCGAAGGCAGACAGAACACTGGCATGCTTGCAGAGATGTGGGAAGGCTGTTTCCTGTGTCTGTGTCCAGTCTGTCTTTGGAATATTTCAGAAACTGTCTCAGATCCCAACAGAAGCATTAGCAGCAGGTAGGAGATGTCAGTGTCCACCAGCAGGGTGACTCCGGGCACACGGGTCACATAATGCCTATACATACTTGAAAACTGAGATAGATACATGCTTCATTTATGTGAAGATGAAATGAGCTAACACAGCGCATTCTCTTTTTTTATTATTATTTTATTATGTATAGTGTTCTGCCCGCACCTGCATGCCAGAAGAGGGCACCAGATCTCATTATAGATGGTGATGAGACACCATGTGGTTGGTGGCAATTGAACTTGGGACCTTTGGAAGAGCAGACAGTGCTCTTAATCTCTGAGCCATCTCTCCAGCCCCACCAGACAATCTTAGAAAGGTGCCAGGCAAGAATCTACCACTTGTTCAATGCTAACTTTTATCACCTTTGTTGTTATTCCAACAACTTTCCCACTATTGGTGTCTTCGGATGGCACAGGAAGGGAATAAGGAGGTTTCACAAATGTTATCTGTAGACAACTTTAAGAATCAGATCAGAATTTGCCATGATTGGTTATAGTTTTCATTTTGTTTGGATGAAGGGCCTTGGTCTATTTGAACTCTAGAAGATTTTCTTTTCCCATCAACCTTTTGTTTTATTAAAAAATACAATAGTAAACTTCAATATAGCAGTGAAACTGACTGGCGTTAGGAAAAAAAAAATCTCTCAGACAAGCTTTTTGAGCATTCTGCATCGACCCAAGGTGACTTCCCTGATGGGTACATCAATGATAGAGGGACAGAGGTTAAGCCAAATAGATTTGAGATCTGAAATTGGACCCTCGCAACATGCTCTCTGCATGCATCACTGACAGCCTGGAGGGTGGGGAGGGGTCCAGGAAGAGCAGCTGCTGCGCGGTGTGTGTGCGCGCTCAGGGCCTGGCATCGCATGGCATCTGCTAATCGGAGAGGAAGCCCGCAGGGTCCCATCATGGAGGAAACTGACAAGGTCAGATGGCTAGCCTCAAGCATTGGCCATCTTTACTTGCACCTAGTGAGTTTTCAGTTTAGGAATGCACATGTAATTGTGTGCCCCGACCCTGAGTGTGCAGTTCTCTGTGTGTCTAGTGCGTGCCACGTGCTAAGGGTTCATAGCCTCAGCATCTCCCTTCACTATCTGGCCAGGAGTTAGCAGAGATACGATATAAACTGTAATTTGGCTCAGAGAAGCAGAGAAACTTCGGCACAAGAGAAAAATTATCTCGCAGATAAATAAGTCCATCCAAATTACTGAGTAAAACTCCAAGAAAAGATCTCTGTCCTGCTGAGGACAGCTTTTTACCAAGAACAAGTTCAAGGTTACCAAGGCAATGGAGTCTATAGAGGGAACCAGGCCTGTCCAGGGTCACTGTCAGCTCCTATGAGGGCTGTGCTCAAAAGGGACTGATCAGGGCCAGCTCTCATAGGGTCTAAGGCTTGTGTCTTAGGGACAGTGACCACTGTAACTGGATATAGTTGCTGGTAATCACTGTGGGGCAGACATATCTTTTACATACGTTGAACATTTGGTATTTATCTTAAGCAGCCATTGCTGTGTCCTTGTTATCCTGGAGAGCCAACAGGGCTCAGAAGGCTTGTGAGTGACTTGTCTGCCTCCTTGTAATTAAGAAGTGACTACACATGAACTTGGGAAGTCTGACTCTGTGCCCCTCACTCCACAGCTGTATGACGATGGGTATCAGTTTGACTCCGACACGAGTAATAAGCACACGTGGTGTGGCACAGAGTTTTGGCTGAGGGAGCACAGAGTTCAGCTAGGCGAGAATTAACTTTCTCATTACTGTGACCAAACACTGGCCAGAAAGAGGGGATACAGTCTGTTATAGTGAGAAGGAAGGGCTGTCCATGGTGCTGGTTTACATTTCTGAAAACCAGCAAGTGAATGGTGCTGGGGATGGAGGGAGAGGGAAAGAGAGAAAGATGGAGAAGAGGGTGGAGAAGACAGAAGAGAAACAAGACTGAGTTCCGAATCCTCAAGGCCAGGCCCCACATTGCAAAGTTTCAACAGCCTCCCACAACAGGTCCACCCACTGGTAAGCAAGGGTTAAAACACATGAGCCTGCCTGTGGGGATGCCCCACATTCAAACCACAGGAAAGACAGAGTGTGTAAGCGAAATGCTGGGCAGCCAAACCCTCTGACTCTGGGCCTATCTTGGCTTGTAGATCTGAGCTCAAACAGCTGGTCTCTGCTAGCTTTGCCATAGCTGTGGAATTCTCACCACAGGTCAGCTCTCAGCCTCCTGCACTGCTGGTATGCCCTGGGATCCCCTCTTGTCCTGACGCTCCAGACTTTCTCACTGCGGAGTCTCCTATACGCTGTTTCTTAGTCCAAGAAGGAGAGATCACGTGGCTGCACCCAGACTGGCCATTGGCTTCATCATTGTAAAGCCATCCCTGTCATCAACAAGAGAGGAGAAGTTAAGTAGGGAGGTCTGGGAACTGAGGTTTGTTTGGGTGTGTGTTTGTCTAACACAAGGGACCACATTAGCAGACTGAGGAAGCTCATGCATCTCTTTCCTGAATAACAGTTTTGAAAGATTTATTTTCCTTCCATCTATACGTGTGTTTTGTCTGCATGTGTGCTGTATACCCCATACACAGTGTGGGGTACATGAAGTGTCCATGGAGGCCAGAAGAAGGTGATGAATCCCCTAGGGTTAGAGTTGCACATACGTAGATGCTCGAAATTAAAGCTGGGTCCACTGGAAGAGCAGCCACTGTTTTAACTTATCATTCCAGCCTCTTTGAATGACGCTTTAAATTACAAAACAAAGTGAATCCACTATGGGCCAGTGAGATGGCACAGTGATAAAGGAGCTTGCCACCAAGACAGATGACTTGAATTCCGTTCCCACATGGTAGAAGAGAAAATGGACTCCAGCGAACTGTTTCCCATGCAAATTCATGGACCCCTGTGTTCTACTCACGAACTCCCTTAACCTGTTGTAGCATTTCTCATGTGTGTGGAATGGGGGAGGGTACCAGTGAAGATTTCTTTATGAAAATTTAGATTCGCAGGACAGTGATGGAACATGTTTTTAATCCCAGCACTCAGGAGGCAGAGGCAGGCAGATCTCTGAGTTTTAG
Organism: Pachyuromys duprasi; assembly: GCA_028658305.1. Taxonomy (NCBI): domain Eukaryota; kingdom Metazoa; phylum Chordata; class Mammalia; order Rodentia; family Muridae; genus Pachyuromys; species Pachyuromys duprasi. The sequence continues at coordinate 52,886,526 of CM053744.1, forward strand.
GCCAGCCTGGTTTACAGAGCAAGTTCCAGGACAGCCAGGGCTACACAGAAAAACCATGTCTCAAAAAACTAAAACAAAACAACAATAAAAAAGAAAGTGTAGACTTTCCATTTGTCTCATCAAATACCTGCTAACGTCAGAGCAGAAAGGGAGACAGGGAAACTGAAACCACAAGCTCACTTCTGTTATGTTCCTGACACAAATCTTACATGTACTGAAATGCTTCGGGAACCATCAATTTAAAGTAAAGAATGTAACATGCCTTAGCAGCACCCTCAGTGTGTATAAAAGGGAGTTAGTATATAAGCCAGCTTAGCCATGTGAAATGAGTGTGTATTTCAGATGCAAGCCTCATGTCTGAAATGTTTAGGATAATCTAGTGGGGCCAAGAGCAAGCCATTTCAAGTGTTGCTAAGATGCTGCTTGGCTCCCGGAAGACTGGAACTTCAGAGCATCTCTGTGCTTAGGTGGGTGCTAACCAGCTTTTGGTTGGAAACAAGACACTAGTAAAGACCAACTCCCTCCTGGTCAGAGGAATGAACTCAGAGCAATTGCCTGAAGACAAGACATCTGCTGAGATGAACTGAGAGCAAAAAGGGAAGAGGAGAAGCAGAGCTGAACTACTGGCCAAACACAGGGGCAGCTGGAGGGCCTGGGGCAGGCACTCAGCACTGGGCTCCTGGGGAAAGAATACCTTTCTTACTCCTGTGTTTTGGGTCTTGGAATCCTATGGAACTTCCTGTCTGGGACACGGATTTCTCCACCAACATCTGGGACATGAGACTGAAGGAGATTTTACACCTTATACAGAAGCAGGGAGCACTGTGCAGGTTGCAGCTTGGCAGGTGTGCTGCTCTACAATTTTTGTTTGTTTGTTTTTTCTTCATGTGAGTAGCAACAGTGTTTAGTGGGTAACAGCATGGGCTGCTGGGGCACCATTGGAATCCCAATGTTACCTTGAACAGGCGATGTCTTTAACTCCATTTACTCCTTTGTAAAATAAATATAATAAAACTTTAATGGGACTGATAAGAAATTTCAGCCAATTAACATGTGCAAAATGTTTATCAGATATATGTATGATATTATTATGATTCTATCATGTGTATATATATATGATATGTAATATATGTATATATGATATTATGATTCTATTATATGTATATATTATATGATATATTATATGTAATATATATGATATTATTATGTTCTATGATTATTATGATGATGATACTAAAAACTCTCTTTTCCCTGATGACTGGGGCTGCAGCACACATACACATGCACACACACAACCACACATACACAAATGTTTTGGGTGTGTTGCACGTAATCATCTCCCAGTATCTATTGGGGATAGGATTGATGATCCGTTGCATGTACTAACATTTACAGATGTCCAAGTACTGTCTATAAAACAGAGTAGTATTTGCATACCACTTGCACATTCTTCTGTATTCTTCTGTATTCTTTAGTCAGCTCCGGACTACTCATGGCACATCATACAATGCAAATGCTATGTGAGTAGTATCTATCTGCTAGAACTTGTTAGAGAATAATGACCAGAGAAAAAAGTTATGCTCATGTGTAACACAGACACAGTTTTGTTGGGATGTTTCCTATCTGTAGTAGATTGAATTCACAGATATCTAACCTATGGATACAGCCTATAGAAGATGAGGATCTATGTATGTATGTATGTATGTATGTATCTATCTATCTATCTATGCATCTACTTATGTTATATGTATACATACATGTAGTTGGTAAATAAAGCAATGTTGGCATTATTTCAGTGACCTCATTAACCCATTTGCCGACCTGTTCTGGAGTTGGATGATTTGGGGTCTTGCTTTGTCCTATTGTGTTGTGTGACCTTAGATTACCTGGATTCACTTCTTATGAGTTCTTTGACCTCAGATGTAAAGGGAGAGGAAAGAGTTTATTTCAGTTTAGAGTTCCAGAAGGGATACCATCCTTCATGGTGAGGAAAACGTGGCAGGAGGAGCATAGGCCTACAGGGCATCAGAAAGCAGAGAGATGGCATTTTGGCCACACACAGGAAGCAGAGAGAGACAGAGAACAGAATAATGTAGGGTGAGGCTTGTTCCAATTTTAAGACAAAATTCATTAGAAGGATTCAAGTCTGTAACTTAAATAGCAATTATTTTAAATCCCGTTTTCTAACACAAAATACTGTCAGCATATTCTGATTTGAGGCAAATATGCTGAGGAATGAGTGCAGGAAATATTTAAAATGTTTGCTTTCTGTAATTAAGCCTTTATGTTTCTATAAGAATGGAAAACTGCATGTGTGACAATGATACTACAGTCTGTATCATGGAGTCTCAGATCTGAGCCTGGTGTCCCAGGGATAAGAAACATCCTGTTTCATCACACATTCTATTTTGAAGAAAATTTTGCTCACTGCTCATTCAGAAACATTTTATTTTTACCAAATCTTTCATGACCCCATATGGGTTTGCTACATAAAGTTGAGGCCAAAGAGTCCTTTAGAGAGTTGGAGGAGTCAAGTGCAAGGCCATCTGGTCCAACCAGTCACTTGCTGACCTAAAGGAGACTGAATTCCTCTCAAGGAATCAGACCTTGTTTCCAGACTCATCATCGGCTTACTGTGCTAAATCTGAAGCTAGGTCTGTTTGTAAGCCTGAGAAATCTAAGGAGTGGCACAGCCTTTGACTTAGTGTCTGTGGTTTTTAATGTGCCAACATGTGGCAAAACGGCATTCGGAAAGAAAATCATTGTAGAACTGATATTCAGAAAGCTTGTGAGAGAATAACCCATTTGTGTTTTGAAAAAGGCTTCTGCACTGGCTGGTTTTGTGTGTCAACTTGACACAAGTAGAGTTATTAGAGAGGAAAGAGTCTCTCACTCTTATGGAAATAAAATCATTTCCATAAGATCCAGCTCTTTGGCATTTTCTCAATTAGTGATCGATTGGGGGCGGGGGAGGGCACAGCTTATGATGGGTAGTGGCATCCCTGGACTAGTGGTTCTCAGTTTCATAGATAGGCTAGGCAAGCCATGGGAAACATCACCCCTTAATGGCCTCTGCATGGGCTCCTGCCTCCAGGTTCCAGCCCTGCGTAAGTTCCTATCCTGACTTCTTTCAATGATAGACTATGATGTGGAAGTGTGAGCCAAATAAATCCTTTCCTCTCCAACTTGCTTTCGGTCATAGAGTATCACCATAGCCATAAGGCACTGACTAAGAGAGCTTCCTAATGTGATCTCCTGGTGGCCAAGGCGTCTGTCATCTGAGGGTTTCTGCACATCAGGCCTCTGCCAGGAGCCCTCCATAGGCCACAGAAGGGAAGGGGACGTTTTTGTTTTAGAGGTGAGGTGGTGCAGAAGCTCAAGTGGTTTGCCCAAGGCCACCCAGGGCGAAAGAGCAGAAATCAAGGTTGAGCCTTGTGGTGACGAATGAGAAATGTCACCCATGGGTTCATGCACTTGAACACTCACTCCTCTGTTGCTGGCCCTCTCAGAGGTTATGGTGGGGAGATTATGGAGCCTTTATGAGGTGGAACCTTGGAGGGTGAACTGTGTCACTGAGGTGCAGACTTTGAGGGTTTATAGCCTCCATGCTGTTGCCTGTTTGTTCTCGCTCCCTTTCTCCCTCCCTCCCTGCCTCTCTGCTTCATGCATATGGATAGGATATGCTCAACCAATTTCCTGTGCCCACTGCCATGCCATGCCTTGTCTTTATTAATAGACTCCATTACTCTGGAGCTGTGAGCTAAAATAAACCCTTTCTTCCTTACATTGATTTTGACTGTGTTGTGATATTTTATCACAGCCACAGAAAATCAAGCTCAAACAGTTTAGCTCTGGCACCTCACCTACAAGCCCATACTCCTGCCTCTTGCTAGGCTAAGGACACATGTGTCAAGATCCTCAACCAGTCTCCAGCCCCTCTGGGAACTGGCAGCTGATTAGCTCTCAGTGAAGTTCCTCTCATTGTGAACCCAGTTTCTTCTGGCAGAAAATTCTTTGCTCTTGGCAGTGGCACTCCCTTCAGGAGCAAATTGAAGTGACCCCAAATCTCAGCCTTAGTAAGCTTCCAAGTGAGCTGAAAACCGGTGCTTACACAAGGCCTTATACATGGGTGCTCAAAAGACGGTGAGAGGAAATAGCTTAATGCCCATCGAATGATGAGCAGATCAAAAAATATCTCGTACCATGAAATATCATTTGCTGATAAAAATTAAGTGTCTGTATGTACTATAGAGTGGATGGATCTTAGATACATCGAGGTAGATTAAAGGCAGTCACTGAGTGAAGACTGCTTGTTGATGATTCCATTAAATGCCCAGAGTTGGTCAGTGGACTCTCAGGGCTGCAAGAAAGGAAAGAATGAAGGAGAGAAACTTAGGCTATAAGGGTTTTTTTTGGGGGGGGGGATAAAATGTTCTAGAATTAGATGGTGTCTTTCTTACACGAAGTGTAGCATGATGCATATTGATCTCTTTCTTTCTCATTTGCCCCATTTAGACAATGCTGTTCTTGCAGTTTGCATCCCTCCTAAGCCTAGCATTGTTGCAACTGCAGACTCCCTAGGCTACTGAAGAATGACCCTCCCCCAACAGTCACTGTCTATTCAGCCCTACATAGTTGTATTCATAGATTGTACATTTTTAGTTTTGATTTATTATCATCTATGATTCATTATTTTTTCTTAAGAAGCACAAAACAGATTTTTTTTAAATTATCATTGAAAACTTAATTTGAATGCTGAATTGAAAAGGAAAAGAATTCAAAAAAACAAACCATTATTGCCCTTGGTACACTGCAAAAATCACCATAATCCTCAACTCTACTGTGTGTCCTTGCTTGAGTCTGAAGCATTTTTTCACCAATGGGAAAGTTGTACACTTATCTCTTGGATCCAGGCTGGCTTTTCAACTTTGCCCACTAGAATGTGGCAAATGTGCCAGCATGCCAGCTATGGGACCTTCCCGCTCTGGATGACTGTGCTCTCTAGTTGGCACGAACACATGCAAGCTTGTTTCTGTAGGACGAGATAAAGGTCACCCAGGTGTGATGTTGTGCCAACTCTCAGAAGGGGATCTTCCAGTCTGACCAGCCGTTGGCTACAGATGTATGAAGGACTCCAACTGAGATGAGAAAAAGCACCCATTGATTCCAGGCCAAATTGTCAACCTACAGAAATGTGAGCTAAACAAACGGACAGCTGTTTGAAGCCACTAGGTTTGGGGCATGTTAATTATGTGACAAAACTTAAATGAGGTTTTTCCCGTCTGTCTAGGGTATAGAGGCATAAAAGAACTCCTGCCCTTAACAGCAGAATCACAAGTCACGAGGCACACACTTCCACACAGCCTCATTCCACTCTAAAGCCTGCAGAGAGTCCTGCGCATCAAGACATCTAAAGGGCTGAACTTGTGAGTGGTCCTAAGGCAGTTTGTCATGCAGGAAGAATCAGATATCCTAAGAACGAGAAAACATGAGTTGAGCGAGTTAGAGCCAGAGACAACGGAAGTATTGACATTCTCACTCTGAGAGCTTTAGATTAACATTAGTAAACTACTTTAAAAAATTATAGGAAATAGGGAATTTAATGAAAGAGATGGGGAATTTTGGTGATGAAGCCTCTAAAACAGACAGATTGACATTAACTCAGGAGAATACTAGAATTTTTTTAAATGCAGAACGCATATTGGACCCTACAGAAGAAAAGAGCTTTGAACCTGAAGCCAGGGCCTCAGAACCAGTAAAACTGAAACAAAAAGAGAATCACAAAAATGAAGGGAAAAGGGGTTTGACTAGAGAAAGGAAACTTAACACAACTGCAGTGGTCTTTGAGGAGGTATCAGATAATAGAACAGCCACTTTTCTTTCTTTCTCTCTCTCTTTTTTTTTTTTTTGAGTGTAGTTAGAAAGGAGAAATGGTGTCAGATGAATAGCTGAAAAAAAGTGCTGGATGAAGATTTAAAAATTGGATCCCAGAAATGCATTGTTAAAAGAAAACTTCAGTGAACACTAAGTAGGATGTTTTTCAAAAAGAGAAACTCATCTGTAACATTGTAGTCAAGTCGATAAAAGCAAAAGAGTTGAAGAGAAAAGGTAAAGTTAGCCCGAGAAGAAAATGAATGCCTGCTAGATACAGGGGAACAGCGCAAGGATGGGAGCAGACATTTCAGCAGAAACAATAGGGACCAGACACAATGGAATGGCATCTTTAGAGAGGGCTGAGATACAAAGAAAAACTCTAAACCCAGAATTCTCTGTCCAGCAAAAATATACTTAGAAGGCACTTTATTTAATGAGGAAAACAGTGTATTGCCAGCAGATCAGACCTACGGGGAATGGAAAAGAAAACTCTCCAGGTTGAAGAGAAATGACACCAGACAGGAACTCCGGTACAGTAAAGTTTCAAGAGCCCCACAAAATGTACATGTACGAGGTAAGCTTTAAACCTAAGTTTTGGTTTTGTTATTTTTAAAAGATAGTCTCCTTATGTAGTCCAGGCTGAACAGGAACTCACAACCCCCTTATCTCCAACTTCTGAGTGTTGGAATTACAAAAATGCACCACTGAACCTAGCTAGAAATTATTTTAGTTAAGTAGTTATTAAGGGTTAAAGTTTAATATTGATTTATCTTTTAGTTAAACAGTGGTTATTCCTACACCAGCTATATACCCAAATCACCACACAGAGACTAGGATTTATTTAATTAACCTAGAGCAGAATGCTGGGCAATAGTTAGTTACTCCAGCCTAAACTTCCAAGCCCGAATAGTTTCCTCCCATTCAGATTTTCCACGTTATACTTGCTTTTAGTCATATCTAAGGTCTGGTTCATCTCATGGTTCCAAGTCCTCTCCTGCCAATCTCTCCTCCACTCCTTCCACTTGCTTCCTTCTCCTCCTTTCCAGACCAGGATGTCCCACCCTATTCTCTCCATTGCTTAGCATTGGGGCTGGTTGTTTAATTGACAACATAGAGAACAAATGGTGGCATGTTTACACAAACTTGAGACAGGTGATGCTTAGAATAAACACCCTGGGTTTGAAACCAGACAGTGGGGTAGAGAAATCAGCATTTGAATGAACAAGCGTAAATTGTATACATTCCACAAGATTATACCAACAACTAGTTAATTAATTAATGCTCGGTGTACTCGTGTGTGTGTGTGTGTGTGTGTGTGTGTGTGTGTGTCTGTGTGTCTGTGTGTCTGTGGAGGCCAGAGGTCAATGACTCTTCATCTTGTTTTAAAGACAGAGTCCTAGCCTGATTTCAAACTCACCAATTCAGCTAGATAAACCAGCCAAAGAGCCTCAGGAACTGCCCTGTCTCTGCCTCACTGGGGCTGGGATTACAGGCATGTGTCACCATTCCCAGCCTTTACATGGATGTTGGGGATTCTATTTCAGATCCCCATTCTTGCACAGGACAGCACTTCACTGACTGGGCAAATTATTGCTACGCATACTAAATATATGGAGGAATACTGATATTTAAAATAAGAACAAGTACATGTCTGTCATGAGGCTCTTTGCTCCAAATGGGGGAAAAAAAAGATACTCAAAGCAGCACAAAGGAAGGGGTAAATAAGACTGCTATAGGAAAAGCGCTTTGCTGTGAATGACATGGCAGATTAGTTTAAGTTAGTAAACATACCTGTTCTTCAGTATAGTAGCCAGCCGTTGGCCATGTGTGGTTACTGAGCACAAATTTTATGGCTTTAGCGCATTAGAATTCAAGTGAGCAAGACAGCCCTTTCTGCTTGCAACATTGTGTTGTTGCCCTGTCAGGACTGACTCATTTTAACTGTAGGTTTACAATTTACGTTACATTTCAAGAATTAGCATAAGGGAATTTCCAGAATATAAGCTCTCTTAGCAATAGCTTTTATATTTTTTTATTTGTTGAAGTTGATAGTATTTTGAATATATTAAGTTTAAAGTATGTGTTACTAATCTTTGGGTGTCTGTTGTGTGTCTTTGCATGTTCTGTAAGTTTTCATATTTGTGGGGGTGCACCCGTGTGTGCAGATGGTCATGAACAGGATACTCATGGCTTGGGAGGTCTGACGTTGATGTCAGACCTGTCCACTTTGATTACTTTTCACTTTATTTCTTGAGGCAGAGCCTCTCACTGAACCCAGAGCTAGCCCATTCTGGTTAATATAATTTAGAAACAGATCACCTGGATCTCTTGTCTCTGCCTCCTGAGTGTGGGGATCATAAGCAGCTGCCATGCTTGCCTGACTTTTTCATGGGTTACAGGGAACTGAACTCTGGTGCTCTTTGCCTTCACGGCAAGCACTTCATCTACTAAGCCATCTCCCTATTCCCAATAAAAGAATTATTAATTTAATGCCAATTATTTCTTTTAATTTTGTTAATATAACCAGGGAATTTAGCTTTTCTGTAATATACATATGTGGTTCAAAATGAGATTTTTATAGATGGGGCTACTCCGGAGAAATCACCAAAAATATAGCACAAAATAATGTAACTATAAAGTCAAATAAAGGAGATAAATTGGAGTAATGAAAGGTATTCATTTTGCTCACAATAATAAAGAAGGAAGGAACAAAGGAGCAGATGGAATAAATGGAAAACAAATGCCATTAGGGAGAGTTAAACATAATCTCATGAATAATTATATTAAGTGAACCAAAGAAGACTCCACTTTGGTCAGATGAGACAAAAATGTGAAAATTATATAGTGCATATGAGTGACAGTTTAACTGTGAAGAAAACAGACTCCAGTCTAAAAGCCTGGGAGATATAGCAGGTTAAGAAGAATTAAAACACCTGATGTGGCTAGGCAGATTGTAGAAAAATAGGATTCAACACACCAGAGATAACTGTAGTCATTGTAGTTAGTTTGTCAAGAAAAAACAGGCAGAACAAAGCAGAACACTACATAGCTAAGTACCAAAAAAAGAAAGTTCAGAATATAGGACTAGAGAGATGGTTCTGTAGGTCAAGCACCTATAAGGACTTAAGTCTGATTCCTAGAACCCATATGAAGGCTACTTACAATTCCAGCACTGTGGAGGCTGAGACAGGCTCCTCTCTGGGGCTCACTGGTAATCCTACCTAGCTTATTGCACAAGCTCCAGACCAGGTAGAGGCTTTGTCTCAAAAAACAAGGGGAATGATACCTGAGGTTGACCTCTGGCCTCCATGTACACAGGCATGCGTGCATGTGTACATTTGCCTGCATCTAGGCAAATATACATAAAACATTTTATAATCATACTGGGCTATTTTATTGTTTTTTTTTTCCTGGTAGTTAATAGGAAAAAATAAGACAACTATATAAGTTCAGTAATAAACGTGTCATGGAGTGAAGCAGGATTTCTATGATGAGACATAATGACCAAGGAAACTTCGAGAAGAAAGAGTTTAGTAGGGATTACAGTTCCAGAGAGTTAGCATCTGGGTCCATCATGGTGGGGAGCATGACCGAGAACTTACATACTTATCCACAAGCATGAGACAGAGACAGGGAATGGCATGGACTTTTGAAACCTCCAAGCCCACCAATGAGTCATCTTTTCCAACAAAGCAATACTTCCAACACTTCCCAAACAGTTCCACCAACTGGGGACCAAGCATTTGACTATATGAGCCTGTGGGGCCTGTTCTCATTCAAACTGCCACATTCTACTCCTCCCTAGACCCTGTAGGCTTATAGCCACCTTATAACTCAAAATGCACTTAGTTCAACTTCAGAGGAACCCATAATCCGTCACATCTCAACAATTTTAAAAATCAAAAGTCTCATCTGAGACTCAGGATAATCTCTTAATTATAACACCCTGTAAAATTGAAATAAAAAAATCAAATTACGCATTTCCAACATACAATGGAATGGAACCTACATTACCATTTCAAAGGGGAGGAATGAGGGCATGGTAAGAAATATTGAACAAAGCAAGACTGAAACCCAACCGGGCAAACTCCAAATCCTGTCATTCTGTATCTTTTTTAAAAAATTATTATTTTTAATCGGGTTTCTCTCTGTAGCCTTGGCTGTCCCAGACTAACTTTGTAGATCAGGCTGGCCTCTAACTCACAGAGATCCACCTCTTCTTTTCTCCGGGAGCTAGGTTTACAAGCATGGACCACTGAGCCTGGCTCATTCTGTATCCTGTTACAACACACTCTCTTCCCTGTATAAGGGTCCCATTCCCCTTATACAGCTCTCCTTGGCTGCATCCCATGGCTCTAGCATCTCCAGCATCTTGGGATCTCTAGTAAAATCCAGCCTTCACTTTCACAGTTTCACACAATGGCCTCTCTGGGCCTCCCTCCGTGAAGGGTGAATGGAACCTGAAAAATGAAACCTGAGACTCCCCTTCTACATGTATCAGCTGCTTTCTTTAACCACGGAAGAAGATTCTCCAGCCCTTCAATGCCCCAACCCACGGGACCTAGTTATTCGTGGGGTCCGAGGGGAGCCAAGCCTGAAAAAAAAACGGGTGGGAAAGAAGAGAGAGACCAAGCAGTTTCCTTGTCAAGGTCTCGTTTAGTGGGGTGAAAAGTACCAGTTTTAAAAGCGGAGAAAGGAAGGAGCAGGGAGAGGTAGGTAAAATTCCTGGGAGAGGAGCGGTTCCGGTTCCGCTTGGGCAGCTTGCGATCTTGGAATGTCGTCCCACCTGGGAGCTTCCTTATCTCTGGAATGTCCGGTTCCAACTGCAGGGCTGTTGCCTTCGGGGGGGCGGGGGAGGTCAGCAATTCTCAGCGAGGGGAGCCTTTTACTCTAAGCCATATTTGTTCCCAACACTTCAATTCCACCATCTTGCTTGACTCTAAAGCTGGAACCACATGGCTGATGCTTGCAAGCTCTGCTCCTTCCTGGGATGCTACCTGGCTCCCTCCTGGAATTCCATTTGCATAAGCCTTTCTTTGTTTTAGGAAAAGAGGATTCCTTAGGTTTTTCTTTTCACAAGTCTGGGGAGTGGGGATTAGCTGGGTGGGGGCATGCCCAGAGAGTACAATACACTTTATTATATTTTGCATCAGGCTTTTCCTTAAACTTCATATTTGTAAGAGCACAAACCGTGGCTCTAACATAAAATTTCCCGTTTCTCCTTTTCTCCTCAAACTATACATTTTGTATTTCTTTTAGCTCACTTGCTCTTTTTCATCGTTGACATGCATAAGTGTTGACATGTGACACAGCCAATATTAGGCTGCCTTGAAATCTCCTAAACAGCCATTTACTTTGCCAAAATCTCACAATGGTCGATAACTGAATTGCTAATATTGATCCCCTCTGAAACCTCCACAATCCATGGTGTTTCCCAAGCTACTGTCTTCCAAGATCCTATTGGATGGCTTGTTAAACCCAGTTACACTGTTCAACTGCTTTCCTAATCCAAATTCTCAATTCTTCCACATTCTTCCAAAACACAGCATGGTCGAGTCTGTCACAGAAATGTTCCCACTCCTGGTACTGACTTGTCTTAATTACTTTAAATTGCTGTGAAAAGACAACATTACTAAGACAACTTATACAAAAAAGAGTTTGGTGGGCTTTTAGTTCTGAGAGGGCCTGACTACCTCCTCTTTGAGACTGGGCCCAAAGCCAGGCCAAAGGTCTTGCGACCCTCCCCCCCCCTTTCCTGCTTGATGAGCTCCTGGAGACCACAGGAGACAGGAAACTGAGAGACCAAAGGATTAAAAATCGGTGGCTATTATTTTAAAGTTTAAAAGCCTGAACTAAGACCAGCCAAATGGAGATATGTCCAGCCACCTGGGAAAAGAAACTAGCTTAATGCAATCTTTCCCCACCCACGAGTTATACAGTTGCTAGGAAACGACCCACATGACCAGGCCAGAACTGTTTGTAGTCTTGACACCTGAAGTGGACCAATCATTTCAAAAGCCAGTCTCCCTTACCCAATCATGTAAGTCCCTTATGCCATGATTTCCCTTGTGCCAAAGCATGTAAGTCCCTGCTTGCGGCTTTGCCCCATAAAACTTTGCTTCCCTAGACCGAGGGGCCACATTCATCTCCTGTTTCCACAGGAAGTTTGCATCCCTTGTTTGAACACGTATACAATTAAAAACACCTCATTTATTTACAGCAGAGTCTAGTCCTGGTCTTTTGGGGTTCATGAACTGGGCATAACAGCAACCAATCGGCAACTACCCAATATCTAGCTAGAAACTAAATCAGTCAAACAAAGAAAAGCCCCTATAAGGTAATACTCTCTCTCCCCATTGAAGTCAGGTAGTTTCCATGGGCACTAGCCAATCTGCATTAAGTTCATGTATCCACAGTTGAATTTCCTCTAAAAGCCTTTAAAAGAGCCTGTGAGTTCTCTTAGTGGTTGCCATATTGTATGAACAGTCGACCCCTGCAAGTTGGTTGTTTCTGCAGAATAAGTACTCTTTGCTTTTATATACTATCTGAGTCTGGGGTCTTTTTTCAGTGATTCTTACAGTTCCGGAGAGTTAGAGCCCATGACCATCATGGCAGGGAGCATGCAGCAGTCAGGTAGGCATAGCGCTAGAGCAGTAGCTGAGAGCTTACGTATTGAGACAGCCACCACAAGAGAGTGTAACTGGGAACAGTGTGGGCTTTTGAAACCTCAAAGCTTACCCCCAACAAACCCTCCTCCAACAAGTCCACACCTCCTGTTCCTACCCAAATAGTTTCACCAAGTAGGGACCAAGAATTCTTATCTACTTACATGAGATTATAGGGGCCTTTCTCATTCAAGCCAAAACTCCGAGGGCTCTTCTGTTACTGTGGCTAAGTGGTTTCTGCATTTGTGACAACACACTCAACACAAGACTGCAAAGTTAGCAGGTACCTCCATGTGCTGTGAGAAGGTACACATGAGCCACTGTGTTGAGGAAAACAGCTCAAAGGGACACCAACCAGTCTTGCCATTCTGTTAGCGGACTAAATTCTATTTTTTTTCTGACTAGCATCTATCTACATGTAGATATTTAGAAACAATTTATAGTTACAACCCCTAAATATTCTTTTCAAATTGTGTAGTATCTTTCAGATCATTTGACGTTAGTGTATAATGATAGATCTGTCTCTCAAGCTCTGTCAGTAGCATTGCTCATCAGAATGTATTATAATTTACTGAGCAATCTATGTGTAATTGCACCATTAGGTAAATTCTGGATTTTCACAGCAATACATGATGTTGCAATGGAAATATGTTTTCTGCTTATTCTCACAGGTGTGTGGGTATTTTCCTAGGGTCAGCCTCAGCAAGGTGGAAAGATATTTATAAAGTTTCTTATGTATGTCCACCTTCTCACCACAAAATGACTTTAGCACTTCACCTCCCGTGAGTAGAATCCAGGAATAACATTGACATATCATAATAATATCAACATATCATAAGATGAGAAATAATATTCATATCATGAAGTGGATGCTTTTTCATGCATTCACACCTTTTTACTTATTTAAATTAAAAAATTATTTAAGGTACATGGACATTTCACACATATATATGACTGTATGCCACATGTATGCTTGATGCCTACTGAGGCCAGAAGAGAGCACTGGATTCTCTGAACTGTAGTTACTGACGGTTGTGAGCTGCCATGTGTGCTGGGAATTGAAACCAGGTCCTCTGGAAGAGCAGCAAGTATTAAACCATCTCTCTAGCCTCTCAAGCACTTTTCTCATCAATTTCAGAAGAGCAAATATGAACTAATAAAGCAAATATATGGGCCCTGAAGAGACGATTTAGGGTGTAAGAGTGGATGTCACGATTGCAGAGAACCCAGAGTACCTATGTCAGGCAGCTCACAAATACCTTCACTCCAGTTCCAGAGGACCAGCTGGAATCTTCTGGCCTGCATAGGCCCCTGCACCCCTGTGTATGTACTCACACATACACATATACCTAGTTAGAAGTGAAATACATACTTAGGTAACAAACCTTTACTGTATGTGTGATAAATACTTTCCATATGTCTGTTTCTTACCTGTGACTTATCTATTAGACATTTCTTGCCCAATGTGTCATCATTGCCCTCATTTCTTCAGTTCAGTCATCCCACAAATGTCTGTGTCTGCACATAGGTTTCTCTGGCAGCCCTGGCCTCTATGGATTACATGTGAAAGGTACACAAGGCTGAGATGAGTCTGTGTGTCTACAGACGGGGATATTTTAATCAGCGGTACTAGCTTGGCTCCATCCTTCTGACATCTGCTAGTTGCTGGCTGCTAGGCAATACTTACTGTAGATGGTGACAGCCTCAGATCCCCTGTCCTTCTGTGGGAGGAGGGGACAGCCAGTGTCTCTGGCTCTGTGGAGCACCCACAAACCTTAACAGACACTGGCTACTTGAAGCTTCACTAAGCAGAGGCTATGCTTCAACCCCAGATGGGTCCTTCCAGCAGGATGATTTCTGAGACATTAGAGCCGTGTGATAGCACTTCTGGCCTTTGGCAGAGCATTCTGGGCAGTGTGACTAGATGACGGAGTGGTCTTCCCACGAAGATCTTTAACTGGAGCCCACTGGGCCTCCGCAATGTCCCTAAAATGACCGTTTATTTATAAAGAGAGCTGAGAACCATCGCAGATGGCTACAATGCTCATCATTCAAAATGTGTCACTGGCCAGCTCTCAAAGCATTTTATATAAAAGAAATTCATGAACATATTGTCATGACGAAAGCAGAAGGCATCTAGGGGTAAAGAGCATGCCTCTGTCTTCCCATGAACAATGTGCCTCTGACCAGGCCTGTTTACAGAGTCATCTTTCTCAGCGAAGGAGCCCATACATGTTTGCACTTCCTGCTTTCCATGCCCTATGTGAATAGCTGCTTTTTGGTGCATTAAGCTTTTCCTCTGCCATCATGTATGGTTTTAGTTGGAGGCCATAGGACAGTCCCAAGAGTTAGTGTGCAAAATGAAAATAAACTGGTCTATCAGCTGAGAAAATAAGCAGGAACCTGAGGCATCCTGAAGCCTCTTTTCATATACATAGGAAAATGCATGCTAGGCAGAACCTGAGTGTTACTGTCTATCGTTGTTTGGATGAGAATGGCCCCATACAGTTGCCTCATACAATTGGCTCATACAGTTGGTAGAACTGTTTGTGAAGGATTGGGAGATGTGGCCTTGTCAGAGGAGGCATGTCACTGAGGGTGGGCTTTGAAGTTTAAAAAGCCCATGCCGTTCTCAGTTAGCTCTTTGACTGCCTTGAGCTTGTAGAGCAGATGTAAGCTCACAGACTGCTCCAGCACCATGCCTGCCTTCCTGCTTCCATGGTCCTTGCCATGGTAGTCATAGACTCATCTAAAACTGTAAGCCAGCCCCTAATAAACTTGTTCTTGCATAAGTTTCCTTGGTCATAGTACCTCTTTACAGCTATAGAAAGCAACTAAGACACCTGTCATGGCAAGGCTGGTTTACAAAGGTGACCAAGTGAGGAGCTAGCCTAGTCATAGAGGGAGACTCTAAATGTAACCCCAAGCGCCCTTATAAGCAAACAGGCAGGTTCAAGAGAAGGCAGTGTGACCATTGATGGACAGGGTTTTTGTAGCTTTGACCAAGAAGCCAGAGACTGGGAACCAAGGAATGTAAAGACTGCTGTTGTGGAACCTAGCAATGCCAGGAAAAGGGGTCTGTTCCAGAGCCTCTGGAAGGAGCAGGGCTCTGCTGACACCAGCTCTCAGCCCAGGGAACTTCTGTCCCCTAGAAATGTGAGAAGACACATCTATGTTATTTTGTTTTTCCAAGAGTACAGCAATTTTTAGAGTAACAAAGGGAAGCTAATGGTATCATGTAGAGACACACTTAAAGAAGGGTCAGGTGACTGTTAGGAGCCTGTGGATGGGAATAAGGTGACAGGCTACAGCAAAGAGTAAATTGACTGAGGGGTAAGCAGGGTACAGCCACAGGAGCCCGGAAGGTATTATGCTCAGGAGGGTGATGTCATCCTGAAGGCAACAGGGAGCCAGAGTAGTCTCTTTCTCCCTTCCTCCCTCCCTTCCTTTACACCTTCTCCCTCTCTTTGTGTTTGTGTATTATATGCCTGTGTGTGTGTGCACCTGTGAGTGCATATGAGGTGGCCAGAGGGTCATGCTGAGCACCCTCCTCTTTGTTCTCCACTGCATTTTTAAGATGGGTCTCTCACTGAACTTGGGTTTGACCTTTTGGGTAGGCTGGCAGGCCAGCAAGTCCCTGGGATCTGCCTGTCTCACCTTGCCTTCAGCTCGGGGTTAGAGACATACCCTACATATGCTCAGCTTTTACACGCATGCTGGGAGCCATGTAATAAATTCATACATTGAGTCACCCAGAGGTGGCTGTTAAGCAGGAACAGAGTGAGTTTAGCATTGAGGAACTCCCCACCAAGTCCTTGTAAAAGAAATAGGATCTAAAGACCCCGGTAGCACCTGCCACTCAGGTGCTCAAGAGCTATTGCAGGAAGATGGCTAGTCGGGGAGTCCAAGGCCAATATAGACTCCACAGTGAGACTCTATTAAAAGAAAATTGGTTGTCCAGATGGAAACTTTTAGTCCCTCTACATTCTAATTACCATCACACTAAAAGCTCTTCTCTCCCATCCAAAGCTGAGTTCCCTATTGGTCCTAAAAAGACTTGAGCTCCATTAAGACTAACCTAGACATCCAAGCTACAGGCTGATCACTTCTTCCCAAACTTTCAGGTGGCTGTTTTAGTGGCAGCAGCAGGAGGATGCCTGCCTGAGCTGCCTGTAGCCCAGAGTCCAATAGAAGGAAGACATGGAGTTGAAAGCACTTTTATTCATCTAATCCACACCAACTCTATCTTCAGGGCAGCTTCTGATGGAGGACAGGGGGGCAGAGAGACAAGCCCCCATCCCTAGGGCCCGGAGGGTGGCAATTTATCGCTCTGGCTCAGATTCCTTTTCAGGGCCGGGGTCATTAATAGGAAAGGCACTTCGGGTGCCACTGTTCTGTAAGGATTGCAGTTGTTTTTTTTTCCTCCCTCAAGCAAGTTTCTAAATCTCTAAGATGATTAAAGCAGACAGTCACCGAGCCACGCAGTAGGGGAGAAAATAAAGATAGCCTTCAGGGTTAAGTAAAAGAACAAAAAACACCTGAGCAGGAGGCCTGTGGAGTGACGCAGTCTTTCTTTTTCTTCTAGCTGTGGCTGGAGCAGCAAAGACGAGGTTGTAAGCAATGAGAGGGATTCTGCTAACCATGGTTTCTGGGATAGAGGAGCCTCTGGGAACCCTGAACCTTCTGTATCCTCCATCCAACTTTGTCCCAGACAGGCTGGTCTCTGGTAAGAAGTCCAGTAAGACATCAGATTGTAGCTACAGTTTCTGTCATTTTTTATTGTAATGGGTCTAGTTTTCTGTCCCCGCAGGATCAACTTCCCATTTCTGTGAATAGCCTGTTGGTTAATCCTGAGGACATACCTTTTCCCCACTCTTAGTGTATGTGGTTTGGGCCATTGGCCTCACAGCCTGTAGATCTCATTGTGGGATAAGACTAAAACCAGACCCATCACCGAGACATAGAAACTTGGTCATGACTGACAAGTGACTTTGAGATGAATCAAAAAGGACCATCTTGAACTTTAGATGGTGGAGCAAATGGTGTGTGAATTCACCTCGCTGGCTGGTGCAACTTAAGGGACATGACTGTCTTTTGCCAACAAAGACAGAGACTGGCTGCTAATAGGACCATAAGCCAGGATAGGAGTGAGATACCAGACTCCACGTGAATTCATCTGAGCTAGTGGCTTCAACAGTGCTGGAAGCTTGGAACAAAAACTCCTGTTCTGTTTATGCCAGTTTGAGTTGTTTCTCTTTCTGAAATTGAGGGAGACGAATTTGACATTTATCACCACACTCTGTATGACGGTTAATCTTAATTTTCAGGTTGACCTCTGGGTGTGTCTGGGAGGGCATTTCCGGAGGGGTTTAAGTAAGTTCAGCAGAAGTGTGTGGTACCGTACCATGAGCTGTGGACCTAGACTGAAGGAAAACCGGGAAGCAGTTGGAGCAGAGGAAGTTTTACCTCTGCTTTCTGACTGGGTGGCACTGGCCAGCCACCTTGCGCTCTTCCTGCTGAAGCTGAAACTGCTCCACTGCCGTCCCTTCCTGCCAGTATGGATGGAACCCTCAGATTTATGAGTCAGAATAATCTTTCCTTGTACGTGGATATTGCCACAAAGAAAGAACTTATGTTATAGTCTGTACTAAGCACTTTTCGGGAGAGAGAGAGAAACAGACAGACAGACACAGAGACAGAGACACCTAGACACAGACACAGAGAGACAGGCGGAGAGACAGAAACTGAGAGAACAGACAGAGAAAGACAGAGAGAGATGTTTGGAAGGACATTTATATAATAGTATATATTTAAGGAGCATCCACCATGGACCCCAAATAGCCTCTGAACATTTCAGAGGCTTCTGGACTCTTGTTGTTGTTGTTGTTTTCTTAAATCATGAGGTCCTTTACTATAGGCAAATCCATTGCTCTGACCAGGTCCTCAGTTGGTGTCTAGCCTTAGATTCTGTTTATACCTCACTGACCCTTCTTCCCCATGCATGTTCCTCCAAGCACACTTGGGGGTACTTCCTCAATACATCTTGAGATGATCACACATGGTTATAGTGAGCTCAGTATGACACCCGTGAAATTTCCCCAAAGTAAATGGGAATATTGCACAGCAATGTCAGTGTGTCCTCTGGGGCTCACACCGAAGCATGGCTGTGCGTGCATGTGAACATGCTCATGTATATATGGGTGGATATTATGTATCTGTCTGTATGGAGGCCAGCGGTCAACTCTGAATGTCTTCCTCAGTCAGTCTCCACCTTGTTTTTTGAGACGGAGTCTTTCACTGAGCTTACCAATGCAGCCGGACCAGCTGGGAAGTCAGTCCCAGGGATCTGCCTGGATCTGCCTCTCACCCCGTGCTAGGTTACAAATGTACATTGCCGTGCCTGTCTTCTGCATGGCTGTGCAGTCTGAACCTGGGCCTTAATGCTCTCATAACTACTTCTTTATCTACTCACCCACCTCCCCAGCCCTCCAAGATGTTTCTGAATGTCACTTTCTTCCAACAACAAAACCAAGTTATTTTAAACTTTGTGTGTTTTACAGGGCGGTCCTGGGGCTCACTAAGAACAGGGCAGAATGCTCGAATGTTCACGGCTGTCTCCATCCCTCTCCTGCTTGCCCCATACCCTGCAAGGTGCCTGCTGCTTCTGGGCAGCCACCCACCTGTTTGTAACCAGCTGCCCAGCAGCCCTGCTGACACCCTTGTTGGCATATATACATGGGAACCTGCTCCCGAGGCTGGCATCCTTAACAAACACAGCAGGCAACTTCCTGAGCGTGTCACCTGTGGAGGACACAAACAGAAACTGATGGGCTGTCTGAGGCAGTTCTCCTACCGTGTGGGTTTTGCCTCCCTTAGCGGGAGGCTGTAGCTGCAGATGAGGTTGTTAGCGTGCTCACTCAGTAGCACACCGGGGTGAGCTAGTGAGGGTGAGATGCTGCTTCCTGTTCAGCACAGAGAGAAGTGCAGAGGAAGGGTGGTGGGCTCAAGGATGCCCTATTCTCACCAGGTACTAGGTGACGAGGCAACGGGCGTCACCTAGTATAATAGAAGAGGCAGAAAGCAAAGGCAAATAGCATAGAAGGAAAAATGGCTATATTTTAAGGGGGGCTTTGAAGAGAGGGCAGCATTTGGTCTGCGTTTTGAAGGCTGAGGCAGAATCTGCCAGGCAGAAGAGTGGGGGAGAGAATCTACCCAGGAAGAGATTCCTGTATGAATTCTGGAGCTGAGCAGGAAGCAGAAGCTCACTGGCCAGGTGCCTGTGGTGCCAGAGAGTGGAAAATGGTAGAGCTCAGAGCCAGCTGTTGGACTGGCATGGGCCTGTGCCTTCTTAGGAGTGCCAGTAGGCCCATGGCAGTTTTTTTTCAAGTGGGAAAGCACTATGCTTGTGTGTTTAAAAGAATGTGAAGCAGGAAACGTTGGGTGTGGACACTATTCCAATTTTATTTCTGTTATTGTGCAAACGCTCCCGGCCAAAACTGACTTAGGGGATAAAAGACTGTTTTAACTTACAGGTCACAGCCCATCATTAAGGGAAGTAGGGAGCAAAGCAGGAGCTTGAAGGCAGGCCTCCTGCCATTCCACAGTGCCACCCCAACCAAGGAGCTCAAAGGCCCCGGCCTACTGACATCCTTCCACCACTGAGGATTAATTTTGTCTCTTCTAGTCTCACATAAGTGGAAACATACAGGGTGTGCACTCATGTATTGACTCTTAGGCTCAGCATAATGTTCAAGATTTGCACATGTGTGTGCACGTAGCACATCATTTTTATTGCCAAGGGATACTCCAGTGTGTGAATAGACCACATTTCGTTTGTCCCTTTACTCCTTTGTTGTTGTTGTTGTTCCGTTTTTGACAACTATGAGTAACTAAGACTCTGTGCTGAGGTGTCCCGGCCGACCTCAGCCTGAGGCTGAGAAGCGTTCCAGCCTTGAACGAGGCCCTTTGTCTCCAAGCGCCTTCACTTGGCCTTGTCCCGCTTCTCTTTTCTTGTTTTAATCTCCTATAAAAGATATGTCAAACTAAAATCACGTTTTTATTATTCTAAGACTGTAGTTGTATAATTCCCTTTCGTAGCTCATGTTTTATTACTGAACTTGGGAGGGTAATAAAGCATGTTTATTTTTTAATGGGAAAGAATGGAAGTTTACAAGAACAATGGGATAAGGCTGGATTCTTACTTTGTTCATTTACATCTAAGTCTCTCCAGTTTCCTGTTTCCTGTGGTGTGCTGACATTTGTACACCTTAACGTTGCATATAACCTTTGGTAAGACATACTCCATGACTGACCAAGGTTATTTCTGATATCCCAGTGCAAGTGTCCCCAACTGAGCAACTTTCCTTCCAGGTGCTATGCTGTGTGACACTAATCCTGTTGAACAACTGTTTACTCATCTCGGATTGGGAGCCTACAACAACAGACCAACAGACCAAAGTATGGGTATTACCAAAATCCGACTTGGTGAATCAATAAGATCAATGAAGTTACTTAGAGGAATATGGATGAAGGGTTACTTACAGATTCAGAAATTATTCCAAGGCAGCTGCATCACCAAAGCCTACCTTAGCATGGGTGACAATTTGCAGAAACTGGAAATCTGGAGTACTGTACAATGTGCAGGTAGCTCATAGTGAGTCTCTTCCAGGCAGTTGGCTGGTCTTTTATTCTTCCAGGTATCTCAGCTTGTCTGGGAATATCTCTCAGCAGGGCTCACTGCTCATATGTTTGGAGAGGGAGATGCCTAGTGAATCTGCTCAGTTTCAGGGACTTCCTGAGACATCTGTGTTATTTACTTCCTGAGATTAATGAGTTTCCCTGAAGAATGGGATGTTTCATCTCTCTTAGAACATCCTTTTGTTCTACCTCTCCCTTAAACATCCTGTATATTAATGAGATTTTTCTCCAAGGTAGAGGTTTTCACCTCAGCAGGAAGTGCCATACAATACATAACTCTAGAGCAAGGGCTCCACCTGACTTATGGGTCTGCTCTTCCCTTTAGTAGTACCTTAACTGCTCAGAATATTAACCCTTCAAAACTGCATGCAGAATCTGCAGGTGCCAAGAGTCAAAGCCTCTTAAGCCAATTCTGTCTATGTACCTAAAGATCCAGAACTCAGGCCTGTGGCCACCCTGATGCAAGGAAGAATCTACCCAAAAGAAAAAGGAAATGTAGTCCCAATCATGATGATGCTTCGAACACACTGATTCTAGCTGCAGGGCTTCCATTGTGCACTTGTGCAACAGAGGCTCAGGAGCTGAACATTTTTTCAGTCTTTTGTTAGCTCTCGAGGCAGCCATTGCCTCTGGGTTCCTTTGGGGGAAAATGATGAAAAATAGTCCTTAAAGTATAAGTTTAACAGGAGCAAAGATTTTTGTCTCCTATATTCTCTATTATATCCCTAGTAAGTAGGGTAGTTCCTGGCAATACATGGATGCTTAAAAGATATTTATTGGGTGGATTTTTGTAAACTAAATATACGATTTAAAGTTTTGTCCTGGCTGGGTGCCTTGTAACATGCCCAGACCACACAGGTGGCTGTGTGGTTTGAACTGTGGGTCCAGACCAAAAAGAGGACCAGACTGAGACTCCCAGCTCTGAGTGGATGACAGTGGGAATGCATCATTGAATGTTTACCTTGTAGCTTTGAGTCATCAAGGAATTGTTATCTATAGCCCTGTAAGACTTCTTGATAATTTTGGGAGAATTGCTACCCTTGTTTTGTTTATGAGGATATCCATTCACGGAATGAATAGTTCTGTAACTTGCCAAAGCTCACTAGAATGAATAGCTAGAAAGAGTTTAGGGTCATGACTTGACCCTGGGAAGTCTATCTTAGCACCATGCCACAATGCTGATAAGACAGTTAGCCAGGACACACTTTATGGAAGAGCTGGTTAATATTATGGTCATGGCAGCATTTGTGTGCATGAGGCCAAGCAAAGACTGTTGTGAAAAGATATCATGACAAAGGCAACTTATAGAAGAACGTATTTGGGGCCTTGTTTATAGTTTCAGAGGGCTAGTTTATCATCATCATCATCATCCTGGCAGGGAGCATGGCAGGAGGCAGGTACTAGAACAGTAGCTGAGAGCTCACATCTCTGCCTCACACCCACAGGATGGAGGCAGAAAGAGTGAGACTGGGCTTGACATTGTGGTGGCAAAGCCCACCTCTGGTGACACACCTACTCCAACAAAGCCACACCTCCTAATCCTTCCCAAACAGTTCCATGAGCTGGGAAACAAACATTCTTATATATGAGCTTATGAGGGGCATTCTTATTCAAACCACCACACTCTAGAATCACAATACCAGGTGCCCAGCCTCAGAACGGGCAGGTTCTTCCAAAGGAGTGGTGATGCAATGTAGGGCCTGAGGATTGTGCTAAAAAGAGGACAGCAGACACCAAACAGATTTACAAATCTGAGTGTGGCAACGTCATGAATGACCATGGTGAGACTGTACCAGTAATGCATAGCAGCCACCAACTTGGGGCTCTCAGACTACATCTGGGCTGTTACAGAAACCTTGGTGGACCTGTAGGGTTGTTGGGGGAGAAGGTGGAGAAGGCTTTGTGTTCTCTGCTGCTTGAGCTTGTACAAGGCTGTGCATATCTCTTTTACATTTTAATAATCCATGAGAGACTTTGTTTAATAATAAAAGTCTGTGCTCTGAAAAAATGCCAGCCAAGTGATGTTTAGAGTGCCACCTTCTGTGTCTGTGGTGGAAGTCAACTAGAAGTCCTTCAGACATAAAGACAGTATGGCCCATGGCCCTATTAAGAGTCCACTGAGGGTAGTGAGGAAAAACCTCACTTTGTGCCTGCTCACTCTGCCCTCATTGACCTCTCCTGTCCCATCTGTCATGAGGCAGAGAAATAGACTGGATGGACCCAGCCAGAGGGAGAGCCATATAGTGAGTGCCTCAGAAGCCCTAGGGCATGGCCTGCACAGTCTTGTTTCTATTTTGGCCTGAACTCTACAGCAGCCCCGTTCGAGAGCATGCCCGGGTCATTATATGAAAGAAATGGCCTGAGCTGCAGCCTGCTGGGAGCAAAGAGGGAAAGGAGAAACAGTAGCTTTGATTTATTTGGGACAGAAAGATCCACAGATGGGAGAGAGCGTGATCATAAAGCTGGCTCTGTTTTGTGACCTGCCACAGTCAGAGACCATCATGGTGTGGAGTGGCAGAGGAGAACAAGGAGGGTCCCAGGGAAAGCCATCCCTTCCCCCACCACAGTGAACAGTGAAGCTGGAAGTCCAAGGTGAAAGGAATAGGCTTGGCACTCCAGTTCCTGGGCTGAAGGAAGGCCCTCTGCCCATCTTCCAAAAGGTTGCTCCTGTGTGTCCACATGCTCACTGTAACTGCTCTCCTCCACACGGCTGCTTCATTCTGGTGCTGGGGGAAAAGATGGGCTTGTCCCGCTACTTCAACCCCATTGTCAAGATGTCAGCTAAGCTCGCTCCACCAGGCTTCCCTTGCCTTCCGTGGTGGGGATGCCAAGGCCTAAAGGAATGGAGCTTCCTAACCAAGGCACTGCCGGGTGACATCTACTTCTAGGGTTAGTGTTTTTGTGACAGGTCCAGAACCCTGAAGCACCAGCTGGTATGATCTGCAAGGTCAAATGAAGGAGATCCGTCATACTCAAGTTCATTTAGGGGTCCCTATCATCCGTTCCTCTGTGCTGCAATCTTGGAAGTTTCTGAAATCAGAGCAGGGAGAGTTACTGATTTTTTCTTTAAGGGTTGGAGAAGTTGTGTGTGTGTGTGTGTGTGTGTGTGTGTACATAAGCACATGTAGAGAAGCCAGATGACAACCTTTGGTGTTGTTCCTCTGGCACCATCCCCCTTTTGGGGGAGGTTCGGGTGGCATATGGTCTCTTGCTGACCTCAAGTTTGTCAAGTAGGTTAGACTGGCTATCCAGGAATGTCCAGGGATCTGTCTGTTTCTACCTCTTTCATGCTGGGATTTCGATCTACCATCCCCATACCCAGCGTTTTATGTGTGTTCTAGAGCATCAATGAGCCATCTCCCCAGTCCTCCGGGGCAGCATAGGTCTTCACCATACACAATGAAGCATCTCCCCAGTTGGCGTTTTCTTTTAAATGACAGATGAGATTACAGGAACTCTGCCTCAGCCTCCATGGCATGGAGGCATGTCAAGCCTACAGGCAGCAGAGAAGCAGGAGTTTGAAATAGACTCCAAACTTCCAAACACATACCTTTTGCCTGGTTATTTGTATTTGAGCCACAGTCGGCATCCTGGCTGAAGAGTTGATACCCATGAGCCATGTAGGTGCTCTATCTAGAGCTTGGAGGGTATAGGGAATCCAGAGTCATGGGGTCTAGATTACCATTTTATGCTAGTTACTGTTCTTTCTCTTAACCCTGAGAACCCAGGGAGTGTTGGCCATTCTTTTCAGAAGCCCACTGGTCATTAACCACTCTGGCTGGAGAAAGCCTGCAGTCTTGACTGGTGGTGAAGGCTCACCACGACACCAGGATCCTAGCCCACATGTGGCCTTTGAGAGGTGTGACCTTGGCTATTTCAGACCTCAGTTTACAGTGAATGGGATGATATAGTGAATATTTTCCATTTCCCCATGTTAATTCTTGGAGCTTTTCCACCTGTCTCTGTAGCCAAGAGGCTCATGTCTAGGGGCCCTGCCATCACATTCCCTCGCCCTTAGATGACTGAATGCATTCCTCTTGTGACAATTTCTAGAAACAACTTGGAGATGGGAAGAGAGTGAGTTCAGAGAACTTAATGTTCAGGACCCCCTCCTTTCTGAGTCACTGTGAGCTGCTTTTATTCCTTTCCTTGCTTTGGCTTTTCTCTCCAGGCACTGGTACCCATCCCTCTTTTGCAGGCACCCCTGTATGCAAGGAACTGATGGCTTCTTGCTGTCCGAGCCTTGTGGGGGTGCTGGCCATGCCGCCTTTTTGAGTGTTTTGTATTGTTTTCCTAACTAGCCTCATTTACATGAGTCATCTGTATCCTGCTACAAGCCTGTATGTATGCACGTCTTAGCACACAAAAATGAGACTGGAGAAATGGTTTAATAGGGTCAGATCCTTAGTACCCATGTAAAAGTTGGGCATGGTGGCATCAGCAAACACCCAGCACTGGGAAGGCAGAGACAAGGGGCTCCCTGGGGTTTGTTAGTCAATCAGTCCAGCTAAATTGGGTGAGCTTTAGGCCCAGTCAGAGACCTTGCCTCAAAAGTAAAATGGAAAGTGATTGAGGAAGACACCTGATATTAACTGTTAGCCTCAAAATGCACACACGTGTATGTGTGTGGTTGGCTCTCAGCATGGGTTATTAAACACAACCATTGTGTGACCCTTAACCATTGTCATGTTAGTATTGTCTCAAGGAAGAGAGGGGTGTTAGTGGTTTTCTGCACTGGGCTGAACAGCCATTCTGCTGTTTTGTGGTGTTTCTAATGCTAATGTGTTCTTCAGGCTGATGAGTCAGCAATGACTTTCCTGAGACCAGAAGTCTCCTTCTCACGCTACATTTAACTCCGCTCCTTTCATGGGTCCTATCAGCCCTGAGCCATGGCGTGGCTCAGCCTAGTCCCAAAGCTAAGCAGAAGCAGATGCAGAACATAACTTTTCTTTCCCCAAGACAGGGATTCTGTGTAGCCCTGGCTGTCCTGGAACTCGCTCCATAGACCAGGCTGGCTTCAAACTCAGAGATCCACATGCCTGTAGCTCCTGAGTGCTGGGATTAAAGGCTTGTGCCACAGTGACTGGCAGGTAGAATATAACTTACATTGACAGAGATGTTTCTCAGTTACATAGAGGATGAAAGAGTATGTTTGAAAATATCACCATGGTCTAATTCCAGAAAACTTCTGTCATCTAAAGAGGTTCTCTTTTCCTCCTAATACTCTGTCTTCTGGGCATTTAGTATACATTGAAAATCATGCACAATGTGCGTTTGTTTGTTTTTAAAGATTTATTTACTGTTTATACAATATTCTGCCTGCATATGTGCTAGCAGGCCAGAAGAGGGCACCATATCTAATTATAGATGAGTATGAGCCACCATGTGGTTGCTGGGAATTGAACTCAGGACCTTTGGAAGAGCAGCTCTTAACCTTTGAGCCATCTCTCCAGCCCCGATGTGCTGTTTGTAACTGGCCTATTATCTTCACTGTAACACACACGAAAGTCCATTGTATGATTATACCACCTTATTCATCTGCCTTTTGCTGACAAACATTTAGATCGTCCCCTTATTTGACTACTACAAGTACAAATACTGATGCTGGGAACAACTGCCTCAATTGTTCTTTACACATAGAACAGTAGACAACAACCAGGTCTGGTGGGGGGGGGGGGAGAAGGAGAGGGCTGGGCCAGCTGCATTTTAGCTAGCTTTTCAGGGATTCTGGATTCTAGAGAAGCCCTGGTGATTGCCATCTTGTAGAGTCCACATGAGATGGTAAGCCAAGATGTGTGTGTGTGTGTGTATGTGTGTGTGGGGGTGTCACTGTTTCATGCTGGCTTAAATATTTCACCCTTGAACCCTGTTGTGAGAAAGGTAGAGTGTGTTCCTCTATTGTCCTATGTGAAAACCTTCTGCCTAGGGTGGGTTAAGGCTGAACCATGGGGTGCTCCTACTTCCTTTGACTTGCCCACTGAGCTGATAGCTGTGTTTTTTGTTTGTTGTGGGAAAGTGGATTGTGTCTGGCTCAGCCAGTGGGAAGCCTAGACCCATTGAGTAATCATAGGGATCCTGGGTCCCGGGAAGTTAAGCAGGTGTGTGAGGGCCAGACTCCAGATGGGCAGGAGTTGGCTAACAGGTGCCCCTGCTAGAATACTGAGAAGCAGCATGGCAGTATCCCAACATGCGAGTGAGCTCCAGACTCGCCCTCCTCTTGCATTGAGCCAGACGCGTTGTCGGCCTGCCTTTCAGCCTCTCAGAGAAATCCTGGCTGCCTTTTCTGGAAGAAGTTGCTGCCGGCTTTTAGACGAAAGGGTTCGCTCCTTGCTTTGATCCGACTTCTAAAAGAATAAAGCATTTTATTTTTTTTATAGCAGGGGAGACATCTAAGGAGTTTGAGTATTTAAAATTAAAGTCTCCCCTCAGCATGTGAAAGCAATATTAGTGTCAGTTAGGTGTAACGGAAGAGCAGTTAATGTAACAAGACACGGGGAACCTAAGAAAGATCTGCATCCAACTCAAAATGAAGGCCTGAGCTAAACTGCCTTTTTTGCTACTTAATTTTTATTTGATAATGTACACAGGCGGCATGTGAGCACTGGTAATCTCTGAAGGACAAATATAGCCTATTTCTGCCCTGATAAATGCATGGAAATTCAGCACAGCACCTGGCTGTTCTTTCCTTCAGGATCCTGAAACGGGGTGAGCAGCACAACGTGTATCTCAACACGCAGGACTCCAAGTGCATCAAGCCTCCCTTTCCCCTTTCTTTAGAGCGTGGCTGCCCATTTCTGGTAGCTCATATACCGTGTGTGATGATTTGCTTTAAATTCAGTTACCCTTTGTGCACGCTGCACCGTGCGCCAGGCAGTGGTGACTACGTCATGTGGAGCCTTGCCACAACCCCCCAAGGCAGGCACCAGCATTATTAGGACTATACAGACGAGGCAGGTGCAGCTCAAGAGGGTTAGGAACTCAGGCTGCCCCATGACTGATCTCGAAGTGGTCCTCCTCACTACCCTCTTATTACATCCTGGGAGGGGCTTCCTGAGACCCCCTCAGAGGGGATCCAGGAAGCCAGTGCTTTCTCCTAATGTTAGCAATCCACCGTGAGTCCTGCCTGCTGCTCTGATGTTTGTACTGGGGATAGAAATGTAATGTGTGTGTGTGTAAAGCAGATGATACCTCTGCCCACATCAGAGCAGTGCCACGTACCACACTGTGGAACACTGGCTTCTTTCCACCATGTAACTCACCGAGCTGAGTTCCAAGTGCCTGTGCATATCAAAATTAAATAATGAAACATCAAAATTTACTATTGTTATTCTTTTTTAAAACTTATTTTAATTAAAACATAATTAAATCATTTCACTCCTTTTTTTCCTCCTATGGCCCCTTGCAACTCTCTCTCAAATGGATGGCCTCTTTTTTATTGTTTAACACCACATACACACACACACACACACACACACTTCTGATTCTACTTAGTGTTGGTTATCTATGTTGGCTGCCAGGGCTGATCACTCAATAGTGGATAACCAATTAAGGGGCTCAGAAAAGCATCTCTGATAGCCCCACCAACACTGCCATGGTACATGTGATAACAGTGGGTGAAATCAGAGTCAGTTTAGTCCCACTGGCCTAGGCTGGAGCTCAGGGAACTACCTTGGTCAGAACTGCCCTACTGTCAGCTTTCAGTTGCCCACCACCCTGTCCTGCACATAGCATTACATTCTGTGGTTTCTTGGAAACTTCAGAGACTGGAAATCTAGTGAACAGATGGGCACCAGTCAGAAAAGCCAGTGCCTCTGTATGGGCTTCATTCTCTGGGGACTGGAGGCAGGGCCGGGTTCCCATCTATTCAATTGATGAAAGATTGGTCACATTTACATGCTCCAAATGGAGAAGGTTAATCAGGAGGTTGATTTCAATGAAAGGGAGAGAGCCATTCAGGTTAGGCATTCTCATGTAGCGAGGAAGGAAAGCTTCCCTGACTCATAGACACCAGAAGAAAATTCCAGTGGACATACATTAGAGGCTCATTCTCATTGCTACGTTCTTATCTCTGCAAGACACCATGCTGAGCTGTTTTCAGAGACAAATTCACTTTGTTTTCTTGGCATTCTTCATTTCATAGACTGGGAAACTGAAGGCCAGGGAGGGAAGTGGCTAATCCAGGCTTTGAACTTTCTCCAGGTTGTCTGTAGAACTTCTGGGTCTTCAATTTTTTTCTCTTGCATGACTTCCCTTAGATGAAATGAGAAAACCAGTGCACTCAATGACGGTTGGAAGCACAGATTCTCAATTAGACAGGAGAAAGCAGAAGGCCCAGAGGCAGAAACCAGGACGGCAAGGAAGAGACTGGATGTGGAGAGGAAGGGGAGGGGCAACTTGGCCTCCCAACTGCTGCAGTGCTTAAAAATGTTGCTGACGTCACTGGGCAGGGAGCAGCTAACCAAGGCCAGTACTGCTGTTTGGCCAGAGGAAGTCACCGTGTTAATTTTCACGTAGCCAGAAGTTTGGTAGGAGGAGAGCCTGTGTGGGGGAGACCGGGGCTGATGAGTGCAACAGAGAATGTAGACAGCCTAGGAGAATCCATGGAGGACCACAGCCCATGCAAGAGCAGATGGCACTTGAGTGTGAGTCTACACCACTAGATCAGTACTGCTCTGTGTCCCAGAGTCCTCTTCTTGCACATGGAGTAAATACTCAAAGGGGGTCACATTGTATAGTGACCCAGACATACTGTGTACCCAAACACCTCTTCCCCTCCTTCCTGAGCACTTTTCCTGCTAAGATTCACCTCTCACCCCCAGGCTTTCAAATACGCATGTATTGCGTGCTTCAGGGATTGTCTGGGAATCAGATTGTGAGGCCCACTTATCCTCACAGACAGCTCCCCCTTACAGCAGCTTCTTTCCCTGAAGAGGAAGGACACCAGCAGTGTGGGTGGGACACAGGCTTTACTGACACATTGTGTAGGTTCAAATCCATTCCTTCTCCTCCCTGTGGCTATTCAGCATGCACCACACCAGCCCATTGCATGGGATGCATTGTTGACTCTCCCCAAGAACTCTGTGGGATGACCATTGCTCCTTCACCGATGAGGAAACTGGGCATGGGGGAAAAAAAAGAGCAAATCAAGGTACAGAGGCAGCTTACCAACCTTTCTCTTTTCTCTGCACTGCGTTATACACTTCTCCTTTTTCTTACACAGTGCTGTGTGTAGAGTAATAGTTGGCTGTAGCCTGACCATGACTTGGTCATGGTCACCATTACGAAGCAGGCTGCTTTCTAAGGGCAAATGGGCAGCCCGCCTCATGTCACCTGAGGCCCAGTAAGACCACAGATGTGAAAGGACAAGGCCAAGCTTGGAAGCTTTCTACATATATATTGTATATGTATATATATTGTAGATTGTATATATAGCATATATGTATATTTATTGTAGATTGTATATATGTATATATATTTAATTTACGAAGGCCCCCATCATGTTTCAGAAAGAGATTTGAAGTAGCCTATTAGTTGTCATTAGCCTGATGATGGTTAATGATTATAATAACAAGACAGGCATAATTGGTTTGAATTGTGCCTTTTGAAATGGACTCCTAGAAGGGTAAGCGGTGGGGAGGGCACAGGCAGCCTCTGCTGTAGGGAGCTGAAAAGCTGGGTCTAATTGGTTAAAAGCAGCCTTGCTAATTGCTCTGGTAAGGGCCTGAGAGAAAGCTGTGGTATGATTATACATGAACTAGGGTCCCTTGAAGCCCTGTGATTCCAGGCTAGATCTGTTCCTCAAAACACAAGCAGAAAAGAGAACAGATGTTCAGCCACTTGACAGATTTAATAAGACACTCAGAAAAATTACCATGTTCACATTGCCCCTGCTGACCCGAGGCTGGAAGCTGGTGGAAGGCCTTTTACTGATGGCTGACGTTCTGAGCTGGGCCCACGGGGCGTTTTCCTCTTGGAAGTGTCTGTTTATCTGAGATCCCATTGTTCTTGGGCCTCCAGTGGTGTGGGAAGAGAAGGAAACGAGGGTCCTTGGCAAGCAGCAGCCATGCTTCAGTTCCAGGTGGGTGTGAGCCGCTGCCTCTTGGTGGCAACAGCATCTGGAGAGTGGGGTCAGCCCCTCCATGACAAACCTGGCAAATCTTGCCCTGTGAGCTGGCGCATCCAGGGAGAAGAGCCCAGAGATGTGTGACAGAGCTGTTCCCTCCAAATTCAGCATTTCCTCCTGGAGAGAAGAGGGAGGTT
The DNA here is from genome assembly GCA_028658305.1 of Pachyuromys duprasi. Classification (NCBI taxonomy): domain Eukaryota; kingdom Metazoa; phylum Chordata; class Mammalia; order Rodentia; family Muridae; genus Pachyuromys; species Pachyuromys duprasi. The sequence goes on from CM053744.1 coordinate 52,918,022, forward strand.
CCTATTGAGGACCTAGCAGAATGCTCAGAGCTCTCGAAGCTCAGAGACTTACCAGATTCACTGTGCCTTCCCCCAAGTATGCATAAGCAGTAGCAGTTGCTGGGGAGCAGGCTCTTCTGTGGAGATGCCTGGTAGCTGTTCAGGGAGCTCCAGGACTGCAGCTCTGTAAGTTGTCACCCATTGCAGTGGGCTCTCAGAGACACAGCTGCCTTGGAGTCACTTATGCTCCTGTATGTGACCTCTTATTCATGAGCCTGTGACCTCAGTAAACTCGTTGGCTAACCCAAAACAAAGTCTGACGTGAAATTGTTCCTTTGGTCTGTTGTTGGGGGCCTATCTAGAGTGGAGGCGATGCTTGTATATTTATGTCTTTTCAGTCAGACATCTCAAGAGTGTGATATACTGTGTTTATCACTGGGGCAGAAGAGTGTAGGGAGAAAGAGAGTGTGAGAGAGAGAACGAGAGTGATGGAGCAAGGAAGCGAGAGAGAGAGAGAGAGAGAGAGAGAGAGAGAGAGAGAGAGAGAGATCTCTGCTGTCGTCTGGGAAGGATCTGAAGGCCAATCAGAGCCCTGTGTATAACTGTAGGAAATAGGTGTCTGCGACTTGACTACATGGGTTCAAAGCTAGCTCAGAGTTCACTGGTTGTAGGTTTCTGGATGTGTCTAAACACCCTGAACTGAGCCTTCTTGTTTACTTTTCTAAACGAAATAACAACATTGCCCACCTCCTGTGGTTACTGTGACAGTAAAATGATACAGTACAAGAGTATGTTTCTAGCTGTACTTTAACAAATGTCCGTGCACTAGCTGCCTAAGACAGTAGAAACTTGCTTTCTCGCTGTTTACAAGGTCCCAAATCTGAAATCAAGGTGTCATCAGGGCAGCACTTCCCGTGGAGGTGGTAGGGAAGGACCCTTCTTTACCTTCTACAGTGTTCGGTGGTGCACAGCACACCTCACTTTCCTTGTGTGAGAGGCATCATTCCAACTCAGCCTCTGTCTTCCCAGGAAAGCTTTCCCTTCTCGGCAGCTTCTCTTCTCATGAGGCCACCGGCAAACACACTGGGTTCATTTCAATGTCCTCATCACTCCTGCAAAGACCTTATTTACAAATAAAGTCACATTTCGAGTTTTTGGGTCGACATGAATATTTAAGAGACACTATTGAATAACATCAGGACAAATGAGGAGCTCAGAGTGGCGGTCTGAATTTAGAAAGCTCTAGATAAATGTCCTCTACTGCACCCGCTGCCACCGTCACTACTGCTGTTGGTATTATGACACTAGAAACATCAGGTCCTAGTTGCTCAGGTCCATCTGCAAACCAGTTGTTTGTTAGTGGTATGTGTTTGAGTCACAGCACATGGGCAGGTACCTGGGACATGTTAAGATGCAGAGGTGATAATGGGAAACACAGAAACACATTGGTACTACAGAGTGTGGGAGGTCACCGGTTACTTGCCGGGTGCTATCTGAGCTCTGGGGAACCCCCCTGATATCAGATCCCAGCATGTTTGCCTCACTTCATCCGAGGCCCCTTGTCTGAGGATGGGCTAACCACGCTGACGAGGGAGGAAGAGCAGCCCGAGACTGAAAACTCCGGGTAACTGCTAGGGAAATAATTTTTGGCTGCTGCTGGCGCTACTGCTGCTGCTTATCCCTTGATATAAAAGTGCCTGGAGTAGAGAGAGCCGCCTAAAGTTCAGCTGTAGAAAGCTCATCCATGGAGAGAAAGTTCAGTCAGAACTTTAGCTGACTACCTTGATGTCCCCAGTCCATTTCTTTTTTTTTTTT
>CM053744.1:52920315-52980775 GCA_028658305.1 Pachyuromys duprasi
CACTTTGCTGAAGGTGTTTATCAGTTGAAGGAGTTCTCTGGTTGAATTTTTGGGGTCACTCATGTATACTAACATATCATCTGCAAATAGGGATACTTTGATCTCTTCCTTTCCAGTTTGTATCCCCTTGATCTCCTTTAGTTGTCTTATTGCTCTAGCTAGGACTTCAAGTACTATGTTGAAGCGATATGGAGACAGTAGGCAGCTTTGCCTTGTCCCTGATTTCAGTGGGATTGATTTAAGTTTCCCCAGTCCATTTCTACTGGACGCTGTGGGTGCCCAAGTTGATGGTGTTATTTTTGTGTTGCTGCTTGTTTTTGTTTTTGTTTTACTTGGAAACCTCATCCCAGGGGACACTCTGTTCTTTTCTTTGGTGTCTCCAGATGACTGCCTCAATGGAGCCTCCCTAGTCAATTTCTCCTGGATGTTTTGAGCTTTTGGTTTGATGATGCTTATCTATCTATCTATCTATCTATCTATCTATCTATCTATCTATCTATCTATCTATCTATCTGCCTACCTACCTATCTATCTTCTATCATCTATTTGTCTTCCTTCTTTCATACCTATCTTCCTATCTACCTATCTGGGGCTTTTATATCTGCCACTCACTATTTATTTTTTGACTCTCTGTATACTTAATAAATTTATTCACCCAAAACTCAAAGTATGGCTGTCGTAGACCATCTTCTAGACTGCACAGAGCAGCTGCTACTGGGTGTTTAACCTGCTTTGAAGTCAGAAATATTCTGTTACCCATGTCCTCCAATACTGATCCCAGAAGAAATTGAACTGACACAGGGTTTAGAGAGCTGTAGGTTTGAAAACCAAATCTGGCCTAGCCTTTAGAGCTGCTGTCATTCTGTCTGTAATATGGAACTGGTGTTTCCTCCCTTCAGATTCTAGTAGATGCTGAGGTTAATGCCCTGGGACACAGTGCTACATATCTCTGAGATGGAAAATGGGGTCTCAGTACTACTGTAGGGCATGGCGGCCTCCTAACCAGTGTCAGACCAGGCTCAGACATATAAGACGAACAGTTGGAGCACAGGTCTTGGTAAAAGCAGCAATGGAGTTGGGCACCACATCAATCAAGAACACTAAATCCAACCAGGCAGAAACTGGCCAGATTTCACAAGGATGTCTAAGTGACAGCATGCAGAGGAAATGTATGGTTTGAACAAGGTCACTGGATGGTAAGCCATGGGGCATTGGTGTTGTGGATTCGTATGCCGAACTCCAGCTAAATGTATGTGTGTTCTACAGGCCATGCTTCATGCTAAGTGTTGGGAATTGACAGTGGAAAGCAAAATCCCCTGGACCCTGCAGTGCAGAGATACTAGGAGTGTTCTTCCCTATGCCGCATTGAACCCAGTGGGCCATATCTCCCTGGGTACACACTAAAGTCACACTGCCAGGAAATAAAGGACCGAAGGAAGATTGATTTTCTACAGCAGGTAAGGAGACTGCTGAGGCTAATCCATGCACACCTTCCACCTGGAGCAAAGGAAGCCTGGGTGTTTCATCCAGGGATCCTGTTCATGCGGGAAGACACTGTGGGGTGGGCACAATCCTGAGCACACTCAGTTCAAGATGCTGGGTAGGAATACTTGCCGTGGCATTCCTATGACAGAAGAGGCCACTTCTGTGAACATGGAGCTTCTTTTCTTAGGTTTTGGATGCAGCCAAAGGGCAGAATACCTCGGAAGTGTGTTGATATAGGAGTCTGAAGGCTGAGGAGATGGCTAACGGAGTGAAAGTGCTTTAGAATCCCCAGAACCCTTCAGAAAGCCAGGTGCAAAGCACTTGTACCTTTAATCCCAGCACTCCCCCGGGGAGATGGAGGCAGACACAGGAAAATCCCTGGAAACCTGCAGGCAAACTAGCTTGGAATACACAAGAGTGAGACGATAGAGACCATGGCGCAAAGAATGGTAGAAGGTAAAGACCCACATCTGAAGTTGTCCTCTGTCCAGCCCTTGTCTTCTGCACTCTGTGGTGTGTGTTTGTGTGGCCACATTCACAAACATGAACCAGTACATACACATACCAAAGATAGAGAAATTTGCCCTTAGGGGTACCTGTACCACTGAGTTGTGAACAAGACCACTCTAGTACCAGGTGTCAGGTATGCTCCTGGGGATGTGGCCCATTACCTATTACCTTTGGAAGGCATGTTGCAAAGTTTTCTCCATGCCCTTGCTCCCAAACAGTCTTACTGGCCTCAAAGCCAAGGCTCAGTAAGGAAGGCAGAATGCCTTCACAACAAGAACTCCAAAAATGAAGCGGGTGAAGGAAAAAAAGAAAAGAAATGAGTCAGTAATTGTGGTTCTTGCATGGGAGGCCGAGGTAGGGAGATGGTGACTTTGAGGCCAGTTTGGGTATTCAGGTAGTTCAAGAAGAACCTCAGCTACTTAAAAGATCCTGTTTCAACCCCTACTCACCCATCCCCACCCCTAAACTAGCATGGTGTAGCTTTTTTTTCCTTTTGAAAATGTTTATTATTAGTTACATTATATTAACTCTGTATCCCAGCTGTATCCAGCTCCCTCATCTCCTCCCTGCCCCTTTCCAAGTCCACTTATAGGGGAGGTCCTCCTCCCCTTCCATCTGACCCTGTTTTATCATGTATCTTCAAGACTGGCTGCAAAGTCCTCCTCATTGGCCTAGCAGGGCTGTTCCTCCCTCAGGGGTGGGGAGGTCTTTATTCTGTCTTTTTCTCCGTTATTCCTCTCATCCTCCTGGCAGCTGCAGCTGCCCATCCTCATCTCTGGGTGGGGCTTCAGATTCTCCAACACTAGGGCTCCCGCGATAAACAGGTTGCAAGATCAGGATGTACGCACAAAAGGGAATCATCTTATGCTCAGCCTGGGCCTAGCAAAATCCCAGACCCTGCCCCATGGCATAGGAATAAAAGCTTCACTTTCTTCTTTGTCTGGGTCAGCTTGAACCTCTTAATGAGTGACAGGTATTCTCTGCCGACAAAATGAGCCAATTCAAGCCAAATTAAAGTATAAAGGCAGGTTTGTTGGGGGCAGCTTTTGAGCTGGTTCATTGGTCCCCAAAAACAGGGCCAGGGAAGTAGTCATGCAGAGGGAGAGAGAAAAGCAGCATAGAGAGAAAAGAGAGTGAGTGAGAGAAGGCGAGGGAGAGAAAGACAGGGAGTGGAAGAGGGAGAGGGAAAAGGAGAACCAAAATGTCTGGATTATATAGTGAAGAGCCTCTGGGGGAGAGGAAGCCCAGCCCCAGGGCTGGAGGATTCTGGTAGGGACTGAGGGATGCTGGGAAAACCTGGAGGACAGGTCCACCTTGATATGTTAAATAGGTACCTCAGCCACTTGTCCTGGGTGTGAATCGCAACAAGGATGCTATCTTCTTGTTAAGAGAAGCTTCCTCCCTTCAAACCTGTCCCCCCACCTTTCTGAGGGTTTATGTGCTCTGTGTCAGTTTTATTATCAGTGAGGTGGAGGCTTCCTTGTGTCTGATGTCAGTTGCTGGGGAATAAAGCAGTACAGAGGGGCTAAGAGAGGCCAGTGGCCCTGGGGCCTCCCAACTCCTCTGGATGGGTAGAGAGGTCAAGGAAAAGCTCATTTGAAGAAGGTACCTTTAATAGAGAGCTAAAACTAGATAGAGCAGGAAGCCACCAGATGCAGATGGGATGGAGCAGAGTGCCAGAGGAGGCCGAATCTGCAGAATCTGGAAGTTGGCCAGCTTTCCCGATCCCTTTCTAGGTCTAAATTGAACAACTGTGACAGAGACTATATGGCTGCAGCCCTCAGACACTGTTGGGTGGCTGCAGCCCTCAGACACTGTTGGGGCCTTCTCAGGAAGAGCTTGGTTGTATGTTTCCTGAGGCTCCAGCCTCTTTGAGTACAACTGCTGTTTCTAAGCAAAGAAGGGAGGCCTTGCCTTCTGTCAAGTGGGCAGGGAGACCCCATTGGTCTTCTCCAGCACTCTAGCAAGGCTGTGTGACCCACAAACACGAACAATCTGGCCCAAGAGTCTTTTATGCCACCATTATCTTGTCCCACCTCAACCTTGGGAAAACCACATGGAACTTGGAAGTTCCAGTTTCTCTTAAAACAGCATTGCTGGCTCCCTGTTCCTCAAGGTGAAACCCAAGGGGAGCCCAGAGCACAAAATGGACTCACAGTTGAGGTAGACCTCCTATCCCACAGACTCTCCCAGGTGCCCATTCTGGAGGCAATTCCTCTGTGCTCCCAGGTACCCTCTCTGGGAGCACTTCCTCTCTGCGCCTCGGTGCTTTCTGGAAGCACAGCATGCCTGGTTCCCACAGGCTCCTGATATTGATCTTTGCCCTATAGAGGATGAGGAAATGGAGAACCAAGTTCACAGTCCTCAGAGGATTGTTTGAAACAAGCCTGAGTGCTGAGTTAGGAAGACTTCTTTCTTTTCCCTGCTGCATGTCCACCTCTCAAGAAAGGATCTTCAAATGAGGCAGCCCAGATGCCCTTTAAGTAGGTTTCCTTTCTTCTTCCTTTTTCTTCTCTCTTACTCTTAAAGAGAGCCATAAAGCCCCTTTTTTTATTCCAAAGAATATGTTATGCAAAACCTCAGTGTTCGATGCAGATCAAAGCCAGCCTACTGAGGTTGGCTGGTACCTGGTGTGCTCACCCTGGAAAGTTGGCAGCTTGACTTTCTCTCTTTCCCTCCACAAGTGACACTGGGGCATTTCTGGAGAAACACAGAGTTCCTTAGAATATAGCAGAAATTTCCTGCAAGGAACATTATGGAAGATGCTGTTACGAGTGGAAGAAACAGATTATGGGTACCAGGGTTTTACTTTAAATGCTCAATGAACACACTGTTGGTTGGCTTTTCTAAATCTGGGCCAGTGGAAACTGGACCATATGCAAAATGCACATCTGGGTCTCTGGTCCTTGCTCCCTGATCCTCTGACACAGGTAGAGCAAGACAGCTCTGGTGCTGATGGTAGACCTCAGAGTCAAAGTCCTGTGAACATGCAAGGTCTCTTCGCCCTGTGGTTTGCAGGGCATGCAGAGCTGTGTCATCATGTGCTTCCTCAGGCACAGGGTGTGGAAGAGCATCTGAGACGCTGCTGTAAGTGCTGAAGTAGAGGCCAGCTCTCCCCAACCTGCTGAGATGTGATTCATGAGCATCTTGGCTACACTCTGTAGGAGATGCTACTGGAGTCCCAGAGATGAGAGAGAGGCTTCAGCCTCCCCAGCTTAGCCCAGCAGCTGTGCTGTCATGTTATTACAGATGCTTGTCATTGAAGCATCCCTGTCTGCAACCTTGACATGTACTCATTCAGATTCATTTTTCAAAATTGCTGTGAAAGCCAGGGCCCATCCCATCCATTAGAGAATGTGTCTGTGACAGGTGTGGGGGTGACTGAGGCAGATGAGTGGCTCCTTGCGACTGGCAATTGCTAGAGGCACTTGTAAAAGACACAGCCTCTTTGGTATCAAGTCTCCATGGAGGCTTGAGGGTGGCTTTTTCCTGTTCATCTTCATCTTCCTCCTTGCTCTCCTCCTTTTCCTCCCTCTCTTCCTCCTCCTTGAATATACAGTTTTACAGGACCATAAGACTCTTACCTACTGAAATAGTTTCCTGATAGTTAAAGTCCTGAGTACCTCCATATAGGCTGGCCTCTGCAGATGGATTGTGCCACCTGTCCAAACTCCTTAGACGTTTTAGGTTCCTGATTCCTCATATATACATATATACATATATATGTGTGCATACATATATATGTGACATAATTTTCACCTCCCTACCTGATTGATCCATTGAGAAATAGTGACAACCTCCTTAGAACTTTGTCTGTACAGTAGAAATAGTATCCATCACACTTCATCTATATGATAGAAATAACATCCAATCACAATCTCATCTATATAGAAATAATATCACTTCATCTATGGAACAGAAATCCTAGCCCCAACCCTGCACAGTGTCTGCTTTGTATTAGATATAAAATCCGTACTTGGCACCTTCCTTGTGAGAATTAGAAATTATAAACCCGCAGTGCTGAGCAATGCACGAAATGGGTGTGATGTTAAATATGTAATAGCCACAGGAACTCAGCTTTCCACAGGCCCAAGCAAAGACATTCTTTTGGGCCTCAAAATATCTTTAAAAAATAAAGGAATCTTAGAAAATGAAGTTGGGTAGTTAAGGAGAGAAAGCGAGGATCTAGTAGAAAATGGAGGAGTGGGGAGATCAACATCAGAACATGTTGCACGAAAATTTTAAACAACAAGACAAGAGAATCTCAAAGTCATTACAAAATCTGGTACATTTTAAACATGTGTTTTAAGTGGATGACTACTGTTAGCAAATGCCATGGAATGAATACAGTTTCTATCCTGGGTAGTTTTATGCCAACTTGACCCAAGCTAGAATCATTTGGGAATAGGGGCTCTAAGTTGAGAAAATACATCTATAAGACAGTCTGTGGAGTATTCTCTTAACTAGTGATTGATGGGGGAGGGCCCAGCCCATTGTGGGCGGTGCCATCCCTGAGCTGCTCTAAGAAATTCGGCTGGGCAAAGCAGTAAGCAGAATCCCTCCACAGCCGCACCGCAGCTCCTGCCTTCAGCCTCCTGCCCTGTTTGAGTGCTGCCCTGACTTCTGTCAGTGACAGCCTGTAAGGTGGAACTGTAGGCTGAATTTACCCTTTCGTCTCCAAGTTGCTTTTGGCCATCGTGTTTATAACAGCAATAGAAAGCTAACCAATGCAGTCTTCTTCAGAGGTGACCTCAAGAGCTTAACTCTTCAGCCTTTGAGCAGCTGGGGTCTGTGCCAAGTATATCATCAATCACACTGTGAGCCCATTACAGCCTCTAAATTGACTTAATGAATGTTTGTAGTTAGGACATGATGTAATATTATATCTATTCCTTGAGATTATGAAAAATATTTCGGCTCTAGTTCTACGTGTCCACAAATCAATGGAATCATCCTCTCATTAAAACACATTGGGATAGGCCAATATGAGGAAGGTGCTGGTTACAGCTCAGAGCAGATGCTGAATTTCAAGTGGGACCCTACGGAATGACACAGACTGACCCACAAACCAGATTCACCCTTGCATGCCAGGCAGTTTCCAGTGAGGCATACGCTGCAAGTGATAGAATGCCTCTGACTGTGTTGGATCCAACCACAATTACTGTAGCTCGTTGGTTGCCCTGGCAGCAGGACATCTCCCTCTGGATATGCAGCCAGCTTGTGGGTGATGCCTCTATCAAAGCAGCCTTTTCCTCATGAGGACTTGTTCATCCTATTCTTTGGTCTCTAGTGAATATGTGCTTGCTTCCTACAGAGAAAATGCTTAGCTTTCTTGGATTTTGCTGAGACAAAATAAGCACTTATCTGAGTGCTAATTCCAGGAAAGACTCAATACCATAAAGGAGGGCAAAGTGTAAGTATGCCTTCTTATGCAGTGGTGGGAATCTGTCCTCAGCCACCCTGACTTGCCTATCTTTGACTACAAGTTTGACTATCCATACATATTTCCCATGTCTGGTGAATGAGAAGCAATGGTCTAGTCTAGTTTGGTGAACCAATGAGTTGCTTGGGGTTACTTATAGGAGCGTGGATGAAAAGTTACTTACAGAGAGATGAGTGACTCAGGCATTTCCATCATGGACTTCACTCCAGCAAGGGTAATTGCTCAGGAGCACTATTCTGCTGCCACTCCTTGTCTAGCGTGTAGGCAGCTCCACTGAAGGCTCTCCTCGTCCCTAGCAACTATTTAGGGCTCATATAACCTCAAGGACCTGGAGTCTTGTGAGTCTTGTAAATTTGAGGAACTTCCTAAGTTTTGTGACTGTCTCTCTTTCCTCCAGAAAAGAATGTTACAATGTTACAATAGCTATGTAACATGTGGTTTGGGCAATATTTGAATGGCTTTGAGAACATCTGTTAGGGGCAGGACATTCCAAAATGAAGACCTGAGAAAAATCTAAGGCACGTGACCATATCAGAAAGAAGTGAGAACCTTAAGCCATTCCACTGGAGCCTGGGCCACAGGTAAAGAACAACCTTTGAGGAATTAATTTGGGGATCACTCCACCCACACTTTAGTCATTCCTTGTTCATGTCTAGAATTTACTGCTACAATCAAATGGAACTTGCTGCAGAGTTAATTTGAGATTATATTTCGAGATTTGCTTTATCATTGTTGTAGCAAGTGGTAATTAGGAATAAAGTGGGAAACAATTCCCATAAAAGATTGTGATTAGCATTGATTATGCAGATAACTCAGGTTCCTCTCTGGCTCTCTGTTGCTTCTGCTGTTGTGCTAATTGCATCGATTCTGCCTCCTCCCATTCTCTGAAGCAAGGCTCTCTGCTCTAACTCCATCACCAGGAGCCCTTGCCTTGCCCCTCCCGCTGCTAGCTGGAGGTTGGGGGTGGGGACTCCCACTGCTGGCTCCTGAACCCGCCCCTCCCACTGCTGCCTCTAGGCAGAGAACCAGAGCACTGCTTATGCCAACCTGTCTAGAACCCCATGGCTCCCTCTTCTAGATTCTTTGAATATCCCCTTCCTGCTCCTCATGTGCTTTGGGTGACAAGTGGCACAGAGGAGGCTGCCAGGAGAGGTAGCTAGTGATCTTGGTAGTGGTCAGGGAAAAGTGTCCCGAGACCAAGGCTGAAGTAGGCAAGGAAGAACTGAAAACATTAGGAGTCCTTGCCTTTTCTCCAAGGTCATTTGCTGTCGGGGCTAGCAGGGCAAGACTGGCATGCAGGATTGGTTTAGAAGCAAAAAGAATATTTCTATCTCCTTTCTGCACACTTCCCCATTTCCGGACTCCCTTGCTCTAGGATTTTTATCTATAGGCAGTGAGGGAGATGAGGCTGCAAGTGCAAACATAGAGATTGTCTGATGACAATTGGAGGGTCACATGGGATCCCAGGGTTCCTGGTTCAGGGTAAGGGCTGGAGACAGAGCAATGCCAAGAGTCTGAGAGGCTGCAAGCAAGACTGTGGAAACAGTGACCCAGAAAGGGGGTGCATGGAGGTGCCGAAGGCAGAGCTTCCAAACGTGCAGGCTTCTTGTTTTGAAGGAATTCTGGTAGGATGCAGAGTTCAGCCTTCAGTGCTTCATGCCTCTCTCAGTGTGGACTTCATTGAGACAAAGTGCCTGGGCTGTAGGGTCCTTCTGGAAAGTTTCCAGTCAGAGCAGCTTGGTCTTACCCATAAAAATTTTTTTTTGTTTTGGGGCAGAGTTGTGGGATTGATTCTTCTTTCCAGCCACGGAGGTAAAAAGTGACTCCCACATTAGCCCTCAAGTACTTTTGTAGCGAGAATTTTGGTTTCTTTAAAAAAAAAAAAAACAGTTATGCTCTGTGAATATGTTTTTGTTTTAATCCCAGGTGTGGGATATGGTGCTGCTTCAGATTTTCCACAGCAGCTAACTATAATGTGCCTCGTGTGCTGGCAGGGTCGTGATTTGTGCCAGCTGCAGACAGTTTAATTCTGGAAACTCTTGAGAGGGTGGTATAAGTGGGAAAGCCCTGAAAGGGCCCACGGCCTCTATTGCTGCAGGTCCCTGCTGTTGTTGGTTGATGCTGCTGCTTTATTTGCTATTGCTATTGCTGGATTGCTGGATTGCTGGATTGCTGGATATGCTGATGAAGATTGGACTTGTCCCTAGGATCCCAATGACCATAATCAACAGTAAGTAGTCTAAAGAGGGCTATGTCCCCTTCCCCCTCTAACCTTCTTTCTTGCCCACCTAGTTTTGGGGATTAGAAGGGATTAGGGTGGAGAAGGGTGGTAGATGTAAGAACCCAATAAAATAGCTGAAAAGATACACCTACATTCTTTCTTCTTTTGAACTTTATGGATGGAAATACAACCCCACCATTTTTAGATAAAACTACCAGTGACTTCAGAATGCCGTCAGAACCAAGTTCCAGTTTCTTTGAAAACTATTTTACCTTTTATCCTGTATGTGTGTGAGACATGACAACCAAAGGCAAAGGCACCAGTCTACCTTTTGGTTTGAGGCAGGGTCTCTTACTGTTAAACTTTATCGATGCTGGACTAGCTGGTCCATAGCTCCTGGGGATTCCCTTATCTTGCCCTGCTTCCCCATCATGCTGTGGAGTGCTAGGTTTGCTGGCACATGCTACTGTGTTTGACTTTCCCTGGGTTCTAGGAATCCAAATTCGGGACCTCATGCTTGTGTGGCCAGTGCTTTATTCACTGGGAAAGATCCCCATTCTCTTGCTTAGGTATTCTGTCCCAGTCCTAACTTCATTTGTCCATCTTTGTTCCTTTTCTGCCTCTCTCCTTTTTCATCCTTCCTCCATATACTCATTCATTCATTTGTCCATCCATCTGTCCACCCATCCATCCGCTCTGACTAAGCCACAGTTATTGGCTTGATTCTCTGTACATGCCTGTGTTTCATTATGTCTTACCTGTTCTAGCCTCTGCCTGCACAGCTCTTTCTGGCAATCCTCACGGGGCATGCCTCCCTCTATTTGGCTGTCTGTTCAGATGCCACTTTACCATGCAGGTTTGTGTATGGCAGAGAAGAGGGCATGTTGGGCATCTGAAATGTGATCCAGTGTATTATGATCTGGGTGACAATGTTCAGTTTTAGATAGATAGAGTATATGCTTCGGATATATGCTTCAGAGTGTTCGCACTTCTGTAAAGAGTTGAAAGCAAATGCTGTCATTCAGTCTCACTCTGGTTCTTATTTTGTCCTGCTTTCTGTTATGATCCTTACCATTTCCTGGCATTCTTTTGTATCCTCATCTGTAACAGCTGCCATCTCCCATTCCATGTGTAAATTTTATGAGAGAGAAATTCAGTCTTGCTTCCTATTCCATGTTCAATGATCAGCACAGTGCCTGTCATATAGGACATAATCATGGCTGGATGAATGTGACTAGGAGCCAACACAAATGAGATAGAATATCTAATTCAGCTGCTGACTTGTTGACAAAATTTCAGGTGAGCCTCATTTTCTCAAGGGGCTCTCCCTGCTCCTCTGTGTCACTGATCACTCAGCCTTCCTATGGCAGAGCCTGGTACATTTCTTGTGATTGGTTCACAGCACCCTAATCTCATGCATGAGCCTCCATGTTAAGAGCCTAGCTGAGAGCATCATGGAACACAAACAAGAAAATATTTTAGAAAACATCGAGGCAGATGAGTCACCCAACTTATCTGCTGCTTCATCCTCAGTGAGTGCCCTAAGGTATAACAGCTGTAGTGAGGGTGACAGACACAGATTTGAATATTATCTGTGCCTTAATTTCATTAGGTGATCTTCAGTGCTTGGCTGTGCTGAGCCTAAGTCCCTCCTGTAGATACCAGGCATAGTCATCATATCCACCTCCTATGATTGTTCTGAGACTTCAGTGGGACATGGCCTCTCATGGCCTTGGCACAAGTCTTAACATTCATCTACTCTTAAGAATGGCTGATGGTCTTATTCATTCATCCTGAGCTCTCACACTCACAAAGCGTGTCTCTAAATATTATCCCAAATTAACTCTGTAGCTAGTTCTAAATGGTGATTGCATATGTAATTACCGGTACCCACTGTTCTTCTGGGAGAGTATGATGTCACTTTTTTTTTCTTCCTTAACTCTGTATCTCCAGGTTTTGCACTGTCATGACCCATTAACTTCTCATTCATTTTTTGCATTATAGCCAAGATAGCATGTTATAGATGCTTGGACAACTCAACACAATACTTTGCACTTGAGTCTGCCATGTGCCCCCACAGCCCAGTTTGTTTACAGGCTTCTTTCTTGCCATTATATAGGAGACTGTGTTGGTCAGAGTCAAGCATCTGGGAGGGATGGGTTAATAAGAAGGCCACCCCTTCACAGTGACTTTGAATGTCCTAGGGGGAGGCAGATATGAAATCACTTGCAAGAATCATGGCAGAGGGTCACACATTGCTTCTCTCCTCTCTTCTTCCCTATCCCATGTGGCTTAATTAAATCTCAGAAGAGGTTTTTAACTGCAACCCGCCCCCCCCCCACCCAATATTTCTTCAAATACCTTTGTAGTGGCCTTAGATGGCTTGGTTTTGTTTTATTAGAGGAGTTCTTCTCTCTCCATCACTGGTTGCTTTCAGTATTTATCCCAAGGAGGCCAAGACATGGCCATTCTCTGCTCAGATCCGGAGCTGAAGAGCGAGACTCATCACAGCTAAATCCTAATAGCCCGCACCTGACTCCCTTTAGCTGTGTTTTTCCACACACAGCTCCCTAGGCCATTACAATCATAGCAGTGGATTGATTTTAAAACAGTCTCCCGTTGCTCTGGTAAGCACCAGTTGACAGATTACCCAGGTATAGGAGGAATTCATGTGTCTGGAAAGGAAAAGTAAAGGGGTCTGCTGGGCTCAGGCTTTGGCTCTATATCTGTAGTTGTTGGAAGAAATTGATCTTCTCATTCCTACAGATATCCAGATGGAGATGGCTCCCCTTCTGCCTCTGAAACCTTTGTGGTCACATACAGGCTGCCTGAGCAGCAGGCTCTTCCCAGGAATCAGACCCTCCCTCTGTCCCTCTCCCTGTGATAGCCTAGTATGTGGAAAAAACAGAGAAGCACTGCTTTGTAGGAAATCTGGTTCTGGCAGGACCCAGCATGGTTTGGGCTCAATATCGGCCCTTTTAAGGCAATGATGGGGGCATGCCATGGGAGTGACTGGTGGAGGGGAAATGACGCATGTCTGGTCTAACGACAGCAATCTCCCCAAAGGTCACACACATAGCCTTCCATGCTGCAGTTCTTCTGCCTGTGTGGCTGATGGCAGTGCCCTTGGCCTGACCTCATTTGATCTCTCTGCAGACTCAGGGGTCCCATCGGGCCCCACTGGGCACTGCTGCAGCTGTTTTCTCCTCTGGTGGCCCAAAGCTTCCCCAAGAGTTGGCTGTCTGATTCCCTTAGAGAAATCCAAGCACCGAGAGAGAGGAAGCACAAATTAGTTTGTTTTTGCCTTGCTTATCTGTCTAGAGAAAGCATCCTTGCTCTTTCAAATGTCTGATAAATGGACTTGATTACCCTCTTCAAGCAAGCACGTGGGGGGAGTGCTGGGAGGAGTTGGCTGTTGGAAATTCCTCCAGCTGCCAACAAATCCCTCTCTTAGCTGTTCCCTTCTCCATCCCGATGACAGGAGAGTTTTCCGAGACTCCAAGTTTGTGTTTGAAGAATGCTGATGCTCAGGGCTTTTGTCTGCTCCCCATGGAGAGGTGTTAGGGAGAATGTCAGAGAAGGAGAAAACAGGGAGTCAGGACTGTGGGGCCCTGCAGAGTCAGTTCATCCAAGTCAGTGCTATTTGATTATTCCTGTTTCTCCATCTTTGTTCATCCAACAGTGATCTCTTGAACTCAAAGCATGGTGGCTTCTTTCTGGCTCACCACTTAGCTGCTATGAAGCCACCAATAAATACTTTGATATTATTTTTTGGAGGGGATCTCAGTTTCCTCATTTAGAAAATAAGCCTGCTAAATGGACCCATTTCACAGGGGTGTTGTTAGAGTGAAGCTAATGAGCATATTTTCCTAGCGTCTTGTGCCCACAGTTGTATATTTGTTGTTGAACTAACACTGCTTGCTATAGGTCAGGCAAGTCAGTAGGCTCCTGTGTGAATACAGGGGCAGAGAGCAACACAGGCAAGAACACCTGCCCTGAACAAGTGACATTCTCTGAGAAATTGAGCGGAGTGCTGTTGGTTTGTGAGCATGTATGTGTCTGCATATACAGTGTATGTGCATGTGTGTATGTATGTGTCTGCACACATAATCTGTGTACATGTGTGTGCATACGGAGGCCAGCATCCGTGTCAAGTGTTCCTCAGTCACTTCTTGTTGAGACAGTGTCTCTCTCTCAGCCCCTGAGCTTACTGATTGGTTAGACTGTGCAGCTAGCGCATCCCTGGGATCCTGCTTTCTCTGCCTCTCCAGCTCTGAGAGTCTAGCAGTGTGCTACCATGTCAAGCTTTTCACACGGGCATTGGGGATCTAAAGTCAGGTCCTCATGCGTGCATAATAAGCACCTTACAATTCGGAACCATCTCCCCTGTCCATGTTTTTATTTGGGAGGCAGTGTCACACTGTAGCCCTGACTCAGAGTCTCAAGTGCAGGAACTATAGGTGAGCACCTGTGTGCCTAAAGTATGGCCTTGTCTCGATCATGCTGTACTGAGAAGTAAAAGGAGAGATGCATGCAGGCGGCAGCGAACTTGCCTGCAAGCTCTAGTGAGTTTGCACGCAGGCTGATCAGGCCTGGTAAGACCACAGCCTGGAAGGCATCCTGAAGAAATGACATTTGTTTTGAGCTTCAGAGAGGTTGGCATCAGTTATGAGAGAGGGGAGCAGCAGTAAATCCAGTTGGCCAAAGTGCAAACCGGGGCTGGGAAAGGTACAGAAATGAAATTGACAGGGTACCCAACAGCAGAACCAGACAGAAGTTCTTCCTGAGGGGTCTACGGGCTTCATGGCCATCAGAACTGGTGTGGGAGACACCACTTAGCACTGCAGAATCCCATGTGGCTCCAGAGGTGTGACACAGATGGTCTGGAGCAAGAGGCTTTGTCTTAAGGAGGATTCTGAGGTCTCTCATGACAATGGTAAAGGACTGATGCACTCAAGGCTCTGTTCAGGGTGTGCATGTTTGCTTCTTAGTGGTTCGTTTTCTTTCGATTTGGAGTTTTTAGTGTGTGTGTGTGTGTGCTGTGTGGAAGGCTTAAGGTTGACATTAAGAGTCATCTTCTAGCTGGCTATCCAACTTACTCCAGAGATTGCATGTTTTCTTCTGCCCACTGAGCCAGGCCACCATACCCACTTAGCGGGTGCTGGGCTCCCAACTCCAGTTCTCATGCCGAGACCACAAGCCCTTCACCTGATGAGCCCTCTCCACAGAAGGCCATCATACTGTAGCCCAAGCTGGTCTTAAGATGCAGTCAATCTCCTGCCTCAGCCTTCCAGGTACTAGGATTTCAGGCATCCATAGTTATGCTGGACTCGTTTCTACGTTCTCAATCTTGAGAGAACGGAGGAATATCTTAAGTTTTTGTTGATGGTAGTGGTTTTCTTTCTGGCATAATGGTGTTACGTTATAAATAACCAAATCATATTTTTAGATTCTACAGATTTTAGCAAAATACACAAACTCACATCCCTTGCCTTTGACAATGAGGACAGAGGTGGTTTTTTACTCCCCCACCACAAATCCTCTTGCGCTTTCCATAGACAAGTCCCTTCCTTGCTTGCAGACCCTGCCAGCTGTGGCTCGTGGTTTGCTGCTGCTAGAACAGAGCATGCTCTTCACTGAGTGTCACCGAAATGGAGCTACATAGCGTGTCGGCTCCCATATCTGTACTCGTTAGCTTAAGATAATACTTGTCTGGCTGGTCCATGCCACTGCGTATATCGGTAGTTTACTCCTTCCTGTTCATGAGTCCTGTTGGATAGGATGGGTACCATCGTTTATCCCTTAACACTTGATGGACGTGTGAGATATTTTCAGAGTGAGGGAATGGCAAATACATCTCATGTAAATATCATAATATAGGCACTTCTGTAGATATTTACTTCTCTTGTGTAAATAGCTAATGCTGAAATTGCTATGACATATAGCATAGGACATTTAGCATCTGAGGAGCCAATGAACTCTTCTAAAGAGGGGACACTTCACCACTTAAAATTCCCACCCTCCTTTTGCTCTGTATCTGCACTGGCATTTGTTTAGTAAAATGTGTTTTCAAAAATTGTTCACTTATTATTGTTTGAATTCATAGTTCCCTTATTGCTAATGCATTTACTACTATATGCATTCATAGCTCTTCTTTGGCAAGCTGTATTTTCATATCTTATAATCATTTATTAAAATGATTATTTGATTAGTATAAGTTTTGAGAGTTTTTTGTATATTCTAGCTATAATGCCTTAACTACTCATGGATTTTGTAAATATTTCCTCTCATCTGGAGCTTGTATTTTACTTTTCTAAATAGCATCTTTCTAGAAGCAAAGGCTTTAAAGTTTATAAGTCCATGTGATCATTTTTAATAGTCCACGATTTCTTTGTTTTCTACAAGAAACTTTGAGGAGTTCTTTCCAGATGTCTCTACAGTAGGCTTTATCTATAGGTCTGTGATCCATTTATGTATATTATATATACATGATATCTAACTTTGAGATATGAAATGGGTCAAGAGTCTTACCACTTCAACTTATCTTAAAAGTGGGACCAATGGGATGGCTTAGTGGATAAAGGGGCTTGCCATCAAGAGTGATGACCCGAGTTCAATTCCCTAGACCCATGACCTATCGCCTCTGGATGCTTTTACATAACAGTAGTTGCAAGAGAGAATTATGGTCTACAAAGCCTAATGTGTTCTTTTTTTCTTATGCTGAAATTGTTTGTTGACCTTGTCATATTGTCCTAATTACTCTAACTTTTTTTCCTAAGTCTGAAAATGAGGCAGTATTGTGACTCATTTAACTTTGCTCCTCTTCAAAAATTGTTGTGTTTATATTCTAGGGTATTTTCTTAGATGAGCTTCTTCATTACAAAAAAGATTTACTTTATTTTATTTGTGTGTGTGTGTGTGTGTGTGTGTGTGTGTGTGTGTGAGTGCATATTCATATCTCTGCCTGTTGAGGCCAGAAGGTATTGGATTCTCTAGAACTCAAGTTTCAGACAGGTGTGAGAAGCCTGACATGCATAATAGGAACTGAACTCAGGTCTTCTGTAAGAACCATCATCATCATCACCATCAACATCACCACCACCACCATCATCATCAATCACTTGAGGAGATTTTCATTGAGATTTCATTCTAAATCAGCTTGGGGAGAATACAAACTGTGAGTCTTCTGATAGTTAAACACAGTCCATCATTTCATTCACTGTGGGCTTTATCATTTCTCTTCATAATGCTTTACAATGTTCAGCAAACAAATCTTACACTAATTATCTTAAATTTACCCCTAAGTGTGCCAGGGCTTGGGATACATCTTAACTATTCATTAAGAATTCAGCTTCTAGCTATTATTGCTAGGGTATAGAAATGTGGTTGATTTTTGCCTATTGATCTTATAACTTTTGACCTTACTCACCTTTTCATTCTGGTAGGCTTTTTCCCCCCCTAATGTCTATAAAAGACACTTTACTTTCTTTCCCATATGCACAATTTTCTCTTTTTGTTTTATATTAGATTTTTAAATTGTTACAAACAGTATTAGCTTTCATTGTAGCAGTTTTTCAAGCAAAGTTACCTTTTGTTGATTCTCCCCCACCCCTTTCATCTCCAATCCTCTGGGACGCCCTGGTAGCCTCCCCTGCAAGCCTCCTTTTTCACTCCCCGGTACTGTGAACTACTGCCCTCTCTCACTCCCTCCTCTTCTTTCCCATCGCAGGTCTATCTCCCAGTGTCTTCCACTCACACACATAGACATGCGTCCACTAGGATCTACATGTGAGAGCACATGTGATTTTCGTCCGTCTTTGTCTTGGCTACTTAGTTCAATGTAATAGTTTTTGAATTTATCAGTTTTGTTGCATGTTTCATGATTTCCTTCTTCTTTACAGCTGAATAAAATTCTGCTGTGTGTATGCACCACACTTTCATTTTCTGTTTATCTGTGGTTGGACATTTGGGCTGGTTCCATTTTGCACTTCTCTTTTTCTTTCTTTTTATTTTTGCCATGCTGCACTGTTGTACTTCTATTACAATATGCAACAGCCGTATTTAAGAGCAGGTGTCTTTGCCTTCTTCCTGATTTAGGAAGAAACTGGGGAGTTTTTAAAGAAGTTGCTGCTGTCCTCATTTGAATCTTGCATAGCCCCAGCCAGGCACAGGGATAAGTTTCCACAGCCTTGTTGCAGAGTGGCCGGCACTAATGTCTCGATGGGCACTGATATTTTGCAACCATTTCTGGGGTGCTCACTTGGTGCCCCATTGTCTGCAGGAGGGGGAGCTTTGGGTTGTGGGTTGTATTAAGCTTGTACCGTGACTACTCAGGACTTGTTTTTCTCTTCCTGATAGGCGGAAGTCAAACACAGGCACAGCTGTTCAAATATGTTTCAGGCTTCTACTTGCACTGTGTCTGTTAGCATCCTACAAGCCTGAGAAAGTCACACAAGCAAGCCCAAAGTCAAGGCAGGGAAGCATGGTTGTCCTCCCATAAAGCTGTGGTGTTGGGGTGGTGAATGGCATTACTGAAGAGCAGTGAAGAAGTGGGGGCGGGAATTTAATAATCACAACTCTTAAACAAAGAAACATTTAAAACTGCGGGTGGTAGACGGGTCTCCCCTGCTGGGCAGTGAACACCTGGAGGACCAATACAGTGCCCACCTAACCCTTCTGTAGCTCCTGAAACCACAGAGCATCTGCTCCAGCCCCAAGCTCTGGGAGCCGTGGGAGGTTCACAGTTGTCCCACTCTTCTGCTGCTAGGCAGGCGGCTCCTGCTCCAGTATTTACTTTTGCTCATCTGTGTTTGTAATCAACCCACCAGGCTTCAGAGAGCTGCTCTTTAGTAATGGCAGAGGGGGTAGGATAAATAATGCTGTTGCACCCTAGGAAAGTTCTCGTTGGAAAATGCTGCAGAAAGAGCTGTGTGTTAAGACCTGGGTTTGTGTTCTGGTTCTATCATTCATTTGCTGTGTGGGGACATCACTGTACTACTTTCCAGGGGCTCTGTGTCCCTTCCATAAGACACTAAAGATATGTGAAGTGTGTCTACCTGGTGCTCATGTAAGAGTGGAAGAGGGAGGGGGAGTGTGTATGTTGGGAGTGTGTATAAAGGCTAGAAAGAAAAGAGATTTGCTACTGTGGTTGACATAGTCTTAGGCTGATAGGTAGGGAGAGGCAGAGAAAAGCAAGTACTATGATTGATATCTAAGCAAGACACCTGCTATCCTTTTGGAACTCTTTTAGAAGGAACAATCTATTTCCCCAGTCCCCGTGTTATTCTTTTCCGTTTTCCTCTTATGGTGGAGGGAACTCCTGTCTCCTCTTCTGCCCCACATTGACTCCCCCACCCCCCTTCATTTCTGCAGCACTGACTTCAGAACTGCTGCAGCAACACGCACCTTCCCAGTGCAGGAGCTAGAGTGGAAGAGTCTGGGGGCAGCAGAGGAAGCTCTTAGGCAGCGACTCAAGGCAGCTGGTATATTAAATACCACTTAATGTTCTTGTTCACTCGTTTGCAAGGACCAGGTATTGGAGTGACTTGTACAAAACAGACTTATTAGGATACTCAGTAGTTCATCAAATAGATGAGGAGGGCTGAGAGCAAAGGGGAAAAGGGTAGAAGCCAGGACCACCAAGGGGTCTCGTTTCTATTCCTTTTCCTCTCCCCTCCTCCAGTTTGACACACATGAACTGTCCTTCTTCAATGTGCCCCAGGCTCCCTCATCCCTTGACCTGCATGCCTGTTGCTCCAGATCTTGTCTGAAATATTTTCCCTTCCACAAAGCTTGCCAAATCCCACTAACCTTTTGAATCTCTGTGGTCTAGGCCAATGTCCACGTTCCTATATGTGCTGTGCAAACACCCTCTGTTTAATACCATGCTCATGCCATATTACTAAATGTTATTTCCCCATGAACTACATTCTAAAACCATATATAGATCACAGAATATTTACATATGGAAAATTGCTGCCCTGTGTAATTTTCTCCTTCATGTCTGCCATGCTGATCTCTCCTTGTTAATGGTAAGTGAAAGCCAGGGCTTTCGTCCACACTGTGGCTGGACAGTCCAACAGACATAGTGTCTGCCTTGGGGACAATATTTACAGCAAGCACCTACAGCATGGTCCTGCTGAAAGAGAGGCATTTGGTGACCACCTCTGTGTCCTCTAGATCTTCTTCTTCTTCCTCTGTGGGGACACTGACACGGATGTAGGTGGCAATGCTGGGTCTGTGTTTCTGAGAACCCTAGGACATGTATTATCTCCGCTGGCCTGCATACAATCAGCAGTGTTGAGTTTGTGGTGGGAAAAGTAGAGGGCAAAGTCCCGCAGCTGCCACAGAAGCCAGGAAGCCCCCTGCATCATGACAGAGCTGTAAAACTTTTGGCAGGTTCTCTAATAACATGTTGACATCAGTAAGTGGAGTAAGTTATGGATGTACAAATTAGATAGAAAGGGAGAGCCGAATGGCAAGCCACAGGCCTACATGAGCTATGATGTAAGTCCCCACTGTGGTACTGCTCTGGTAATTCCTCCCGTTCTGGAACTATGTCTCCACATGAAATAGCACTTCAGCTATTGATCTATTCTTCATTTGCTCTTCCTCCCTTCCTCTCCTCTAGACCAGGAACTGTATGATGCTCAGCATCTTCACCCTTCAAGAATGAGTAAAAGCATTTGCCCCTTAAGGATTTAGGTACCCATTTCCCTCTTGCTGGGTGACTTGCTAGTCCCCCTCTTGCTGGGTGTGTGACTTGCTAATGGCTTGTGGTTGAGGCTTTCCCTTCTACTGCTCTGGCTGTAAGGAACTGTCTTGCCTAAGTTTATGGAACCCTGTCTGTGACCAACCAGTGACAGAGGATTTGTCAGTAGTGGTGTCTTGGTCCCATCACTTTTTGCTTCAAAATGAGACTCTTTGAAGGGCCAGCAGCTCCAGAGACCCCACATAATTGCCAAGGTTGGTCTGCAACAGCACAGCAGTTCAGATTCCCCTTTCCTTAACCAGCTTCTCCCTCTTCCTTCCAGGGGAAGAGGCAGGTAAGCTGCCTGCCTGCCGGGCTCCCTCACAGAAGCTGTTTCCCAGGAAACCAAAGGTATCTCCAAATCCTTGACCTTTTTCCAGTCTGGCAGGGCTAGTAGGTAGCTCCTGAAATTTCTAGATGCTTGCACAACAGATAAGAACCATTCAGTGATTCATCCAATGCCCTTCAGATGTTGAACAGTGAGCTGGAAGGGGCTGCTGCAAGGGGCCTGTGGCGTGAGTGAGCATGAGTAACCTGGAAGAGCAGGCTCTCATAAAATGCTGGTGCTTTCCCTAGCACTGGCACTGCAGAACATGAGGGAAGGGAAAGAAGTGAACATAAAAGCTTGTGTTTCTGAGACACCCTGCCATGACACAAGGTGGGGACATTTTCTGCATCCTATCTTCTGGGTCGAACACTAAGCCCCAGCTCAGCTCTTTCAATCACCAAGTTTCATTGAAAGCACCTTTTCCTTTGTAGGATGCAAAGGAGTCACTACCCTGTAGAATTGCCTCCTTCCTAAAGACTCAGGTTTCTATGTATTGGAATACTTTTTTTTTTTTTTTTTTTTTAGAAAACATTTTGGTCACACACTGAGCTGATTATTGGCATAACTGTGCTATAACCACACCTGAGGAGACATTAGCAAATTGTCCCCAACTGTCTGTCCACTCACAGGGAAAGAGACCCAAACCTGTCAGAGCAGAACACAAGAACAGCTGGCTTCATTCACAGAGAGGGGTTCCTCCATCCCACATGGTTCTCTCTGTTGGTAAGTAGAGTGAATGTTTGGGTCACAAGGCACCCACACATAGACAATGCTTCCATGTTCATAGCAAATGGCTAGTCAGTATACTCTGAGATTTGGGTGTGGGTGGCTTATGAAATAATCCTCCCTTTAGCCATTTTAGATGTCAGGCTGAAAATAAAAAAAGGACATCAGACTATAAAGATTTTAGAACAAGTCCTATTTCTCAGTTTTAAACTTTTAAGAGCTCCATGCTTGGGTTCCTGTGTAGAGTGTGATTCTGAGGGAAAAAACACGTGGATCAGTCAGTTTAGGCTGTGCTGTGTTGCAGCTTATTGAATTAATCAGGTTAGGCCAAGCTGTGCTGTAGTAACAAATAAGCCATTTCAATTAGTCAGGTTAGGGGAGACAGCCAAGTATCAGACAAGCCCCTTGTTGTCTCCATGGTCTTAGAGTCAGCCACACGAGCCCTCTACAGTCTAGGGCATGGTTTGTAAGGCACTGTAAGGCAATGGCTCTTTCTGTCAGTAAGTAGAGTGGATGTCTGGGTCATTTCTCTTCAAATTCTGCTTCAGGGTATGGGTGATTTTTACGTTAGGCCCAGATTTATATCAACAAGCTGCCTCAGAGGTCGCTGCTAAGGGACACAAGTTTCTTATGCTAACATCTCATGGAACAGGACTCATGACCTTGTCTAACACAAGAAAGCTGGGAAATATTGGGGGAATACAGAAATATTGGGGGGGGGGGATTCAGTAAATACCCTGCCCTAATTAGGTTTCAAAATCTGTACCTTCAAAAGAATTGACTTACTGATTTAATAACATTTGTGTGAAAGAACTACCCTGTGCCTTTTGTGTTTAATCTAGGGCTAAACTCCTGGCATGCTGTGACCAGGTCTCCATAGCCCCCAAACAGCAGAACATTTGCTTTGTGGAGAAGTCAGATAGGCAGACATGAATAACAGCAGAGAAAATGGATGGCAATTTGGTGGCAGCCCATGGGTCCAAGCACTGGGCCTGTGTTTGGATGCTTCTTGTGGGGGAACTGTTACCTTAGCTGAAATCTGAATGTCAGACATGCTAATATGAGAGTCATATTCAGAGTGGACAGGTCACCCTCCCATAAAGGCTTCAGAAATGGGAGACCATCTCTTCCTCCAGGAGGCTGAGGGGTTGTCCTGACATAAATCATACTTAGGGTGTGCACAAACTGGTAAGTTTGATTCAGGGATGCTCCAATGAAAGCTACAAGACCAGATGTGAGAACCGGTCTGTTTGTCTATAGTCAAGCTAGGGCCAGGGGGATATTTCCTTGAGATCTGGTAGATCATGTCTCCAAGGTCCAGAAATCAGCCTCTGTCTGCCAGACTCGGCCACACTTCTTCCGATTCATGGGCAAGTCAGGTATGCTCTTTTCTATGCCCATGTGAGATTCCCAGGGAGGAAGCAGCGAAGCAATGGGGAAGCAAATTCGAAGGAATGGCTGGTGGAGGTATGTTGGGCCAAGCCAGAAATCGGTTCTGTCCATTCATCGCTCATCTCATCTCATTTTGCCTCTATTGTTATGTGGGGACTAAAACATTCATTTAGAGAAGAAATCGTCAAACTTTAGTGCTTTGAGATAATTTATGCTTTTCATCAGCTCACCAAATTGAGAGAACGGCTCAACAGAGGTCCGCCATCAGGCGATTTCAGCCGAGAATTCTTTTATGATGTTCACACAAGGAGCCTCCTTGGAGACGCTGGTAAACAGCCCAGTGATCCGAAGATGTCTGAGAAAGCACACTTGCAGAACCAGACAGCGAACAAAGGGCTTTTGCGGCCAGGAAACACACTCACAGGGGACTTGTCGTCCAGGGCTCTGCCTCTGATTGGAAATGCAATCACTTGGCTGTGTTTAGCTGAGTCCAGTAAGGGGCCATTGGCAGCAACACTCCACTAACTAGAAATCTCTTCTGCAATCAAATTAGGCACAGCCACAGCATCCTCATGACACACGCTGGCTATCACAGACATTTTATTGCAGAAATGCTTTTTAAACATTAATTGTGCTGCATATGATGTGACCCAGATAAAATATGGGTGTATTATGACTTGTCTGTGGTTTTGGATTGTGCCGTTTAAGCCTGGGCAAGGAATCAACGGAAATAAGTGGGCTGGGCATTTTGTTTTGGGTTTTCTTCTGTGGATGGCTGTGTGAGGGTCTGGGCTCACGGGCCAGGGAGATTGCTACTGGTAAAGGATTTGCTGTGTAAGCTTGGCAGCCTGAGTTTGAATCTCTGGCAACCATAGAAAATCGGGTTGCAGCAGCCCACATCTGTAACCCCAGTGCTGGGGGAAGGACTTGGAGACAGAAGCATCTCCTAGAGCTTGCTGGGCTGCCAGTCTAGCTGAGTTGGTAAGCCCCAGGTTCAGTGAGAAACCCTGTCTCAAACAATAAGGTGGAGAGCAATTGAGGAAGCCACTAATATTGACCTCTAGTACACTCCCTATCCTCCATACAAGACTCTCTCTCTCTGGCTCTCTCTCAGTTTAGGCTTCTGACTGGTCAGTTAGCTAGCCATCAACACCTCACTTCTCCCAGGAGATCCATCAAGGCTCCCAGATCCCTCGGAATGTCCTGGGATGGATTTGAGCACCCATTGTTCAGTGACTCTCTGCTCTGGCCAGGCAAGGTCGTCCTTAGCCAGTGGAGATGTCCTGGTGTGGCTGGTATGGCTGGTGTGTAAGACTTATCCTCAAGGGCTTAAGCTCAGAGGTGGGTGGGGCTTGGTTAATATCTTGCCCGGCTAAGAAGCAAAGCTACTTTACTCCATATCTGCCCCTGTTATCTTCCCGCAATGTTTCCTTGTTTTTGTTTCATCTAAAGCAGTGGATGTCTCTTTTTAGATAGAAACTTATATGAAAGCTCAAAGGTTTACAATAAAAGCAAAGAAGCCATCCTAGGTGAAGGAAGCATCTGCAGAGCCCTGAACCCCAGGTCCCTCTCAGCCTCTGCCCTGCTAGCCCCACAGACCCAGGGTAAATGCCATTGTCCTACACTGTACCCCATTCTGAGGGGTCAGGTCTTAATATGGTTATGTGTTTGCAGGGTCATGCTGCTATGTGCTGAGGACTGGCCTGTGGCCCAAAGTGATAGCTGTCTCTGTCTCTTGAGAGCTTCCCTTCCCTCTGGATAAATGGAGATAAGACTCTTGAGAGAGTACGTTAGAGATTATATGGTCTAGGAACTATGGTAAACTAGACTGGGAGATGGGGTCCTTACAGAGGCAAGGAGAAGGTGTCACTGCAAAGATGATGTCTAAGTGAAAGAACTCAGCTGGCTATGTATCTGGGGGAAGGATAGTTCCCAGTTGTGGAAAGACCAAAAGGAAGTACAGAGCAATAGCCACTCTTGTGAGAGCAACCTGCAGGGATAGAAAACCAGAAGCCCAAGGAAGCAGAGGGGCGAGGGGCGGGGGACAGGGAGTCACAAAACTAGCCTGAAGGACCTATAGGCTGAGAGAGATGGGAAACCTCAAAGGATAGGTACCAGGAAGAGATTGACGTATTGCTTATGACTTTGTAGGATCCTTTGGAGCCCTGTGTTGTTGATAGTGGGCTAATGGTGAAACCCAGATTTGCCTGGGGGAGGATGCGGAAAAGGGCCTTGTATGCAGTGTTCCTTCATTCCAGTATCTTACTGCGTGTCACGTGGATCACTTCAACTATAATCTGTGAAGTGGAGAAGAAAAACTAACACATGTGTGTGTTTATACAAGCCCATGAGTGTGTGTAAGTATACACTGACTTGGAGTATGTAGATGCTTGCCTATTAGTGTGTGCATAAGTGTTCAAGAGGGTATGGGTATGGGAATGTGTGAGAGTGTGAGGATAAGAAACTGAAGAGCAGGATGCGGTGGCACACTCCTGTAATCCCAGCACTCTAGGAGGCAGAGGCAGGTGGATCTCTGTGAGTTCAAGGCCATCCCAGTCTACAAAGTGAGTCTATGACAGCCCAGGCTACACAGAGAAACCCTGTCTCAACAAACCAATGAATGAATGAATGAATACAAATCTATAAAGTTGTACGAATGTGAGTTTATGAGCCTGTGAATGTGACACTGTGTATGAGTGTGTATATGTGATTGTGTGTGTGTGAGAGAGAGAAAGAGACCGAAAGAGAGAGAGAGATGAACGAATAGGTTTTTGTAGGGAAGATGTATCAAGAATGCAGACTTATTCTAAAATGATTGGAAACAGATTCCGGAGTGGGCTGCCTGGTGGAGTCTCTGTCAGCCATAGGAAGGCCAATGGAAGGAATGAGAGACAGCCACAAACAATCCGGACACAACTCAGTGGGTGGCTGAGAGCCACACTCCAGCTGCTGATCCCTGGTCCTAGTCCTTCTTGACCTGACAACATCTTTTTCTGAGAGAGGTCCTTCTTTCCAAGTTTCCCTGCTCATCTGCTTCCTGTGTCTCACTACCTTGATTTGTTGGGGCATTCCTGTCAAATGCATGGCATGAGTCCTATGAGTGGTTTATTGATGCAAATTAAGAGCCCAGCCAATGCATAAGACTTGGGAGGAACTTACTGTCTACAGAGTTAAAGGAAATTGTGTCACTCTTTATGTATGTTCTCATCAAAAGACAATCTACATGGAAACCAGGGTCCAGAGCCTCCCTGTTCCTGTCACATAGGATATTTTTTTTTTTAAGTTGTGTGTGTGTGTGCATGTATAGAGCAGAGATTGATATGTCTTTCTCACTTGCTCTGGTCTCTTATTGAATATGGAGTTCAGTGATACAGCTAGATTGGCTAGCCAGTGAACACTGCCAGGGATTGGCAGTCCCTGCCTCCCCAGCACTGTGATTGCAGACGTATGCCAAACCCTGGATTTTTACATGAGTGTTAGGAATATGAACTCAGGCCCTCATGCTTCTGTGATAAACACTTTACTAACAGACGTATTTCCAGCCTTTTTGAAAGCTTCCTAGAAGATCAATCATGGAGCCGCTGATCAGACCCATTAGCCTGGCTGGTTGCACTTGATAGTAGACTTACATGGTGGCAAAAGACCGTTTTGTGGTCTAGTAATTGTGCTCTTTAAATAGTATCATGGGATCTGAGCAGGAATGAAGCAGCAATGGGGCATTGCTTAGGTCTGGGCAGAACCTTGGGTAATAGTGTTCCTGGCTGCTTGGGATGGACTGGAGACCAGGAGTCAGCTGAATAAATGCGCCAACAAAGCAAGTACAGCAAATGCACTTGTTTAACTGTAAGTTTGGGAGAAGGAACTAATAACCATGGGGAGCCGGGGAGATAGGACAACATGGCAGCAGGTGGAGCCCTGTCATCTCAGGCACTCTGCTAGCTCAGTTCTTACCCGCCCTTCGAGAGTGTCTTCTTCAGCTCCCCTGCGGGTGGGCGTTCATCTGGGTTGTGGGTTTCTGTGGTGCTGAGTTGCTGCCTGGGGAGACATTGGGAAGAGAGATGCCGGCACAGATGACATAGCATTGGAGATGGTCCCTGTGCGACTCTCAGTGGAATCTGCAGTGCTGAAGGAATCAGATTAATAAGATTCATGGGTGGAGGAGAAATTGGGTCATATGCCACCCCCAGGAAGTGGGGAATTGTGCAAGTGTGGAGGAAGGGAGAGGAGACAGGGCAGTGTGGGAGGTGGCTGCCATCCTGAGGGTCAAGGGCTATCCCAGATAGGGGGAGCATAGCAGAGTGGGGAGACTCACATTCAAACCGCCTCTCTACTGCCTTCTTGCTGCTTGTCATAGGCTGATGGTGTCCACCAAATTCCTGTCTCCCCTGGTGCCTGAAAAGGTGACTGCTTTCCGAGCTACACGGCTTAAAGTAGTTAGACTAAAACAAGGTCACATGAGTGAGTCCTAACCAGGTGATTAGACTTCTGATGTGAAGAAATTTGGGTCCAGTCATACCTGTGTGAATATGCTGTCATCTGGAAGCCAAGGAGAGGGGCCTCAAAGAACTCAACCCCACCAACACCTTGATCTCGAGCTTCCAGCCTCCGTTTAGTGAGAAAACAAGTGTGTCATCAAACTGCCCACCCCAGCACTTTGCTGGGGCAGGTGCTAGCAAGCCAATATAGCATGCAAGTAGCCTTGGGCACAGCATCTCCTCTCTCTGGGTCTTCATCTCTCCACACTGTTCATCTCTCAGGGTAGGCAGACATTCTCTCTAAACAGGACACACTGAACAGTTACTTAGATTGTCTGTTATCTGTTGCATCATTCATCTATCAATTACTCTGCCAATCCTGTGAGTTGCCTGCAGTGTGCCAGACTAGGGGGCAGGACCTACAGCTTCAGGGAATGCAGACAAACCTATCTCTGTCTTTGTCCTCCCAGAATTTCCTAGTGAAAACCAGTAATCGGATCAGTGAAATATAGGGATTTAAGAAAGGAGTAAGTGTGGTAGAGAAAGTAAACATAGGGCCATGCTGGGATGTGAGGTAAGCATGCTAAAAAGTTATACACAGCATAGCCATGGACAAAGACAGGCAATAGATGATGGTCCAGGCCAGATGGGCATCTGGGAGAATGTGATGCAAAGAAGGCATCGCGTGTACCAAGCTCTGAGACTTGGATCAAGAAACTGTCAATTTACTTGAAACCCACAGATCCCTAGCTTCCTGAGTCGAGAGGGTCCTGGGCATATCTGAGGCTGTGTCACATGAGAGGCCTTTTTCCTTCTTTGTACCCATGTGCTCATTATCAGTGGTGGCTCTGACCATGTGACTGTTAGACAGCTGGTCAAGGGAGACCAGGTCTGTGTAGCTATGGCTCAGGAAGTGAGCAGACCCGGCTTCCTCAATGAGGGCCATCATAATTTTTACAGCTACTTGGTAAGCATGAACATCTTTCAGAGAAGAGAAGCAGAGAGAGCCAGAGGCCCAAGCGAAAGGGGCAGCTGCTAGTTGGGCCTAGAGGGTATACTGGAAAAGAAAGGGAGTCTGCATCAGCTTGTGAACCCATTGAAAAGATTCCATTATAACTGCAGTCTATTGAGGAAATCACAGTCTCTTACACATGTATTTAAAGAACTTGCCAACCACAGACAGGATGAAAGTCAAATCAACCCTTGGGCAGGGGCTAAGGTAGATGTCTAATGAATGCTACATGATGCAAAGAGTGCACCATTATGTACGTATGACCTAGCAACCAGAGCAAAGTTCTATCAGGTTGGTCCATTTTTCCTAACCATATTTTCCTTATGTTCTTAGATTTAAGAAAAAAAAAAATGAAGGTGGGCATGGTATCCCATGCCTCTAATTCTAGCACTTGGAAAACTGAGGCAGGAGGATTACAAGCCTGAGGCTAGCCTGGGTTGCATATCACAACTCAGTCACACATACACAGTCTTATGTTTTATATACTGACATTAAAAAGTATATACATATAGTTCTCAAGCCCAGACTTGACCTCACTCTGTAACCACGGATGGCCTTGGCCCTTTCCCACCATATTCTTCCTGCCTCTACCTCCTGGCATTAGAGATGTGTATCACCATGCCTAATTTTGTGCAGCACTGGGCATCAAACCCTGGATTTCAGGCACACTGGCACTCTACTAAGTAAGCCACATTCCAGCCCTTTGGCCTTCTAAGATCTTAACTCCTGAGCATTTTGTTATTGCGTAGCTTTCTGTGAGCATCATGCCATCACATTTCAGTACGGGAGTGTATGGACTTACTGCGCTGTTATTTCATCATTGCCTTCGAATGCTGGTTGCTCCTGTTGTAAAGACTTTACTGCACATCCTTCCTCATGCTTCTCCCCCCTTCCCTTGTTGCTTTTTCATTTCCTCGTCCAACATTCTTGATCCTTTTCCTCTAGAATCAATTTCCAGATGTAGAATAGAATTACTTTAGTAAAGGGTACAATTTCTTCAAGGCTGTCAGAATCAATGTGAATCATCTTTATTTTCTTCTCTATTGGATCGCTTACTCAGTTTTGTTTCCCCCGTGAATTGGAGAAACATTTTCTCTGTGCCGTTACCCAGGATGCCTCCATACATGTAGATTCGGAAAGGTTCAAGGGTACAAGTTACTTCTGTCTGAAAGTTCTTTAAGCTCCAACGTTTTTGCAAGTGATAGCCTTCTCTTACCCCATGTAACTCTTTAAATTTTGTTCAATTATTTTTCTTAAAGAGGGATGCCCATTAATAACTAGGATGTCTAAGTGTACAACATGCTTTCCTTGAAGTGAAAATTGCCAAGCTTGATGTATTTAGAGGAAGAATTTAAAAAAGCATTTAACAGTGGTATCAGATTTGTTTAGTTTTAATTATTTTATGTGAGTTGAATTGGTATGAACAGATTTATGGAATCCTTTGCAAAATTCATTTTTTAAGAAACAGGGTGCATTTCACAAAATAATCTTGAAATGGCTGGACACCCTTATCTTTTTAAATGGTTTTAAACTCCTATTAGCTGTAATGGGGTTTCCACAAATAAATTGCTACATTTAGTTGAAAGATATCAGAATCCCAGCTGACCTATCACAAGCCTGGGGGCATCTTGAGCCACATTCTCTCAAAGGCATGCCATTTGTCTCTACTCAATGAAGCACAATTTCCAGGCTCTATAAAAGAGCAGGGGCGTATTGACTGGACGGAGAAGCCATTCCGACTCCCGGGGGTTGACAATGGGCTTCCATTGCTGTACTAGGCTGACTGGGGAAAACAATTCTTTAAAAGCTCCCGATAAATGACATAAATAAACCAGCGAGGAGCCGGGGGCCTGCTCAGACTCAGCTGAATTATATGTCCCTGTGACATATTGTTGTTTGAGGACAATGACAAACATTCAGACCATCCATGGAAGCCACTGGGGGAACTTTTGTTTCTCTCTAATAGCCCCTGAAGCCTTTATGGCTAATAGTGTATATAATGAGGCCAGTTTCCTAGCCCCTGAGAGGAGTGACTGGGTTTTTGTGTGTGTTGTAGGGGGAAAGCCTCTGAGGTTTGCCCAGTGGTGATGGAATTAGGCCCATTGTAGGGAAGGTACTGCCCATGTCCCCAAGGGCAAGTGAGGAAGAGGGGCATGAAGGTAGGGTTACAAGCCAAGCTGGACCTCACGAAGGAGTCCAAATGAGACTGAGAAGTGCTGTTACACCAGAGTCTCATAGACAGGGGGGCAAAACCAGAGCCCAGATTCTAGTCCAGGCCACAGAGGGGATGCATGCCAGCTTGAATGATGCCTGTGCCATACTTTCCCCTGCGGTGGGTGCTCCCATCACCCTCCCATCTTAGGCTTGGAGCTCTCCATGAAGCAGCAGGCCTAGACTGAGGAGAGTTTTAAACCAGCTCCTTAGACGCTCTTTCCATGATTGCTATGCTGCTTCAGACCTACTAGGAGTAGGGAGGTGGTATCTGTTTCCATTTCCTGAAACTTGGTATCCAGATACCAAGGTCCCAATGCCTGATGCCTGTATCTGCCTGTAAAGCACTGGTGTAACACTGCCCTGAGTCTTAATCTCTTCGTGAAGCAAGGGACTACACTAATAGCTTTCAGCCCTGGCTTGACAATGGCATCACAGAATGAGAACTGTGAGGTATAGTTCTTTCCTAACCTGATCAACTCAAAATAGTTGCAGGTGGAGCCCAGATGTTCATAGATTGTCTCTTTGAAAAGTAACCACATACATACTCTCTGTCTCTCTCTCTGCCTGTCTCCATCTTTCTCTCATCTATCTATGTTTGGGCTTAAGGAGGAGGCCTTCTCTGTCCTGACATAGGAGGACAGCAACAGCTAACACAAGATGAGTCACCACTTGAGGAAGCAGAGCCAGGTCCTCTGAGAGTTGAAAGCCAGCCTTTAACTGGTTATGCAGTCTTAGAAAGTCTTATCCGAGAACTCGGCAGAAAGAAAGGTGACAGTGGGTGAGAAAGAAATCAATATTATCCAACCCAACACAAAGACAGGCCTCACTTGTCACCTTTGTCATAGAGAGAATGCAAGTCCTAGGAGACACAAGTCAAGCTGATCACTGTACTGTGATCATTCTGAGGGTAAGGTCAAGATGTGGTTCAAGAAGAAAGAAGGACCTCCCAAGGAGACTGGGGATTCAGGAAACACTCCTTGAGGGCTCAAGGGCAGTTTCCTAGTGGGTTGTCCATGAGGTAGTGGGTACCAGGATCTTGTGACATGGAGTACCAGAAATAAGGCCAATAAGATAGGCAGGGCTGTTTTCCTGGGATTGTAACTTGAAGGGAGCCAGGATCAAAGAGGTGCTCAGGCTGCTGCTCTGAAACACAACAAAAAACAAAACTCAACAAAACAGGATTTTGTTAATTGTGTGGTGTGGGCTAGAGTTTGGTAACTGTCCATTAGTCAGTCACAGGAAATAAAGGAGGGGCAGCCATTGGGCTTCCTTGTGATGATTAATCTTGACTGTCAACATGATTGGATTTGGAGTCACCTGGGAGACACAACTCTGGGATGTCTGTGAAGAAGCTTCCGAGAGGTTTAACTGAGGAGAGACTGAGGGCAGCACCATACCTTGGGCTGAAGGCCTAGAATGAATAGAAACAAGAAAGTAAGTGGACTGCAGACATGTATGTCCCTCCCCACCCTCCTGGCTACAGGTGTAGTGTGACCAAGTACCTGCCACCATGCTGTAACTCCATCACAAACTGTGAACTCGAACTGTGAACCAAAATAAAGTCTTTCCTCATTAAGTGTATTTTTTCACAGCAATAAGTTACTTTTCTATATTGTACATAGAAAAGTCTCTGTGCAATCCTAGCCTTGTGCTGGGAACATTAGCAGATGGCAGCTTAACCCAGGAGTTATTGATTCCTTCTGTTGTTAAGTCAAGAACTGTTGACCCCTCTTGTTAATGGTCTTACTGTCTTGTGTGAATATTGTAAATGTGTTTATAGTGTTGGAGTTACCAACATGTAGGGGCACGCTGGGTTATTCAGGGGGTGTCTTCTCAGAGTTCTGAGTTCTGCAATGGACCTGCCTGGCCTGGGCCCTATGGCAGGTTGTGGGACTACAGGTAATTAGGTTGCTAAGAAAGCACAAGGATGAGGTAAGAGAAAGGTACTGCTTCAACAGCCAATAGGCCAGTTCATCCCACAGATGGTCTTTAATCAAACATTTCCCAGTGGTGATGATGTCTGCATAGTCTGATTCAAATCTTGAAGCAGGAAATGTTGGTGGGGGCAGTAGGCACAGTGTGCAGATAGAGATGCCAGGCTTTTTATACTGTTTTACTCACCCATCAGATGCCTGTAGGCTCTAGTGAAGACTCAATGTTTTAGCAAAAGTAGCTTTTATGTTTTTGCAGAGTAACCTAGGCAACTGAAACAACTCCCATACTAGAATTGTTATCCCCAGCAAGCTGATAATGTACTGCTCAGCCGTGTGACCACCCAAGCTAGTGAGTTCTAGGCCAATTTGGTGCAAATACCACACCCTACTCTGGCAGGTTGACATCCTGGTTGAGTAGGGGTTTACCAAAGCATTTTGTCGGGTGAGGTTTTTTTTTTTTCTTCCCTTAGTAACACTTGCCTTCTTGCTTCCATCATTTGTAGTCATCCCAAACCCTACTAGCTTGTAAAGGGAACATACTGGCCTTATGGGCTAATCTGGTGGGTTTTAGTCAAGGCATTAGAAGCAGTCTCTTAGCAGGTAGCAGGTTACAGTCTCAGAAGTTATTTGATTTTTTTCACTCCCTCACAGTTCAGAGACCATCTCACTTGGACTGTTATCATCAGCCTCATCTGGCAAGCCATTAGAAGTGAAGAGCTCTGGGTGGAGTCAGCAGCCTGGACTGAGAGAGGCCCTCAGCTGGCTCTGAAGCAAGTGTCAGAATGATCAGAACCAGGGCTGTGAGTTTAACTAGGGCAGCAAAGGCAGAAGGCTCCTGAGGCCAAGCCCATGCCGTGGGGTTGGGCTCCAGGAGTTTGTGATGTCAGAATTCCTTGCACTTGGTTAGTGCTGGGAGGGTCAAGAGGAAAGTTACAGGCCATGGTCACGTGTGGGCTTCTCGTGCCAGGAATGCTGGGAGGATGTTGGTATGGAAACAGGAGCAGGGTTATAGCGCTAAGGCTGAGGGTCTTTGGGGCCCACAACTGATGAGGATTGGAGTATCCATGGTTACTTGAGACAGGTATGGGGACACCTATATCCAGGGATGTGCTGGGGCTGTTCAGGCGGTATGTCCTCAGAGCTATGCTGGAGTTCTGCTCACAGGACCAACATGCTTTCCTCACAGAGCACTAGTGGGCAGAAGAGGAGGACAGAGCATAACATTCTTCAATTTTGTGTAGGAGTGTATCCAAAGAACTTCGACACACACCTGCCTCACAGATGACATCTTCCTTACAGTCAATAAACTGTAGCTGACCGTGGAGTTATCCAATAGTATTTTCAAAGATCTCTTTTATGGTCTGTATAAAACCAGGCGGAGACTCCCCGCTTTTTGGGAGGGCAGCAATAATCCGCTCACGGTCCTCTGATAAAAACCCAGGAGGAGCGGCCAGATGCAAGCCAGGTACTCTAAGCTGTCCATTCTCCTGGCTTCCACTGATCGGAAACACCCCGCACTCCACAGGCTCCAGCCACAAGCAGTCCTCCACGTTTCCAAATGCTTCATGGGAGAATCTTTAAGGGCTCTTTTCCTGATATGAGGGGTGTAGCTGGAGAAGCAATGTCTGGGAAGCAATTGATGGCGTCAAGAGTCCCCACTGTGAAGACATAATGTAAAATGTCTTGCCCCCTTCTTGTTCTCACTGGATTCCTCAACAAGCCATCTATCTGCCTCTGAGTAGGAAAACTGCATCCTCGTCTTTTGATCTGGCAAGGTGGAAGGGTGGTGTTTTGGTTCGAGCCAGGGTGTTACTGAAACTTTGTTTAGTTTGAGGAAAATCGGACAATTTTCTCAATCTTACTGGTATTGTGCATAGTCATTTTTTCTGGCTTGCTTTGGCATTCCGCACAGAGCTCCGTGTTCTCATATATTTTTGGTGGAAATTAGACATTTCAAAACAGTTTCCATCATGTAATTAGGTTCCTCGCATCTGGTGTGTCCATTGGCTTGCGCTGAAGAGACTCCAGAGTCTCAAATAAGATGCCTGAATTTACTTTTTGAATTTTTATGTTCAAGACCTTGAGGTATATAAGAAATTGATAGAAAATTACAATGAAGGAGCCCACGCAAGCATAACTCAGCTTTAACAGCTGCGGTGGCTTAGAGGAGATGTCTCCCATAAGTCTTAGATGTTTGAGTTCTTGGTTGTTTTAGGGGTAATTAAAAGGTGTGGTTTTCATGGAAGACTACGTTACTACGGTGTGCTTTGAGGGCTCAAAGGGCTCATGCCATTCCCAGCATCCACTGTGCTGCCTGTTTGCAGTTTCACAGGTACGCTCTCAGCTGCTCCTGTCACCGGGCCTTTGCTGCGGTCATGAACTTTAATCCCCTGAAACCATTAAGCCCCAAATTAAGCTCCTCCTCCTATAAATTGCTTTGGTCATTGGTGCTTTATCACCACAGCAGAAAAGCAATGAGGCAAAGTTCAGTAGACATGTCTCTCTTTACCCATGCTCACATTTCTCTGCCACTTTTCCCCTCACTTGTTTATTTGGAAGCAAATCCCAGTCTTCACATAAATCAGATCTATGTAGACCTCAGGATGTACAAAAAGTATAAAAATATAACCACAATAACATTGGCACATGTAAAAAGTGACTGTCTGTGAATCACATAAATATATATGTATATATTTGTTTCATTGTTGGAATGTTTAAACCAGAATCCAATGGAGGTGGATACTTTATGATTGGCAGACATGTTCAGACTCTAAAGGCCCCACATAAATGTCATGAGGTTGAGGCTATCATGTCATCTCTCCACAGCACAGTGCTGGGCCCAGCAAGTACACCATCTGCCGGACTGCGGCCACAAAGACCAGAGGCACAGGTAGTAGGAAACAACATAGGTATAGGTTGCCAGGACCCCAGCTTGGGTCCAAGCTGTGTTCAGCCTAAAATTTAGTCATGTTTTCAATAAAAGTGGGCATATACCAACATGGTGTTTACTTGAGGAGCTGATGAGCCACTTGGGAAAAAACTTAAATGAAG
Organism: Pachyuromys duprasi; assembly: GCA_028658305.1. Taxonomy (NCBI): domain Eukaryota; kingdom Metazoa; phylum Chordata; class Mammalia; order Rodentia; family Muridae; genus Pachyuromys; species Pachyuromys duprasi. Next base: position 52,955,857 of record CM053744.1, read on the forward strand.
AGATCAAAGTTCTCCAAGAATTAGTCAGAAGGTGGGGCCAGCAACCACCCAGTCAATACCACGTCACTTGCTGCATGCACAGGAAGCACGTAGCATGTTCTACTTACACTCTGAATGTGGGCGGGGGGGGGAGGGGACAGCTCTAGATCTGAAGATTGATGGAAATCAATGCCTCTGACTCAGATGTTCTCTTTCTCAGGGTGGAGGGCTTGATGCTATCTCCCTAAGTCTTTAGAGCTTCAAGCTACCAAGCCAGTGTAGGGGATTGAGTATGGTTGAGTTTCATGGCCTTTACAATAGTTACCTTTCCCATCCTCCTCAAATAATAACCTGATGAACTTAAGAAAGAGGGATGGCTTGTTTTGGCTCACAGTTTGATGGTACATTCCATCATGGTGACAGGGCAGCAGGAGCATGAGGTGGCTGGTGTCACTGTATTTGTGGTCAGGAAGCAGAGAGACAGATGCTGGTGCTCAGCTTGGTTTCTCTTTTTGTCCTAACCAGGACCCCAGCCAGGGGATGGTGCTGCCCACACTTAAAAACGGATCTTCTCACCTCAATTAACCCAGTCCAGAATCTCACATTCCTAGAAGCTTGTTTCCATGGTGACTTTGAATCCCATCAAGTTGACAATTTTAACCATCACAGCCTATGCATTGACTGTAGTATTGAGAAGCTACAGCTGTGTGCCTTGGGAGACTGCTATGGATACCCCTGTCTCCTTTAAAGGCAGGGAGGATACCGGAGGAGCCATCTACCGATCCGCCCATCTGCCCCATGTCTGTCCTCTCCTCTCTGCCTGTCTCTGCTTCTCCTCACCTAGCAGACAGGTTCTTCCCACATGGCTGAGGCCAGTGGCTTTTGGCAGCTACATATCATTCATACCAATATAAGAGGAATTTCTCCTTAACTCTATTTGTGTATCAATCTAAGCAATGACTCCTGTCTGGTTGCTATGATTTGTATGTAGCATGTCCCCCTGAGTCTTGTGTTTGGATACTTGATCCCCAGATAGTGGTATCTGGAGGTTGTAGAACATTTCAGACATGGGTCTAACTGGAACACAAAAGACTGAGGAGAACATTGAGGTATAGCCAATCCCCTCTTCAGTTCCTGAATCTACTTCCTGGTCATTTATGTGTGATAAGTTGCCACTGTAATATCTGACCACCATAGACCTAACCTTCAGTCGCCATGCCTTTCGACCACGCTGGGCCATATTCTCTAAAGCTGTAAAAAATAAAAAATCCTCAGATTACTTCTGAGAGGCATTTGTCATAGCCATGAGAAAAGTAACTAAGAAACTGGCCTTTTGTGAATCATATGTCCAACCCGGCTCAGTGACTGTGTTCTGAAATCAGGATACTCTGACAGGTAAATGCAGGTCACCTGTGTGACTGGGGAAGAGCCAAAAAAAAAAAAAAAAAAAAAAAAAGCTACAGGAAGGTCAACAGTAACAAAGATGCAAAGTAAAGGGTTGCCATACCGTCTCCCAATCCCTCTGATCCTAACTGACCAAGGGAAAGCCTTGGGGTCACTTCCTCTTTCCAGGTTTAGAATTTTGAGGTTCATTCAATTTTATACAGTGTAGTTATCTCTTTTCCTACTGTATTGTTCCATTCCTGTGCCCACCTCTAGCAGACAAGGACGCAGAAGGCAGAGAAAGCACTGTGCTGAACCAGTACGAACACAGTTACAGCTTAATACCCAGCCAATGCCAAAGCCTCCTAGTGCATCTTTCATGCCCCGAGCCACCCGCCAGTCAGAGCACCACCCCAGCTTCCTTTTCTCCTTATCTCTTCCCATTTCTCCACAAGGACTCCTATCAGTGGCTTCAGGACAAAGTCCAGTGAAGAGGAAGGTAAGTAGGGTTACGGTGAGAATCCAGGGCAGTGGGAGAGAAGGATGTAGGCTTCTGGGTCTCTCTTGCACACAGGTGGTCATACACGTCCAGGGAGCAAAACACAGAAATAGTTGATCTGCTGCTTGTCAAAACCAGTTCTAAAGTCAAACAGCATTTTCTGCTGGGTGTGACTGCTTATCATCCCTGATATTTTTTATATATAATTTTTTTATTTATTACAATTTATCCACTTTGTATCCCAGCTGTAGCCCCACCTTTGTCCCCTCCAAATCCTGCCCTATCTCCCTCCCTCATCTCCTCCCATGCCCCTTCCCCAGTCCACAGATAGGGAGGTCTTCCTCCCCTTCCATCTGACCCTAGCCTGTCAGGTCTCATCAGGACTGTCTTTCATAGTCTTCCTTTGTGGCCTGGTAAGGCTGCTCCCCGTCAGGGGGAGGTGATCAAAGAGCCAGCAACTGAGTTCATGTCAGAGACAGCCCATGCTCCCCTTACTAGGTATCCCATTTGGAGACTGAGCTGCCATGGCCTACTCCTATGCACAGGGTCTAGGTTATCTCCATGAATGGTCCTTGGTTGGAGTATCAGTCTCAGAAAAGATCCCTAGGCCCAGATTTTTTAGTTCTGTTCTCCTTGTGGAGATCCAGACCCTTCCAGGTTTTTCTATCCTCCCCTTCTTTCATAAGATTCCCTGCATTCTGCCCAAAGTTTGGCTATGAGTCTCAGCCTCTGCTTTGATACCCTGCTGGGAAGAGTCTTTCAGAGGCCCTCTGTGGTAGGCTCCTGTCTTATTCCCTATTTTCACCTTCTTCCCATGTCTATTGCATTTGCCTTTCTGAATGAAGATTGAGCATCTTACCCAGGGTCCTCCTTCTTGATTAGCTTCTTTAGGTGTACAGATTTTAGTATTCATCCCTGTTCTAAGAAGCTGCAGCCTTCTTGAAAGTCATACATACAAAACCCTAAGAAACAAGTCCAATTTTTAAAAATTTACTTTTCTTTTGCAAGTTCATATTTGTATCCAAGGTATTTTGGTCATCCCCTCCATTTCTTCTTTCAATCCCCCACTCCTACTAACCCCTTCTCCTCCTTAGCAAGTCTCCCTCCCATTTTCATGCCTGTTTTGTTTTGTGACCAACTGAATTTAATCAGTGCAGGGAGTTATTTACTGGAGCATGGACACGGGGGAAAAAATTACTCCCTCTCTCCAGCAACTGTTAACTGCCAATAGCTCCTGGGGGCTGCAGCCTCTTGAACCTCTCTGCTTTCCATGCTGGAATGTGGAAGGAATGTGCAGGTGACCATGGCTGCCTGTGAGTTCAGGAGTTCAGGCTGCCCGTATGTCCGGAAGACAGCATCTCACAGACTTCTCTTCTTCCTCCGACTCTTAGTTTTTTTTTTCTTCCTTCTATTCAAGTGCAGTTTTTGACAAACGCTGATTTAGACTGAATGCAACAATGATCTACATATAATATGTTGTTCACTTGTTTTTAAAGCAGAATTTGCGTTCTTTCTTGTGCCTTTTTATTTTAGTGTATTGTGTTTTTGTGTGTGTATACACGTGTGTGTGTGTGTGTGTGTGTGTGTGTGTTTGCATGTCTATGCCATGTTGTACTTGTTGAGGTCAGAGGACACCTTGCAGGAGTCAAGTCTCTGCTTCGGTTGTCATGCAGGCTCCATGTCCTTTGGCAACTTTACCCCTGAGCCATCTCCTCAGCCCCTGCTTATTCACTTAGAGAACAAGTACTCTCTTTCTCTCTCTGTGTGTGTTTGTGTGTGTGTGTTCAATTACTCAGGGCAGTCTATGGCTTATCTTCTCTTTTATAACATACCTTCTGTAGCTCTATGTGGGCTAATCACTGGTTAGGACCCTCTTTACAGAATGGTTACTAAGAGAAGAAATATCTTTCTGTAATAATCTGCCTAAGACAATCTGCGGTGAGCATCCTCAGCAGACAACTGGGCATCACCAGCATTCTCCTTTAGATTCTAACATCAACATGGCAAAAAACAACAAAAAAAAAGTTTAGGCTTCAGTTAGAAACAACGGCATATTAAAAATGCAAATGGCACAGCTGAACGCAGGGGACAGGCTTCCCAGGCCGACCAGAGCACCATCAGAAACGCTGCAGCGGTGTTATGAAATTTTAATTCTTGATCAGGATGTCTCCTTTCAAGTCCCAGTACGACTTTTCCAATATATCTTTCAAATTATAGTGGGACTTGGTGGATAAGTTTCTAAATATCCCTTAAATTGCAAGCAGATGAACATTTGGCCCCAAATACTTTGCAATTCTTACTGCGGGCTAAGCCGGGAGATTCAGCAGGAAGAGTTATACCAGCAGCAAGGGCTTCGCCTCTCCTATCTTACATCTCCCAGCAAGCAGAATGTGTCTCAGGCACGCACTCCAAGTTATGTTTAACAATCCTGAGACATCATCTCCTCTCAGCCTCCGGTGGAGATGAAGTGAATATTAAATAATCAAGGGGGCCTGCCATGAAATCCTGCTGTGCTTGGGCAAAGCTCAGTATTAGGGTGACTGATTTTTTTTCCTGATATTAGATTTGCATCTTGTTTCAGAAATAATACGCTGTAAGCTTTTAAAATGAGCATTTCTGAGTGACTTAGGTCAGGGACAATCTTGAATAGTGATGGTATGTTTGTGGAAACCATGGTCTAGCCAGGTGCAAATGTGGGGAAAAATGACTCAGATGTGGCTGAACTTTTAAGATCTTGGGTAAATTGTCTATACCTGCTGAGGTGCGGGAAGAATGAGGGAATGCAGAAGATGGTGTGTCTTGAGGTCGCAAGGGGCCTGAGGTGTTTGTATTGACCAGAAATTTGCTTCCGGCTGTGTGAGTGTCCGCATATTCAGCACTTAGAATAACGCCCATATATTAGTCCACGGTATGTGGCTCAGAAATGTAGTGCAGCATGGCTCGATTGTTTACTTAAGGTTCGTACTGCAAGCAATTGTCAAACTATCAGTTGGAGAGAGTATCCACCTAGGTGGGTCTGTCTGCTTCTGCTCCTCTCCCTGTTGTTAGCAAGATTCGGTTCCTTGTGGCTATGCGATACACATCCCATTTTCTTGCTGGGATCTACTGAGAAGCTCTCTCTTAGTTCTTAAAGGTTGCCTGCATTCCTTGTCCCTCCATGGCTCAAGGCTGTCAATAATGGATTTTGATTTCTTCTGTGGCTGACATCTGGACACAGATTTAATAGAGTCATGGGTCAAGACAAGCAGACCCAGACACTATCCTTATCTTAGGGGAAGTGATTTGGGACACGTTTATATCTAGAATGTGTCTTTTGCCCTGTAACACAATAGAACCGTGTGAGTGACATTGTGTTTGTAGCCTCAGGGCATCCACAGGGCATCCTCAAATGCTATGTACTACAATGGCATTGTTCAATGTTCTCCCCTGCCACAACAGGCATGAGATCCTGCTTCTGTGACCGTGGGCATCTGGTGGGTATTGTTAGAGAAGAGTAAGGAAGAAACGATGATGCTTGGAGACTAATTCCCAAGATGCCACGTCTTCTAGGTGGTGGAATAAACCCAAGTCAGCCTCTTAAAGCCACAGGAAATTCTTTGTGTGCGCCTTAAAAACACTGAGAGACTAACTTAGCTACCTGAAATTTTAAGAAGTGAAAACAAACCTATTTAGAGACACAGGAAAGGCTGGGCTTTTTCCTTTCACTCTTAGGAGCCATGAAAATGAGGAAAGATACAGTTCTGAGGTCATTGCTTGTTCAGTGCTTCACCACCCCTGGGGTTGTCTGCCCCGCCTATATTTGTGTCTAACTGGGTGAAGCAGCCCTGTATACATACACACATACATACACACATACATGCACACATACACACATGCATACATACATACATACATGCATACACACATATATACAAACACACATACATACATACATATACACATACATACACACATGCACACATACATACATACATGCATGCATACACACATACATATACACAGGCATATACACAGATCTCTCTCCATATATATGTTTATAAATATATGTATTTATATATGGCCATATATATATTCCAAGAAGGGCTAGGCCAGCTTGGTATTGCACAGTAGACACTGAATTTTGTTGTTGGAGAACATATATTCACCATGAGTTCACAAAACAATGGACATAGAGCAAGCTCTCTCACATACTCAGTGCCGTTGATAGGTGGAATGGATAGTCCTTTGTGATGGAGGCTGTACTGTGCACTGTAAAGTGTTAGCTCCTGACTTCTACTCACCACATAACATGGCCTCTGAGTTACAGCAACCAAAACATGTGAGCAGACATTGCCAAATGTTTTACAGTGACTGTTAGGGGTGGGAGTGGGGGACGTATAATTACCCTCTGTTGAGATATATGGTTGTTCAACATAAAGGGATGGAAAAGGCAGAAGGAAGGAGAAAGTGGAGAGAGGGCACAGGAAAGGGGGAGGGAATGAGAACATGAACGAGTGACCTGGCGAGCTCATTGCTGGCATTATGATAGAGTGACCCTGGAAAGCATTACCTTGACTTCCTGACCCTTCTGAGCTAAGGGACTCTAAGTTATCCAAGGGCCATCATAGACAGAGAAAAATAAAAGATGAAAAATAATGAATCCAATCCTATGCAAGAAATGAGTGAGGGAGCCTGCCTGGTCAGGGTTCTAAGTGACTAAGGTATTTGTGATCCAGTCTGTGAGAAAAGGTCTCCGATATTATTCTGCTCAGAGGAGTTGGGGGAATAGGTCCATTCAGCTCTCCTGGAGTACACTGAGAATGGGAAACACCTCATTCTTGTGGTCTTGTATGTCTTAGTTCCATTCTAGAGAAACAATGGAACAGCTATTAGCTGTGAAAATCCATAAACATCAAGAAGAGTGGAGATCCGTGACCCATAAAGCTGATTTATAAAGAAAAATTTGCCAAGAAAACTTGATTGCTTTTATTGATAGAATGGCTAAATTAGAAGATGAAAGGATCACAGCAGAAGTCATAGATCTTACTTCTGTAATGCCGCTGATATATTAGCTCACAAAATTTTGCTTGACAAATTAATTCAAATTGGGTTGGCGGGGGAGTTGTCAGCACATATTGAGAGCTGGACTCGGGTTCATAAAGCCGCAGTGATGACAAACAGCCAGGGATGGAGTGGCTGTGAGCTGTCCAATGTGCCACGGGTGGGGAGATTTGGCCTCGGCTTCCCTGACTCTCTCAATCCCATATTGAGAAGGGGCAGATAAATAGGGTCATCAGTTTTGGGTACCTGATTACTTAATGGAAGAGCCCAGAAGGCCTTTGGGAATTGAAGGACAGGCAGAGAAATTGTGTTGATAGCCTCTATGAGATGAAGCCCCGGGGAGGATGAGCAAGCTAGATCCTAGGACCTGCAGGACAACTTGGAAGCTTTGTCCAGTGTGTTCAGGCAATATCACACCTGTTTAAATTATTTCTCCGAATGGGGGAGCTGTCTGTCCTGATGGCAACACCCATATCCCAGTGTCTATAGTAGGGCCAGGCAGGGAGATGGCAGTGAAACTGGAGAATGCATCATCCATCCAGCAATTGAGATGCATGAGCTATATCAGCTAAGGCCCGGGTCAACTATGATGTTGATTGAGGAGAGCTAGATCCAAGAGCGGCATACCACACAATGTCACTTTCTGACCAAACAGGCAAAGCTGTGCAGTTCCAGGGTATGAACTTACATGGTAAAACTATTAAAAACAAGAAACTGGTTATGGCGGAAGTGACGGAAGTGGCTATCCCTGGAGGCTGGTTGAGGCTCTCACCAGAAAGGCATGTGATCTGGGGAGCTGGCTATAGGTCATCTGGTTGACCTGGACTTTGATTATGTAGCTGTTGTTTCAGAATCACTCCTCAGACGGTGGCTATACTCAATGCACGTTTCTGAATGCACAAACTTACTGCAAAGAAAAGGAAAAAAAAAGCTCAGCTTCATCTATAGGGCACATTCCCTAGCTAGCCCTGGTGTCATGTCGGGATGGGGCCAAGTTCTCAGACCAAGCTTTTAGAGGAAACTTTAAATGAGCTGGTAACTAACTCTAAAATTATTTAGATACTGCAAGGTAACAACACAGGCCAATGAAAACAGGGATAAAGGTGAAATTGGGCCTATGAATGCCAGTGGGTGACTTCTGCCCCCATCTGAGGGGTAAGGAGAAGGCAGGCATTTTTACCCTGGTCTGTTTTAATGGTGTTCTCTGCATGGCTGGAAAAACTCATGATAATTGCTAATGAGTTATCCAGCCTTTATTCTCATGGTTCCGTTTTAGCTGACATTCTGAAAATTTAAGAAATTTGCCCACTATTAGAAAGCTAGGAGGTGGGAGAGCTAAGCTTTGACCCAAGGCAGATTTAATTGCAGAGCCTGCGCTGTGGCTGGTTATCATGAGGGTCTATGAATAGGCAGTGAGCCTGGTGCCTCTTCTGACCCTCTGACCCTGGCAGACATCACTAATTGATCAGTGCTCTTTCCTGCTGAGCCGAGCCCTGTTTTCCACCACATTTCACTCTAGCACTCTGGGGGCCCACTCACAATTAACTGCAGTTGGCAAATTATGCTTTTCCTCTTCTGACACCATGCTGTGTGATTCCCACAGGGCTTCCGCGGTTGGGGGACATGGTTCCTCAAGCATTGCCAGCCTCAGTCTGGTGCTTTCAGTAAAGTCCAGAGCCTCTCTCCCAGCATGTCTGTCTCTTGGGAGAATGGATTCTTTCTGATGGTGGGGTGTCACTGTACCTTCCTTCCCCAGACCCCGCATGCTGGCCAAGTGCTCTCCAGAGCCTGAAGTACTCTCAGTACAGAGGAGTCACCTTGAAGGCTGCTCTCTTCACTTACCAGAAAGAAGAGCATTGCCAAGAGCAACTAATGAGGTGTTAAATGATCTTTAGAAATGGAAAGAGCAATGATGTACATGACATCAGGAGGTTAGTACAGAGAGAGGTGACGATCATCAGTTGTAGTCAGATAGCCTTCTCTTGTACCCTAGCTAGAGAGAAACCCAAGTGGAAGCCCAGTCTAGAAACTGCAGGTCGTTAAAGCTGGGTGGAGCCAGAGGAAACCATGATCCATCTCCCTTATTTCATAACTGAGACCCAGGGATGGGACGTGGCTCTTTCAAGGAGCCAGGATGGCCCATCTGTCATACTCCAGTGTTGCTCACCATTGTATGAGAGCAAACTGCAGCACAGAAGTTGGATGAACAAGCTTGGGGTTAGACTCTATTTTTAAATTATTTTTATGTGTAGGCATGTGTGTGTAAGTGTGTGTGTCTCTGAGTGTGTGTGTGTGCATAGATGTATACCTATGTATAGGTTCATGTGCATATGTGTGTGCATTCATGTAGAGGCCAGAAGATGATGTCATCTATTGTTCCTCAATGTCCATAGCAGTGATTTGGATAGGTTTGGCCCCCATAGACTCAAGTGTTAGAGTGCTTGGCCTATAAGAGGTTAGAGGTTAGGCCTTGTTGGAAGAAGTATGTCACTGTGGGGTCGGGCTTTGAGGTCTCCTATGTTCCAGTTATGCTCAGTGTGGCACACAGTCTTCTTCTGCTGCCTGTGGGTCAAGATGCAGAACTCTCAGCTCCTTCTCCAGCACCCTGTCTGCCTGCACCGCCATGCTTCCCACCATGATGACAATAGACTGACTCTCTGAAACTGTAAGCCAGCCCCGATTAAATGGTTTTTCTTTATAAGAGTTGCCATGCTGATTCTTCACAGCAGTGGAAACTCTAAGAGAACCATCTGCATCTTTTTTTTTTTTTTGAGATAGGGTCTCTAGATGAACTGGAACTCACCAGGAAGCTGGTGAACTCCAGGGACCCTCTTGTGTCTTGCTTTTGACTGTGACAGGGGATTAAAAACATTCCTCTCCCCACACCCACATCACTTTTACATGTAGGTTCTGGGAATCAAATAGATGTCCTTGTGCTTGCAAGGGCAGTGCTGAGTGTCTCAGCCTTCTACATGTTAGACTCTTGAGTTGATACTCCAGCTTTGTTAGGGGCTCATGCCCTGCAGAAAGTTTATTCACCCTCCTATCTATAGGTGCAGGGAAGAGCTAGGCATATTCTCTAGAGCTGAGAGCATGAGAGGAGGAAATGTAGGGGAAGGGACAGGTGTCCAAAGCCTGGAATAGAAGCTCATGTTATGTATGTCTTTTAATCTACACATGAATGCATTTCTATAAAATCTTCTAATGTTGTGGCAAATGACTTGCTATAAAGCCTGCATTTCCAAGGGCTTCCATAGTTACAACCGACTCCTTTCGAAGGTAGATTTATGTGGCCATTTTGATTCTGTTATGTCACTTTGGAAAGATAGCATAGTATCTTTTATAAGGAAATATTACCTCAGTGCTACTGAGCGAGGAAACACACCCCAGCAGACCTCCCTACCTCCTTGCTGACACTATTCTCTGAGGGGAGTTGCATATTAGTTCCAGAGTGGTGGACATAACTAAGAGTTTCTAGCTTTGGGCATCTCTTAATAACAGTGGAGTCAGGCTTTATCATGGGAAAAGAAACCCCCATTGAGAACAGAAGCCCTCCCATTCACAGAGTCAGACGTACCATATCCTGGTGATTTTTTTTTTCCAATTCCTTTCCAGACAGCTGTAGCCTCAAGGTACTGCTTACAAGTTGGGATATTGGTGTGGTATAGAAGATACAGCTGGAGGCAGTGGACTTGGGACCCAGAGCATGGCAGATTGCAAGAGTGAAATTTGAGCAGAGAGCAGGGGCTAGGTGTATGGTTACGGGACAAGACCTAAGGCCAGATTAATTGCAAGCTTCATAGTCATACAACATTCATTATCCAGATTTTCTAGTGACTGTAAAATCCTGTATGTTTGGGGTCATAAGTGGGAGAGTTCATTGATGATAGATACCACTTAGGTGGCTAATAGATAAGGGACAGAGATCCTGGACACATAGATAATGCCTAGATAGTTAATAAAGTGATGAAAGTGTGCCCAAATTCTGTTGTTTCCCATTGTTGCTATAGCACGTTACCATAGATTTAGTGCTAGGCTAACACGAATTGGTTTATGTTCTCATTTAACTTAAGTAAAATATGTGTTGCCCAGACTCATCTTGAGTCACTCATCTCTCCCTCCTGAGTGCTGGAACCAAGGCCCACCATGTCTAAGAAACAGCGTGAGTATTTATTAAGTAGCTGTATAAGTCATGGGTTGTTTAGTTAGCTTCTTGCCCCCAAAATCAGGATCAAGATGTTGCTTAGGGTGTGCTCTTCTCATAGGCTCAGTCCTAAGCAGCTGGCTAAACTCACTTCCTTTTGTGGTAAGACTGGCATTCCTGACTCCTCGCTTGTCCTCAGGGACCACTCTGTTGTGTGAGGCTTTGGCCCCTCCTCCAGCTTCCACAGGACAAGCCATGACTTCTCTTCTGTCACACCTCTGTTGCTTCCTATTCTGCATTCAAGGGCTCTTAACGTTACAATTGGATCCACATGCTTAGCTCATAATAATCTCCCAATTTTAAGGGCAGATAAACTAAGTTTAGTTATATCTGCCAAATTCTCTTTCCAATAATACCTACATTTGTGTTTCTTTGAATTATTGGTACAGGGAGTGAAAATCTTGGAGGACAAGTTTAGAATTCCCCTTCTACAGAGAGATAGATGAATTAATGGCCGAAGTGATGTTACAAGGAGGCAGCAGACTGAGAGATAATAATTTGATAAATAGAGTTAGATCATATGTAAACAGATGGGCCAATGGAAATAATATGTTAGACACATGGTAGATCATAGTTGTTGTGTATCTACAAATACCTCCACAGATAAGATTGACAGAAGGGCTAGAGATAGCTCAGCAGTTCCCATTACCCACATGGCAGCTAACAACTTCCTGTAACTCCAATTCCAGGTGCCTGATGTCTTCTTCTGGTCCCCTTGGGCACTTGTACTCACATATACTCCCTCACACACAAGAATTAAAAACAATAAAACAAATCTTTTTAAAAATAGGATACAAACAGAATCCCACCCTGGAGTGAGTCTAAGGGCATCATGGTCTGGCCTGTTTTCCTTCTTCCTTTGCTCCGTATTTCTGGCTCCATTAAATAAATGTTCACCTTTTATCCTGTACACCTAGACTTGTAGGTTTCTACAACGGAAGCTGATAACAAGAATCAGGCAGCATTTTTAGCTTTTGCAAGTAAAAGTCCCATATTCCATCTCTCTGCTTGTGCTTCCTCTACTCAAAACCACTTACTGATCACCTACTTTGTGGAGACATTGTATTCTAGTGACACAATGGTGTACAAGACAGACACAAGCATGATAAAATACACAACAGGACTGCTGTCAGGTGAGTGCCACGAGAAGGGGAAACAGGTGACAGAACACATCAGAGGGTCCTACCACCAGGCTTTCAGGAATCTGGGAAAACTTCATGCATCACAAAGATGGGACGGGATTGGTTATGTAAAGCAAGTGGCACCCAAGCCTCATCAATTCTAATTCAGCAGCACTGGTTATTTCTGTCCCTAATTGCCCCTGCACAGATCTGTGCATTTGCTGCGTATTTAGGATGTGCTCGTACTTTCAAATGCAAATGGGTTCCGCAGAAATGTCTTCTGTTTATGTAACTCAGCAAAAGTTCTCTGGGCTCTGGCAGGGATATGGGCCCCACAGCTTCTGATTTTGACTTAATTTTCATTTTTGTTTTAAGTAGGGAGAGGAGTCGATGCCTGTCAGAGGAGGGGCTGCCCCAATGGCTCCTCTTCTCTGCCAAGGGAGCCCTGTGCTCCAGCTGTCCCTGCTGTGCTCTTGGAGTTGGGGGGTTGTCTTGAAAGTGAAAGCTGTTCTTAGAGCAGCTCTGCGCAGTTCTCTGAGCAGAAGGCTTCTGTGGCACCGTTGTCTGCCTGTGAGGTGACATCACATTGTGTGTGTGTCTGCACAGGAGGAGCAGGGTGAACAGCTGCTAAGGACTGAGGCTCCTGCCCTTTGGTCTCATTCTGAAATTCCAGTCTCAGATCCTGTTACAGTGCACTTCAGCTCTCCAGGCAGTTTTAGCAACTTCCAGGGAAGAGTGGCACTGAGGGATGGGTGGGGAAGGCTGGAGACCAGCCTTTTCATTTGGCCTCCAATGGTGCTCTGTGTCCTTGCTACGGTGACCAGAGCTTTCGAAGCTATTAGCTCACGTCCCTTAATTTGGAACTCCGGGGTTGAGTTTAAAAAGAGAACAGAGCAGGGCTGGGCTTGTGTTATCCTGATTGCATCAGTCTTGGCACATCACCGGACCTCTGTGAGACTCAGTTCACACATCTACAAAACGGGCTCAAAGAAATAATGGGAGTCAGGTTTAACCCTAGTGGTTAATTACAACTTAACCATTGCCAAATATCCTGCATGGTTATCATTCCTTACAATCTTTCACTGTGAAGAAATGGCTATCAGGATCTTGTTTTATTGACCACAGGGGTAGAGGGGCATGGTTCTTAAAGAATGTAAAATGAGTAGCTGTCAAGAGGGGTTAATAACAAGAAACAAATGAACCATTTTAGCGTTCTGGTTTCTGATCTTTTGTAACCCAAGCTCAAAATTAAACTGAGACTCGGTATTAATGTTGGTAATGAATTTTAAAACAAGAAGAAAAGGCACACCTTTAATTGGATTTTGCAGCACAGTTTTTTTTTGTACAAAATATATTCAGGGATGATAAGCTTTATTCTAATGTCTGCATAGATACCGGTTTATGTTACACAATCAGAGATTGTTCTGGAAGTTTAGCACCTGCATATCAGGCAAAGGAGCTAGGTTCTAGCTTCTGGGATGTTTCTGGATTTGCCGGACAGCTCTTTTTTAATTATCTGCTCCCACTAAGCGTTTTCACCATGCACAGAGTCTAACATCTTTGCTTATCAAGTCTCATATTTTCCCTGTGTTTTTATTAGTAGTGAAATACTGATAATTTTATGAGAGATATATGAATTACGTCTGTCAGAAAAGATGGTGAAGAAAGAATGGAATGGGAGCATGCCTCTCATGCTTCAATTAACGTAGATAAGGCATGGTCTGCTTGAGGGTTTTGGGGGATAAGCACAAGACTGGGGAAAGAGTGACCATGTTTATTGGAGATGAAAAAAAGTGGAGACAATTAGTCTATAGATATAACCTTACACTTGTTCTTCCAACTCTTTATTCTTATATTTTTATTTTATTTTCAATTGTGAGTTGTGTGTGTATGTGTGTGTGTATGTACGTTCAAGTGTTTGTGGAAGCCAGAAGAGGGAACTGTGTCCCCTTGGAGCTGGAGTTACAGGTGGCTGTGGGCCACCTGATAACGGTACCAAGAACTGAACCAGTATTCTCTTCAAAAGCGATAGCACTCTGAGCTACTCAACCGTCTCTCCATCCCCAACGTGAGCATGGGTGTTCCTGGCAGGACTCGAACCATCTTTCAACTTTTACTCATTGCACTGCCTAATTTTACGTGCATATAACACAAGCTAGAGTCTTTTGGCAAGACCGAATCTCTATCGGGAAAATGCCCACACCCAACTTGCCTATGGTGCATTTTCTCGATTGATGGTTTATGTGGGAGGGTCTTAATGACTGTGGAAAGTACTGTCCCTGGGCTGGGGATCCTGCGTGCTATATGAAAGCAGGCTGAGCAAGACAAAGGGAGCAAAATAGTAAGTAGTGTCCCTTCATAGCCCATGCTGCAGCCCCTGCCTCCAGGTTTCTTCCCTGAGTTCCTGCCCTAACTTCCCTGGATGGTGGATTTACAAACTGTAAGCTGAAAGAAACCCATTTCTCCCCAAGTTGCTTTTGGTCATGGTGTTCTAACACAGTAACAGAATCCCTACCTAAGACACTCACTAATTATGAATTGTGTGCCAGCACTAGAAACAAAGAGACAAAAAAATAAGTGCATTTGAGAAGACCCAGTGAGAATCATGGTTACTGTCAAATATCAGAAAGGTTGGGTCAGAGGACCTGCCTGCCCAGTGTGCCATCAAAGCATACAGTAGGCTGAATTCATAGGAACCGAGGCCTTGACAGAAATGCAGGAGGAAGTGATGCTTCAGAGGGAGCGAAGGTCTTGTCATTCTGAAGTTCCCAAGGGAAGAGCTGGTAGCCAGTGGCCTCGGCTAATAGAGACGGTTTCGGCCCTGGCAGCTCCAGGAATTGGGACAGCTTTTAAGACAGTTTACAACAACTTGGTGAATCACCGAATGCAAATCTATAGTGACACACGCAGAAGTCATCGCTTAGACTGTCACACTGCCTCAACTGTTGTCAGTGTGTGTCTTTTTTAAGGGTCAGGAGGGAGCCAGGGAGAAGGCACATGTCTATTTGGCTAAGACTAACTACTGTTCTGTTTTCCAGTGATTAAGACATTTATTTCAAGCCAGCGACTTGCTAGCAAGAGGCCGCTAATCGCTGGTTCTCTTCAGCCCCTGCCATGACAGATTAGCATTAATAATTTAGAGAACAGCAGCATTAAAAGTAATTACAAACTGTCAGAAAGATACAAGAAATATGACATAGCTCAGAGCTTCTTTTCAGACCTCAAATATTATTTGAGGGGGAAAATAATTACATTTTTCTCGTTCATTTCCTAATACAAATAACTTAGGATATCTCATAATTCTTGAAATTTGCAATTAATTCATTGAAAAACTAATGTCAGGTTGAAAGAAAGGCCTCCATAGTCACAGATTTCCACCATGGAATGATTCCTTAGGGCACATTTCCGATTGCCTTGTCAAAGCTCCTTTCAAATGAGTTAGCACAGCAACATGAATAAATCAGCCAGCATTTAAAATATAAATGCTCTAAACTTTAATTGTACATGAGCTTCGCTTTTCCTGCCTAACTACTAAATACAAGGACCCAACTCTTGATTTGGATGTGTGTCCCTTTAAATTTACCTATAATGTCAGAGTATAGTAAAATTCTTATAAACGCTTGTGCAAGTTATGCCAGTTCTGTCTTGTGTAATGTTTACTCTCACGTGAAAAACAAAAATGGCGGCAAAAATCTTAGCTCTTTTCTTTCCCTCTCTTCTTCCCTTCTTTGCCTCTGCCATGCTTCTCCTCCTCCATTGCTCCTGTTGCCTTTTCTTCCTTGCTTGCTGAGAACCTGGCACAAGCTAGGCAATCTCTACCATGAGCTCTAGTCCCAGCCAAACTCACCCTTTGATGGCGTCTCTAACGTCCCTTCCACTACTTTCCCCTTCCTTCAATGCTTTCTCCTTTATCACATGCTGTCTTGGTTTCGCCTCTATTACTGTGATACAGTGTCCCCAAAGAGCAACCAAAGGGAGAAAGGGTTTCTTTTAGCTCATAGTTCCAGGTCACAGCAGGGGATTCAGTGGGTGGGGGGAGACAGGATCTTGAAGAAGTTGGTTATAACACACTCCCAGCCAGAAAGCAGAGGGTGCTGAATGCTGGTTCCAGTTCCCATCAGGAAACAGTGCCACCCACACACATGGACTGGTCTTCCTACAGTAATGAACACAACCAAGATAGTCCTTCATAGACATACCCAGGACCTGTTTCCCAGGTAACTCTAGAGAAGTGGGTTCTCAACCTTCCTAATGCTGTGACCCCTTAATATAGTTCCTCATGTTGTGCTGACCCTCAACCATAAAATTATTTTTGTTGCTCCTTCATAACTCTAATTTTGATACTGTTCTGAATTGTAATGTAAACCTCTGCTTTTCAATGGTCTTAAGTGACCCAAAGGGGTCACAACCGACAGGGTGAGAACCCCTGAACTAGATTCTGTCAGGTCCACAATTATCATCTGCAATCACATGTGTGCTGTAAAAAGGAAAAACAAATCCAGAAATAGACAACGAGAAATAGCAGGTAATAGACAATAGAGATAGCCCTCATTGACTTTTATGCCAAAGAAAGACATATGGGGGCACCTGTGTCACCTCTGTTAGAAACCTCTGTCTGGAAACCAGTCACTGCTTTGCTGTCTACAAAACTTACAGTTCAGGAAGCTGAACATTTGTATCAGGCACGTGTTCTGTGGCAATCATGCCATCCTATATTTGTTATTTTATAAAAATAGAAAATTCTTAGCAAAACATTCATTAATAATTCAGTAGATGAATTTGATCTCAAAGTAGATTGTCAGTAGCCAACAGATGGAGGTAGACCAGAATGGGAATGTGTGGGGCGGAGCTTCATCTGTGTGCTCTTCCAAGGCCTGGAATATTGAACGGTGCAAAGGACAAGGATGCTACAAGAAAAATAAGGGGGAAGGAGGCATGTCAGCATGTTCTTAGTACTGGTTGGCCTAGTAAGCTGCCATCTTATGATATTAAAAGGCTGCAGGGTCAACCACATGCTGTCATGTTCTCCTGGGGTCTGGTTTATATTTCTGTCCGTTGATTTGCATCTGAAAATCAGAACTTGACTAGTTGCTGTTTACCACAGGACACACAGGCTTTGCTCTCTCTGGCACCCTCCCTCGGGCCACTCTTATGGCCTCTGGAGGGAAATGCTTCAAATTATAGCGTTATTGTGAAGTATTAGTGTGAAGTATATTATTATTAGTGTGCATATGTGCGTGTGCATGGGTGAGTGCATACGTGTGCCTGTGCTTGTGCCTGTGTGTGCTTGTGTGCATTTGTGTTTGTGTGTATACGTGCATGCACCTGCCATGGAATGTGTGTGGAGGTCAGAGGAAAGCTTTGTGGAGTTGATTCTCTACTATTACTTTCACATAGGACCCAGGGATCGAACTCAGGTTGTTGAGTTTCACTGCAAGCACTTTTGCCTACTGAACCATCTCGCTAGCCTTTTACCATGAAAATTTATGATGACGGTGGTTTTCCTCTCTAAGCTTCTAGTGCAAAACATCTTTCCCTTATGAGGAAAGGCTTTTGGTGTTTGTAGAGGTCACTCCCATCTATAATATAGAAATTAAAACTCACCACCTAGTGCTAGCAACACTCTGTCTGTGTTCAACCCTCCCAGTTTCTCATATGTTGATTCATCAGGACAGTAAATCTGGGCCAGCAAGATGAACCAGGAGACAAAGGAGCTTTCTATGCAAGCTTGCTGACCAGGGTTCCATCTTCAGTTCCCAGAACTTATGTTAAGGTAGAAGGTTGCCATGTGACCTTCACACGACTCCTGTGGCACACAAGCCCCCACAGAAATACCATGCACATGCGCATACAGTAAGAAATTAGTGACTTACTGAGTAAATGAAAAAGAAAATGATCCACCTAAGTTAGCATTACCATTGTTCTAGCCATTTTGGATGAGCTTGTTCTTTCAATGGTATATACTAATGTCTTTCCTTGTTAATGTCTACACAGCCACCTAACTATTTCTGTGGCTTTTAGTCTTCAAATAGCTTAATTTCAGCCATGTTTATTTAAGCATGTGCTTATATTAAGCATTAACAATTTGTACAATTCTTACTTTGTTGCTATCAAAGTTGTCTGTGACGGGCATGCATCATTTGTATTCTTTCAGAACACTATCCCATAGGGACGGCAGATGTCCTCCAGCTCTCACAGGGACTTGGTGCCATCTTAGTCATATATAGGGAGGATCTAAACTAGCTAGCTATATCTATATATCTTTCTATCTATCTATCTAATTTCTGTATTGTCTACCTATCATCTATTTATCTGTCTATCTAATTTCTCTAAAATCTACTTATCACCTATCTAGCTCTCTATTTATCGATAAATAAATATGTGATCTATCTATCAATCATCTTTCTGTCTGTCTATCATCTATCTATCTATCTATCTATCTATCATCTATCTATCTATCTATCTATCTATCTATCTATCTATCTATCTATCTATCTATCTGTCATTTACTTATTGTGGTTACAATCCATTTGGTGTGGTTCTGGCAATTGAACTTGGGTCCTGAGTAAGAGCAGCCAGCTGTCTTAACTACTTAACACATGAAGATCAAGGAATCTCAGGTTGTCAGGCTTGACAGCAAACACCCTTTTCCTGTCCAGCCATCTTTCTGGTTCCATTAAGTGTACATTTTTTTCAACCTTACCTTTTCATTCAACACCTATTTTGGCTTTGTGTAAATGGGTTTAGGCCACTCTTTGCCATTGAGGTGTATCCACAGGCAATGTAAGTTAATTCTGGACTCAGCAGTGAATTTCTGGAGATTACCCTAGATTTTTCTTGAGAATGGGTCGAATCTGTCTATCAATTTCTGAACAATATCCAATCCCAATATAAGCATACTGATCTCATGTCCTGAATCATTATGAAGGTTTTGGAGATTACTATTGTTGATTCTCTTTGAGTTAGTTGGCTTATTTTCCATGGATAACCATGGCACTGGTAAATAAAGATGACTTTTGGTCAATCTAAATCTTTATTTTTTTTTCATCTTATTTTAGTGACTGGAAATTCTAAGATAATGGTTTAATTGAAATGGTGAGAATGAATCTCCTACCTTATTCCTGAACAGTCCGGTAAAATATTAACTATTTTGCTATAACTATGATGGCAGCCCTATGGTTACGTGGGTGTCCTTTGTCCAGTTGAATAATCCATGTTCTTTGTTGAACACTTGTTTTCAATGAGAAAACTAGTTACTGGATTTTGTTGAATGCTTTCTGTGCTATCCCTTTAAAAGATGCTAAGATTATCTTTTGAGGTCTGTCCGTGTCACAAGTAACTGATTTTTTGAACTGTTAAACCAAACTTCTATTCCTGTAATGGGAAGTTTGTGATATCATTTTGTCCTAAATTTGTTAAAGCCTGTGTTTGAGGCCTGTTGTTTCTTGTCCTCTGGTTTCCTTTCTCTCTCCCTTCTCTTTTTCTTCTCAAAGCAGTAGTCATTATAGAAGAAGTTCTTGATTTTCAATTCCCTGGAAGACTTT
Organism: Pachyuromys duprasi; assembly: GCA_028658305.1. NCBI lineage: Eukaryota > Metazoa > Chordata > Mammalia > Rodentia > Muridae > Pachyuromys > Pachyuromys duprasi. The sequence goes on from CM053744.1 coordinate 52,975,627, forward strand.
GTCTATAGTTCCAGCTGTTCTTACTTTTAGTGTTTGGTGGGGTTCTCCATGCAGTTATCTGAGCCCAGAGTTTTCTCTGTGACAGTTTTTAACAATAATTTCAATTTAATTGATTTATGACCGCAGAGGTAACTCAGCCTGCTTGCCTTTGTATCTTCTGAGTGATTTGTTCATTTCATCTAAGCTGTCAAATGTATTGACATAGAATCGGTCATAATATTTTCTCATTATCTTTTGAATATATTTTAGAATCCTTAGTTAAGCCATCTAGTATTCCTGGTATCTCTTTTTCTCCTGAGTTTATCAATGTTATTGTTCTTCTCAAGGAGGCTACGTTTGCCTTTATTTGCTGTTGGTTCCCCATTTTTCTTTATTTTCAAATTAATTGGTTTTCATCTTGATGCTTTTTTCCCCCTGCTGATTTAGATTTTTTCTTCTTTTTTTCCTCCCAATTTCTAGTGGTGAAAGCCAAGGCCATTGATTTGTGACATTTATATTTTTCTAATATAGGCATCTTAGTTCTACAAATTCCCTCAGCAGGTAACGGTTTAGATGAATTTAACAAATTTTGGTGAATTGTGTTTTCCGTTTCATTCTGTTCAAATTACATTTTCACTGTTATTTGCTTTCTTTCTCATGGCTTCCTTTGAAATGTGCTCTTTAGTTTTCTCACATTTGAAGGCTCGTCTCCATATCTTTTTGTTATTGGTTTATAACATAACTCCACTTTGGCCAGAAAAATACTGTATGTGAGTATATAGTACATAACTTGAAATCTCATGCATTTTGCACACTTTATGTTCTATATAATATTATCCTTTTGGGTAAATGGCCCATAGGCATCAGAAAGAATGTTAATAAAAGTTGTAAAAATGTCACTTAGGCTAAACAGGTTAGTGTTGTTTAAGCACATTCTTATTGATTTTATGTCTACATAGTATGTCATTTATTGAGTGGGAAGTGTTGAGATATTTGACAAAAAAAAATGCTCTTTTCTATTTCTTTTCAATTCTGCCCCTTTGGGATTTGTGTGTTTTGAAGCTGTGGCTGGATATGTGAATGCGTGGGCTTGTTTTCTTCTCTTGAAAAGCTGACCTCTGTCGCCATAAAGGGACCATTTTGAGTGTCAGTGACCCACATCATGCCGTCTGTTTTCTCTTCTCAGCTGTCCTTTCCTGTTTACTCGCTTCTTGTTTTTCTGCCTCCCGCTTCATGGTTGGTTTTATTAGGTGTAACTATGTTGTATTATTTTATCATTTTCTTTAGGGCTTATAATTTTACATAAATCTGCATATATACATATATAAAGTTGATATCTTTTGTAGTTTTAAATAAGAAAATTAAATAATATGAAAAAAAGTCACATGTTTACCCAGGCAGTTATAATTTCTAAATGAATTTTCTCCCTTTCTCTCAAGCCAGCTTTACATCTGGAATAATTCCTTCTGCCCTAAGGACATTCTTTATTATTTCTTATATTATAGGTCTGCTAGTGATAAATTCTTTCAGATTTTATATGTCTGTAAAAGTCTTTGTTTTGCCTTTGGTTTTTAGTAAGATTTAAAAAGTTTTAGGTCTTCACCAACCCTACATCAGACAGAGGGCTAATATCTAAGATACACGAAGAACTTAAAAAATTACACATTGACAAATCAAATAATTTAATTAAAAATAGGGTACAGAGCTAAGCTGAGAATTAACAACAGAGAATCTCGAATTGCTAAAAGGCACATAAAGAAATTCTCAATGTCCTTAGCCATCAGAGAAATGCAAATTAAAACAACTCTAACGTTCCATCTTATACCAGTCAGAATGGCTAAGATCAAAACCTCAAGTGACAGCACATGCTGGTAAGGATGTAGAGAAAGGGGAACCCTCCTCCATTGCTGGTGGGAGTACAAACTTGTACAACCTCTCTGGAAATCATTCTGGTGCTTTCTCAGAAAACTGGGAATAGTTCTACCTCAAGACCCAGTTGTACCACTCCTGGGCATATGCCCGAAAGGTACTCCACCATATAAGAACATTTGCTCAACTATGTTCATAGTGGCTTTATTTGTAACAGCCAGAAACTGAAAACAACCTAGATGTCCTTAAGCTGAAGAATGGATACAGAAATTATGGTACCTTTAGACAATGGAATACTACTCAGCTATTAAAAACAAAGAAATCATGAAATTTGCAGGTAAATGGGGGGACCTAGAAAAGATCAGACCTAGAAAGACACACATTGGTATATACTCACTTATAAGCCTATAGTACAGGATAGTACACAGACCTAAAGAAGCTAAGTAATCAGGAGGACCCAAGGGAGGGTGCCAGAATGTCACTCAGAAGGGGAAAGAGAATAGACAGCAGCAGTGGATGATGAAATGGAACTGGACAGGAGATGGAATGGGGAGGGAAACAAAGGTGAGGATCAGATGTGGGGAGAATGGGGGATGGTTTGTGAGAAGGCTGGGAACAAGAAGGGAAACTGAGGTGGGACATCTCTTTGTCAAACTGGAGGCCTGCAACAGGGTAGGCTCCTGGGAGGACATGGGTGTGACTCTAGCTGAGCCTCCTAATGCAGGGGAGAACATGATGATTGATGTGACCACCTCCTAGCCAGGCAGGACTCATGGAAGGAGGGGAACAACAACTCACCCACAAAACCTTGGATCCAAAAATTACCCTGCCTGCAAGAAGTGAAGAGGTAAAGAGGGAACAAAGATTGAGGCAATGTCCAACCAATAACTGGCTCAATCCCTGTGGTAGAGAGCTAGCCCTTGACACTATTAATGATGCTCTGCTGTGCTTGCAGACAGGAGCCTAACTTGACTGTTGTCTGAGAGGCTCCAGCCAGCAGCAGATCAAGGTGCTGGGACTTGCAGGCAAGCATGGGGTGGCGCTCTTGGGGTCCTGTGGAAGTTTTGGGAGAAAGATGCTGCAGAGGACAGAAACTTCACAAAAAGATCAACAGAGACAACTAACTCAGTCCCATGGGTACTTTCCAAGACTGAGACATCAACTAAGTAGCATGCAAGGTCTGGACCTAGGCCCCTTGCACATTTGTGGATGGTGGATGGCTTGGTCTTCACAAGGGGCACCTGGGGAATGGAGAGGTGGCTGTTACTAATGTGGATTCTATCGCCTGCCTTTGGATCACTTCTCCCTGACAGTGCTGCCCCGCATGGCCTCCTGGGATGAGTATATGCTCAGTCCTGATTTGACTTGATATGCTGGGGAGTGTTGGTAAGGGAGAGGGGAGGGGGTAGGGGAAGGAGGATTGGGAGGAGAGGAGGGAGGGGGCATCTTTGGGATGTAAAGTAAGTAAACTGAAATTAAAAATAAATAATAAAGAACTTATCTGAAAAAAAAAGTTTTAGGCCGACAGTGTTTTGTATTCCTATAAATATTCTCTAGAGTTTCTGTGGAACAGTCAAATAACAGAGAAGCTGTTCAGTCCACGTGAGTCTTACCCTTTTTGCTGTCTTATGTGAAAGCCAGAGCTGCCTGAACTCTAAGGTTAATTCTTCCCTACAACTGAGTCAGGGCCATGTTTCAAGCTCTAGCCAATGCTGCATGCATTGAGAATTCTTCAGTCTTGCTATGGGGAAACGATTCAAAGGGAGAACACCCTCCATGCTCCCTGCGGAAGGTTCCTTTGTATGGACTGAGCCTCAGTCATCCTCTCTACTTATCCTTCTCTTGCCTAGAGGGCAGCAAACCTGTCAGAAGCCATTCCCAGAGAGATAAGCACACCTTTGTGCACAATTGGCCCAGGAAAGCCAGATCTCCATCTTCTCCATCAGTGTGTGTACAGGGGTGGGGATGACACAGGGGGTGGTGTGGGCTGTGTACAGCAAGCAAGCAGAGGTATAGCAATACTCTGTTTATCCCTGCTTGGACCTTTTTGCTTTCTCTTCTTCTTTCCTCCCACCATAATACAGCCTTACCCATTCACCCTCCGTGGAGGCCACCCATAGTGGTTTCTTCTTTATTCTCATATCTCTAGCCAGCCAGGGATACACCTTTGTTCCCTTATCTTGGCTTGTTTAAGAATGTTATCTATATGGATACCTAATTTGTTTTGACACCTCTCTCACCTTCTCAGGACTTTCCTGCTATAGCTTTCTCAGCAAGGTCAACTCTAGCCCCGAGCTGCAGGCATTGTTCCGTATCTATGCAGCGGGATGTATTTTATCCCACAAGCCACAGAGTGAAAACGCCACATCCTTTTGGTTCTCTAAATCCAGTTGAATCTGAAGTAGAAAAAAATATCAGTACTGTCCTCTCAGAACTTCTTACTGCCTACCACATCACAGCAGGCCAGCTTCTGAGGCCTCTTGTCATGGCCTTTTCAGGAAAAAAAAATCTGTCTCTGGTCAGCATTTACTGCCTTAGCCCTAAGGTTCCTGCAGATCTGGTGTTGTGTTTCTCCTGGCTACTAAACTGTTTAGTTACTACCAGCTGCCCCTACTGCTACTATCTTGTGGAGACCTTGAACGGCTTCATCCTTATCTTGTTGAGTAAAGATCAGCTTTTCCATCTTAAGTCAGTTGAGGCTCTTATGATAGACTGCTGTTGATGGCATGCCCCAAGCACTCACTTTTCACCGTGTTGAAGGGAAGTGTAAAATTGAGGCACTAACTGGCCAGGTTTCTGCGAGAACCCACTTCCTGGCTTGTTCACTGCCATCTCTGGGTGCCTTCATCAGGTGGAGAGCATGATGATGGAAAAGCTCATCCTGTCTCCTTATAAGGACATTTCATCTCACTCAGGAGACCTCATTGCCTCCCACCTCCCTCCCAATACTGTCACACTGGGAGCTACGATTTCAACAGAAGGATTTTCTTTGTTTTGTATTTTATTTTATTTATTCTTCTCTCACATAGTACATTCCAACCACATTCCTCCAAATGCCCTCATTTCCCTGTCCCCCAGAACCACGGCAACTCTGTTTCCCTTCAGAAGAGAGCAGGTCTCCCAGTGATATCAGCTGAGCTTGGCATGACAAGATGTAGTAAGACCAGGCACGTATGAAGGCTGAAGGAAGGGGAAATAGAACAGATTTTATGGGTAAACTAGAGGTGGGTGGGAATGCACACAGTAGGGATCAGGTGGAGAAGGGAGGGAAGGGAGAGAGAGGAATTTTCTTTCTTTTTTT
>CM053744.1:52981275-53111054 GCA_028658305.1 Pachyuromys duprasi
GTCTCCACTGAGTTAAAATCTCCACTGCTTTTGGGTGTTTCTGGTGGGGCCATGGTGTCCTGATTTTTGTTGGGTGAGTTCTTTCGACGATTTCTGGGCATTTGTTTATATATAATCAGGGAGCTATTTGTGCTTTAAGGCTGTACTTCAGTCTGAAACTGTCCGTCTCTGTGTCAGGAGTATTCTTCAAGAAGATCAGGGATTTCCGATGGTTTGTTATTGTTTGTTGTTGTCTCAGTTGAACTCTATTGTGGGCTCTGTGTGTCATGCTTCGTGCTCTGTGCTAGAAGCTGTGAGCACTGCAGGCTGGTTACCCCTTTGGTCTGGAGATCTAGCTCCTTAGTCTTTTGAGATGTCAGCTGGGGCCTTTGTGCTCAGCCCTGGGCTTGTTGCTAAGGGCTCTCCCCTGGAATGGAGATTTGGTGCCCCCTTCTGGGCCAGGGGTTGTGCACCAAGGTCTGAGATGATATTTGGGGCACACACAATGGGTTTGGGTTGGTGTGCCTCCGCTGAATGCAGGCCTGTCTGAAATTGTGCCCGAGGCCTTCTCTGTCTGTCCTGTGGACACACACAGGGACTGAGGTTTTTGCTGGCGGATGCGTGCAGTGTTCGCCCTCAGTGTGCAGTCTGGTCATGATGGTCCCCGGACCTTCTCAGTCTGGTGTGACTCCAGCGATCGGTGCACGCCCACCGTATACCCGTGGGTTGAAGCAGAACTCAGGTCCCTCCCAGACTTGCCCAAGGACTGGCACAGGGACTGAGGTTTTGCTGGCGGAAGTGTGCAGCGTGAGCCCGCAGAGTGCAGACTGGTCAAAAAGGTCCCCCGCCCTTCTCAGACTGGTGTGGTTCCGGCAATCAGTGGGTGTCAGCCGTACAACCGTGGGTTGAAGCAGAACCCGGGTGTAGTGTGCGCTCACAGTGGGCGGGCCAGTGAAAACTGTATCCGGTTCAGCGAGACTGTGTGATCCAGCCTATTATGGCAGATGTGGGCGCCCAGCGCGGCTGCTCGTTCAGATCAGAGCTGTGCGCTGCTGGTCACCTGGAGATTTTTCCGGGGAATAACTGGTGTCCCTAGGGTTTTCCAACTTGATTTTCTCACCGTGGGAGTTCTGCTCACCTGGCAATCACGAATGCTGGTGTTTTAGGTCCCAGAGTTCAGTCTCCTGGTCGCTGCGTTGTTTCTGCTGTCCTACTCCTCAGACACAGTGTCCTATAGTGGCAGCCATTTTGGGGAATCTGAGGAATTTTCTAGAGACACAAATGGTTGCTCACAGTGTTCCCTCAGTCTAAACAGCTCATAAAAACACAAGAAGCCTTTGCTCCCCTCCCACCTCCAGCATAATCTACCATAACATCTATTCCTCAGAGACCTAAGGCTTTTGTGGAAATTAGCTGGGAAGAATGCTGTCCTCTCTCCATGGCAAATTTGTCTTTGGCTCAAATGCGAAGACATGGCTGCTGTCTCATGCTCTGACCTTGGCAAGGGAAACCTAACCCAAAGTGTACGTGTGTATCTGTGTGTTTCTGTGTGTGAGTATACGTGCCCACAGGCATGCATGGGACATAGGGTTGGGGGATGGGCAAGGGTCCAAAGTGGAATTCCTTGGTAGCTGCCTCTTCTAAACTGGGTGGATTATGTGAACATCTGCCTTTGGACTTCTTAGGGTTATGCTGAGCATTAAGTGAGTTAGACAGAGTTAAGGCTGTTTAGCGCAGGGCTGCAGGAGTGCTAAGTGTTGCTATGAGCTGCTAATACTGCCTCTGCCATAGGTCTTTTCTCTGTGTGTTGCGCTCTTCGCAGTGAGACAAGTCACCCACGGAGCTTCTGAGGCCAGTGCTGAGGGTAATCATCTTGTGTAGCCAGAATCACCTCTGAATTCCATCGGAGGCTCACAGTCATATTTCTTAATAAGTCCGACCCAGCCAGTTTTCCTGCCAGCATTAAATCCAATTGTGCTGTCATGGTTTGAGCACCAGATAAAGGTGCTGCCTGCAGATTTATACCCCCACTCATAGCGCACCTGAGACAGGCATTCGTTCAGTGAAAAACTGCAGAATCATCCACACCGCTTAATTTATTCTCCATGTCCCTTTCTCTTAGTTAAACTCATGTAAGTTAAAGTGGAATAGACTTCCTGAAGCCAAAAGTTCACCCTAGACTGAGCATCACAGGGCAGGAAATTCTAGTCCCTTTCTATTCCATAGGCCTTTTATGGCGATTTTTTCCCCATCCCTCTAGGTCTTTTATGATGGTGGCTTTGGCCAAACATGTGAGTGAAAATACAAAACACACCACTGATGCCCGAGAAGGCAGATCATGTTTCTCCACTCTTATGAAATGATATAAACAGCTGACGTCATTGAAGTCTCCTTTCCTTGTCACAGTCCCTGGTGGGCCCTGTGAATGCTGGCGTGGAGGGTGAGGCTAGGCTGGTAGAGAGTGGTCTTCAACCCTGATGGTGGCTAAATAGAAATTTTTCAGCTCTGTGTGGCTGCTGGGTACCACTGATGGGTTTCTGCTTATGTGGAGATAATCTTTGCTCCTCTCCAAGTACTAACCAGACCCAACAGTGCTTGGGTTCTAAGGTCAGATGCCATTAGGATACAGTTAATTCAGGATGGTGAGGCCATGAACAATACTAATGGAAAAAAAACTGATGTTTCCTTCTGGGGTTCTTAGTTTCATTAATAAAAACCAAAAGGGAACTCAAGGACAATTTTTATTAGAGTTCAAGAGAAAACAGTACAGATTAGGTGAAAAGCCCAGTGGCTTTTAGAGGAGATGGAAAGTTATACCTTTCAGGATAGGCATGGGGGAGACATAGAGGCAGCTTATTAAGAGAGGAAAAAGCCCTCCAAGAATGGAAGTGAGCAAAAGCATTTGGGCACACTGTCTGTGGTTTTGATAATTCCTTCCCCCCCCCCTCCTGTCCTGCATGCATTCTTAGAAGATGCCAAGTGAGGAAGGGTTTCCAGTCTTCCCTACAATCTGACTTTTTTCCTCTCATGCTAATCCTTAAGTAGCCTTTTGAGTCCCTACTCTAATACCACAGTGTGACAGGCTCTTTTAAAAGAGAGGCCATGGGCAAAGGTTATGTCACCTACAATAGACAAGGGAAATATAAAGACAGAGAAAACAATTCAGTGGACCAGATAAAGTCCAGGATGAGTTATCTTCTGCTTCTGCCTCTAATCTTGGTCTCATCAGAATTTCTTCCCACCTCTGATTCACATTTCCCATCAATAACAGAGAGGGTTGTACACGGTGACTCCCCGGCTCTGCCACTGTATGCTGTGCTATCTGCTCAGTCAGTGTAAGTGCTTGCTCAAAGCTTTTTCATTTCAGAGTGTGTAGAAGAAAACCGTTCCTCATTAGACATCACCTGGACGTAGGGGGTTTCAGTTTCCTTCACGGACCCACGCTGTTCTAGTCACTCTGCTTGCACCAGGGTGGGTTGAATCCATCACGTCAGCTCCAAGGATCCTTCCATCCTCCTTTACCTACGAATCACTCCACCAAAAATCATTCCTGGGTATTTTTATAGAACTCTTGGGAAAGAGGGGCTCTCTTTCCTTCCATATTGGCAAAACAGCAAGCTGGGAGGTGGCCGTGATCACCCTTGGCGTAGTATGAAGCAAGCAAGAGAATAGGCAAGGAAGTGTGTGTGTGTGTGTGTGTGTGTGTGTGTGTGTGTGTGTGAGAGAGAGAGAGAGAGAGAGAGAGAGAGAGAGAAAGAGACTTTATTCTTGATTCCAAGCTTCCCTTCACCCAAGCTTTACAATCATTTTGCTTAAGCCGTTTTGAACTAGGATTCTGTTATCTGCGACTGAAATGTTGCCCCAACACAAGAGGTATATGCTTTCATTATCGTGTTCAGTAGAAGAGTTGACTTTAGATCATTGGTTCTCACCCTTCCTGACGCTGCCACCCTTTAATACAGTTCCTCATGTTGTATTGGCCCCCGACCATAAAATTACTTCTTTGCTACTTCACAACTGTAATTTTGCTACAGTTATGAATCAATCTTTGAGAGCTGTTTGGTGGAGACACTTCTTGAGAATGCGTTGAGAACTGCTTCTTTAGATGGTATGGGGAATCTTGGAGGTAAGAACAGGAGGTATAAACAGCATGGCAGAGAGCTGCATTGGAAACGTACATCATGTGCTAAGCTGAATGCTCCACTTCTCATATTGCCTCACTGGATTCCATAAGCCCATGAGGAAGGTGCTATTTCTTATTGTCTTCTTTTTTCCTGCTTTTTTTTTCTGTTACTCTGATGAAATACCCCAACAAAAGCAACTTAAGAAGGAAGGATTTCTCTTGGCCCACTGTTCCAGGTTATAGTCCATCATTGCAAAAGAAGGCACAGTGACAAAAGTATAGGAAGCTGGACACATTTCATCCACAATTAAGAAGCAGAGATAGAATGATCATCATTGGCTCATTTTTTCCTTCTTATGTGGGGCAGAATCCCAGCTAAGGGAATGGTGACACCCACAGTGGGCAGGTCCTCACCTCAGTTAACAGGATCAAGACAGTCCACCATATGCATGTCTAGAGTCCAGACCTCAGCAATCTGACCATTAAGAGTAAGCACCACACCCTTTCCAAGGTCAGAATCTAGAGCCCATATTCAGGATGCACCCAAGGTCACAGAATAAGCAGCAAGCTATGGTTACAGCCCAACTTGTGCTTGCCTCAGTTTGAACTCTGAGTCATTGAACTAAAGTTCTGTATGGAGATTTTTCCCCCTACTTATCTGCTGGGTCAGAGTGACAATCAAGGCTTCTGGGCTCCAGTACCTGTTGAAGGAAGCAAAAGATGAGATGGTAAGATCCTAAGTGACCGGGAGATGTTCGTAAAACTGAGCTGCGGAAGATAATCACTCCAGCTATGCTAATCCCATACAAACCAAGATGAAAAACACCAAGAAAATTAAGTTTTAAAATGCAGTTTTTAAAAAAAGAATTGTGATCTAGGCACACATTTTGAAACTGTTAAATAGTTTAGCAGTAAGTTTGAATGTGAGAATATGTTGCATATTGCCATATCAACATGCCATGTGAAATACATTAGAATCTGCTAGTGATCAGTGTGATGTGTTTTAGTGAATCTGTTTGTGACAAATGCATCATTTTAGAATTCTCTTTTGCATGTGATGTGCACAAACTCATGAGACGAGCCCCACCCACCCCCAAAGACTGCTTTTCTTGTTTTATTTTCCTTTCTTTCTTCTCGACTTCATTCTTTGGGCATCTGTCTTTTATTTGTCTCTCTGAGTGACTCTAAGGAGGGTAGGCTGTATGCTACACATTAACTAACTCTTGTATCTCGTGCTCAGCATGTGAGGCACCAATAATGTATGTTATGCATGTAATGATTCAGGGGAATCGCCTTATAAAATATCCATAAATAAATTGGAACTGCCTACTAATTATCACTAATATGCACTCCACAATCATGTCATATCTAATCACGCGGCTGGACTTATTATTACAAGTTAAGTGTACTGTGTAACCACCGCCCACATCAGGTACAGAGCTGTCACTGGCTTCCTAGACATCTCCCTTTTGTTCCTTCCAAATAACTAATGTTTTGACTTTCCCTTCCTTCATCAATTTTGCCCATTTTTGAATCTGATATGAAGAAAGGGATAGAATGTACAATCTTTCACAAGGAGCTTCTTTAATATTCAGCATCATTTTATTGACACACTAATGTGGAAGCAACAATTTATTCCTTTGCACAGCTTTAACATTCCATGGCCATGGTATACCACACAGTTCACTCATTCTGCTGCTGCTGGACATTTGGATTAAGGCAATTTTCCTGTTATAAAATAAAGACTTTTACATATTATTAATATACACACATACCTGTTTACTCTAGCTAGAATGGCTGAGTCCAACCAAACATTCGTATTTTCAATATAGGTAAATATTTCCAAACATTTTCAAAGTGATGATATCAACTCTTGCTTGTACTCTGCAGTGCAGTATTTCATTTTCTGTTCTAGTCTTCATTGCTATTGCTCTGACAAAATGTCATGACCAAAAGCAACTTGGGAAGGAAAGGGTTTATTTCACCTTCTAGATTATAAATCCAGGCTCTATTGAAGTCAAGGTAGGAACTCAGTGCAGGAACCTGAAGGTAGAACCTGATGCTTATTGGCTTGCTCCTTGTGGCTTGCTCAGTCTACTTTCTTACAGCATCCAGGACCACTTGCCTGGGTGTGGCACCACCCATGCTGAACTAAGTCTTCCCAGCATCCATCACCAATCAAGAAATATGCCACAGTCTTTCCCATAGGCCAGTCTGGGGGTGGGGAGCCTTTTTCTCAGTTGAGGTTCTGATGCCAGGGTGAGCCAGCACACCCTGAGAGCCTTTTACCCTGGTACTGTCAGTGTTTTAAAACACAGCTCTGAGGCTCTGTGAGTTCTCATCTGCTAGAAGGCAGTGGGAGTGGGTGCGCTGGTCTGTTTTAAGGGCTCCTGCAACAACCCGTTAGAAAGCGTTTGTTCAAGTCTACTACCATTTCTTTATTAGGCTGTCTGTCTTTTTCATATTACATTGTTTGATCTCTTTATATATTCGGAATAAGTCCTTGCTCTTAAGTATGTTGCAAATATTTCCTGCTAAACTGTGGCTTGCCTTTGTATTCTACCAGCTGAACCTGTCAATGAATAGGATTTCCCAATTTTAGTGTAGTTAAGTTTTTTCCTATATTCTCTGGTGGTAAGTGTTTTTGTCCCTTTGTAATACAAGCCAGGCTTTATTTTTTTTTGAAGAAGACTAGTCAGTAGGTTAATTGATTATAAAGAAGTAAAAATTGGCATATGTGTGTGAAATAATAATCTTCATTTTCCGAAACGGAATACAAGTCGACTCAACTAGAATGTGCTTATACAGTAACAATTCCCATTTTAAAAGGAGACTTGTTTCATGTTCTGTAGAGCTTACAGTGTGTATTTCTGGTTTTAGTCACATGTGGATGGGAGCATCGGTACCACAGATGCCAAATCCCCTAGAGTTGGAATTACAGGGGGTTTGTGGTCTGCCTGTGAGTGCTGGAAACTGAACTCAGTTCCTCTGCAAGAAAAGCAAAAGTTTTAAACCACTGAGCCATCTCTGCTAGCCCCAATCCTGATTCCCTAATATTCCATATAAAGAACCACATAAAGGTGAATTTGTTTTTATTTTATACGTATGAATATTTTACCTCACTTATGCTTGTGCACTGGGCACATGCCTGTGAAGGAAGAGAGTGCTGGACCCTCTGAAGCTGAAGTTATGGAGGGCAGTAAGCTGCCATGTGGACAATGTGACTCAAACGTTCGACCTCTGCAAAGAGTAGCAAGTGCTCTTAATCACCAAGCCATCTCTCCAGCCTCATGAAGACTATTTCTTGTGGCCAGACCATGGGGCTGCTGGTTTAACCATATAACATCCCAGCACTGTCTCCATTTTACAGACATGGAAATGAACGCTATGTGAATTAACTGACTTTTCCTGATATCATAAAGGGGCACAGGGGGATCTTGGGTAGTTGATGCTAATGGCTACACCACCCTGCTTATCTTTTCAATGCCTGAGCGCTCTGTGGGAAAGATGAGGAGGCAGGATCTTGGGTCTCCACTGACTCCTCTAGCTGTGCATCAACCTACCTCAGAGTGTATGATATAAAACACCATTAACAGATCCTGAGGGATGGGCAGCTGGAACAGGCTAAGCAGTGATAAGACTCACCAATGAAGACTTGAAAACTGGGAGTGAAGCTGATACCCAGGAGTTAATTATGGCTGTCTTCTGGGTGACTCTCAGCTGGAATACCTAAACATGAAACCTCCATTGTTCATTCTATTTGGCCAAGTAGGGCTTTCTCATAGATTGGTGGCTGAATCCCAGAAGGCAGAAGCTGTTTTACTTTGTGGCTTATGTTTGAAAATATACAGTCCCACCAATCAAAGTCCTAAACCCATCCAGGGTTAGGGGAATGATATACACCCCACTAATTCATGAGAAAGATACCAAAATCACATAGAAGAGTTTTTGGGATATATTGTGCTAGCCAAGTTAGGAAGGCACAAAATACCATAATCTCTAAATCGATGTCATACTGTCTGTGTGTTTCTAGACATTCCTTGACCCTTCCTCTACCTTTATTTTCTAAGCACTTCTTGAAGAATATCACAAACAATGAAGAGTGATAAATAATTAACTTTGGAATATAAACTGCTACAAGATTGTAGCTTTTATAGTTACCTGGCTCGTGCTTCTTTCTTCCTCAAATGCTCAGAGAGAATTCTAGCTGTGTGCTCCTCAGCATGATGTTCTAGAGCTCGGGCAACCTGAGTCGTGTCTCTAAGCAAACACCCACTGATAGCCTGAATAGATGACAGGAAACTTCCCTTGAGTTTCCGTTATCCTGACAGAACAATCCATCCTTACTCTGACTCCCACTGACCTTTTCTCTGGGTTACCTCATACTGTCATACTCTTTTTGGTTTAGGAACCTTGCCAAAATTTTTCACATCTCACTTTCTTCTTTGGAGAACAATGCCCAACCTCCGCTGAATTTCATGCTATCCATTTTTAACCTTTCATCTTTGGCTCTTCATTGAAATATCCATCAATCTGTTTTTAGGAGACTTGATCTCCCAGACTAGACTGCATTCCTCTGGAGTGAGTCTGCTCTTGAGGCATCCCATAACCATCTTGATCGTATCACACTTGAGATATGTAAGTATCTGAATGGGATCTTCTTTTCCATTGCGCTATATGCCAGTGGTTCTCAACCTGTGGGTCGCAACCCCTTCGGGAGTCAAAGATCATTTCACAGGGGTCATGTATCAGATATCCTGCACATCAGATATTTATATCACAATTCACAACAGTAGCAAAATTACAATTATGAAGTAGCAATGGAATAATTTTATGGTTGTGGGTCACTACAATGTAAAGAAATATATTAAGGGGTTATAGCATTAGAATGGTTGGGAACAACTACCGCATGCTCCTCCTAACCGTCAAATTATCAAGATGCAAACCAAGACCTAACATATGGTATGTGCTGGCTGAATCATGTATGGAAATGGGTGTGTTTGGTCCTGAGAGGAGCAGGTGTCCATCAACTTACCTGTCGGTAGGAGATGTCTGACATGTTCCCTTGGCTCAGCCCCCATCTGGGTACAGTTTGTGCCTGCACTTGAAGAACCCGATGCCCTCCTCTTAGAAGGGTTGACAGGACCAAAGCTTGCTCACTATTAATATTTTTCTGCTTCTACCTGTCTCTCAGGTGTTGTGCAGAACAGAGGCTGGCCCCCATGATCCTGCTCACTGTTCATTTCAGGGTATCATCTCCCATTTCTTGCCTGGCCTGTCCTTCTTGGCTCAGGATGGTCTTCCCTTAGCTACCCTCCTGTCTCGCACAGTCTTAGTTACACACTTTTTTTTTCAACTTGACACAGGTTTGGGAAGAGGGAACCTCAACTGAGAAAATGGCTTCTCCAAATTGGCTTGTAGGCAAGTCCGTGAGGGCCTTTTCTCCATTCGTAGTGGATGTGAGAGGCCCCAGGTCACTGTGGGTGGTTCCACTTCCAGACAGGCAATCCTGAGCACTGCAAGAAAGCAGCTGAGCAAGTCCCAAGTATGCAAGCCAGTAAGCAGTACTCCTCCATGGCCTCTGTCTCAGCTCCTGCCCTCAGGACCCTGATTTGAATTCCTGCCTGGCCATTTCTCAGTGATGGTCTTTGTCATGGAAGTATAAGCCAAATAAACCCTTTCCTCCCCAAGTTGCTTTTGGCTATGACGTTTCTTTACAGCAATAGAAAGCAAGCTAGGACACAAACATCGTTAGGACTTTGCACAAATGTGATTTTCCTTTTAGCAAGGACTGTCAATGTCAAATATCAAAAGCTGCCAATTCTGATTTTCAGGGGAAAAAACATTTTTCCTTCTTTATTTGAGGAAATGTGTATTTGTTTATCATTTTAATGACCCAGTGAGAAACTCATGCTCCAATGTGTTGTATAAAAATTACATAATAGTGTTTATGTGAGCTTATCAAAAGCTAGGAGATCAGAAGAACAAAGTGATAATCTGAGCTAAAGCTCTAAAATTAACTGATCATGGGTTTTAACAACTGGAGAAGAGTAGGTGGCTTCTGTAAGATACTTTAACAGGCTGGTGAAATAAACAAACACATGTAATAAAAATGTTGGGCAATGAGGTGAAGAAACTTCTCAGCAGAGGACCACAGTTCAGTTTCAAGCATCCACACTGAATGGCTCACAGCTGGCTATAACTTTAGCTCTGGGGAATCCAGCACCTTCTTCTGGTTCCCATGGGCACCGATATGCAGATGTGAGTACTCACCTACATATATGTAAGTAAATAATAAACATATTTTTATAAAATAAACACGTAGAAATAAAATATTTTTATAAAGGTTGGTCAAAAAAGATTATAATCTGTTCATAAAGGTAGAAAGAATTGTTGTTAGAGGAAGCTTTTGGGGGTTTTCACCCGGAGTCTGTCCAGAGAAAAGAATCATGCTGTTTTCCTTGGAAGACTCTGTCTTGTTGGCAAGGATATCTGCACATAAGATAGAAGAAAAGAGAGATTTGACTTTGTCGCCATGGCAAAGCCTTACTCTGAGTGCAATAGCAGTTTGTTGTGTGTGACGCTCCTACAATCTAGCATGTTAGGAGTTTGCTAACTTTTAGATAATGAGTTTCCTTCGTGTATCAGAATCCAGGAAGAGGGCTGACTAATTGGAAGAAGTTTGCAAAGTCCCTGAGCCGGTCATTTATCATTTCGTGTTAATAAATTGACACCACATTTTTATAACAAGCCCCGTGAGGTTTAGTGATGGGACCCACAGATGAGAAAAGGAAGGACTGCTGCCGTGATAGAAAAGTCAGATTTTTACTTCTAAGACAGAGGAGTCAGATCTCAGAACCTGATAAATTCATCAAGTGGGAATGAATTCCACTCTGTACGCCTTTTTGAGGCAGCCATCACAGGCCCGCTCCTTCTTGGCTGACCTGTGTGCCAGCTACCAAACCCGCAGCCACTTTTTCTAGACGTGTCCTTTGTATGGAACATCTGCTGTCTAGCTGTATTCTCTGCAGGCTCCCTCGCTCGTTGTGAGCTGATGCTCTTGTGAGGGCTTTTGGGGGTTTTGGCTTTAGGCATTGTTGGGCCTGACACTGACTGTAAATTTATTCTGTGTGGCCAGGAAAGCTACAGTGTTAACTGCTTGAGCCAACTACTTGCCCTGACCCGCTGACCCCTGATGTAGCATTTTAAATTTCTCCTTTGATGACTTGACACTCAGATTCCTAATTTCTTTGACGGAAGAAATGCTAAGTTTTCAGAGTCAAATGTTATCTGTTGGATACTATTACTGCGATGACGCCTCTGTTTTTTAATTAGCGACTTCCCTGGGAATGGTGCCTGCTGTGTGCCCCTCACACCAATCTCTTCAGCCTCAAGCAGAGCCTTCTCTCAAACTCCACAGCTGCAAACTCTAGGATTTTTTTTCTTGCCTTTTGTCCAAGTCCTCTTGCTACATGGTCAAGGCAGGGGGAAAGGAGGGCAGTAGTGAATGCTCCAGTATTTGGGTGATGAGAACTCAGCAGTTTACTCAGTGGGCTGCTTGTGGGAAGTAAGGGTCTGGCTCAATCAAAATGACAACAACAATAAGAAACAACAAAGGAAGAGTCTCATCAGGCTTCTCCTTATATCCCCTCGGTAGGTCAACCTGAAGCTGCACAGAGGTGGGTATGCTCTACCCTATACCAAGACAAGTCTGCCTGCTTCAGTAATGTAAGGTTTACTAACTGGGTGAGGGGAAGTGAAAATGTCTCCCATGGCATGTTTGGTTCAGTTCCCTGAAGGAATTAAAAAACGATGTTTGAGCTGGAGAGAGAATGTAGTTGGTAAGGTGCTTAGATGCAAGTGTGATCCTTGGAACCCATCTGAAGGGAAAGCCGAGGGTGGCCGTGTGTATGTAATTAGCACTGGGAAAGCAGCCTCAGCTACATGTGTCCATGGAGCTTATTTCCTAGGCAGCCTGTCCTGAAAATAAAGAAAAATGGGGAACCAACAGCAAATAAAGGCAAACGTACTTAGCAAGGCTCTGGGAATAAATATCTCAGGAGCTAGAGAGATGGCTTTGTGGTCAAAAGCACTTGCTGCTCTTCCAAAAGACCAGAGTTCAGTTAGTTCTCAGCGCCCATGTCAGCTCACAACTGCCTGTAAAACCAGTTCCAGAGAGGGGCCCAATGCCCTCTTTTGGCCTTCATGAGACCTGTACCCTGAAGCATATGTTCCTACAGAGAGCACACATAAATAAAGATAAAGGAATGCACGGACATGAAGACCCAGGGAGGTTCGCCGTGAGTCTGATGCCATTTCTAAAGGACAGTGGAGATACAGTTGTGCGTAGAGACTTGGTGTAACAGACTGGTGGGACATCAGAGGAAAAGGGTCCTGTCTGCTGTTCTGGGGGAAGAGCAGTACTGGCTGAGCATTGGCTTTGGGTGTGAGCACAGCACGTTCATTATCTCACTTAACTCTTAGACTTCTCAGCTGAAGCAGGCGGGGAGGGGGCGGCGGCCGGCATCATCTCCGTTGGATGGATTGAGCAGACTGTAGCTTAAGAGGCTTAAGTTGTAAGTGGGAAGGTCAGGGTGTCAACCCAAGCTGTCGGAATCTGAAGCTTGTATTTCTCACCTCTCCTCTGTGATGTTAGCAGAAATTAAAATAGTAAAGTAGTGCTGGGGAAGTGTAATTCTATTGGGATAAGCTAAATATTAGAGCCGCCTGTTCTCCAGAGGGCTTAAGGGTCCATTCGATGTGACAGACTTCTGGCTAAAGAGTCTAACAAGGAAGGGGACAGGGGTCTGGACTGATGGTTCAATTGGTAAGCTACTTGCCATGTGAGCTTGAGGGCCCGAGCTCAAACCCCAGCACCCACATACAAAGCCTGGGCAGTAGAGCCTTAAAGCTCTTTCAGACCTTTGTCCTACTTTTTCTGTAATGGCTGAACTCACGGGTGGGCCTTTCCTGTGTGGTGGCCCTCCTGACAATCAGCAATGATTCACATCTTGCCGTGTCAACAGTGAAAGCAAATGGCACCCCCATCTTAACCAGGGGTGCTTGGCCCAGGCCTGGCTGACACAGGCTCTGCTCATGCTCTGTCTGCCAGGCCATCAGCTTGATTCTCATCTGTCTGCTGGGGCCACTGAATGCACATCCAGCAGGGAGAGGTGAGGAGGAAAGCGTGAACCAGCCACTCTGAACCGGAAGGACTCTTGACTGAGTAACCAGGAGGTGCCTGTGGCAGCATGTGGGGCACCAAGACACAGACTGCCTCTAGCTCAAAGGACAGGTGGAGTGTCAGACATGGAGGCTTCCCTGTGACCACTAAGTTGCTGATCTGGAGAGATGGCCAAGTGGTCAAGTGCATGGACTGCTCTTGCAGGGGGATCCAAGTTCAGTTTTTAGAACTCACAAGGACTGCTCACAACATCCTGTAACTCCAGCTCTAGGGCATCCAAGCCTTCTGACCTCTCCAGACATCTACACTCACATACATGCATATGCATATATAATAATAATAATAATAGTAAAATAAATCATTTAAGACTGAGCTGCTTAAGAAAACTAGTCACGAATGGTAGTGTTTGGAGAAACCAGTCTAACAGAGGAAGATGTCACGGCAGCAACCTCTTTGGATTCATGTGAGTGATCAGCTACTGGCCCTTAACCCTTGCATGGTGACCCTGACAATGATAAGATCCCTCAGGGCTGCCCTTCTTCCCTATTCTGTCTTCCCAATGTCTTCCCAACTGTCTCTGAACTAGTCTGAACCCTAACTCTGCAGCCTCTGGATGATTTTAGACTGAGTCTGGGTTCGGATGATATTCACCACCTAGGTTGTAACCTTTCAAAAACCCTTTCCTGTCTTTCCCTAAACAGGCTTGAGGATGCTGGTGCCAATGATAACGCCGTGGCAGGACAGTGTCAGCCTGCCTGTCCAATGCTGCTAGAATAGGTTTTTCTCTACAGGCGACTTTAGCATCTAGAATTCTATTTGTGCCCCCAGTCAGGTACCTGATTTCTCCCTCTCTCTTTCTCTCTCTCTCTTTTGGTATTTACAACTGGAAAGAATGGACACCTCAGGCTTCAGTTCTAAAGCCAAACTGAGTTTTTCTGATCCTTTGCAAACACGTTAGTTGGGTCGGGTCAAGCTCTTTTTGGAGCTAACAATGGCTCTCTAGCTCTCTGAGAGTCATCAGGTCTGAACAAGGCTTACATGGCCCAGTCCTGCACGGATGTCCCTGTTAACTCTCTGCCCCTCTCACCCACTACCATCCCCCTCTTCTGTCATCACAGCAGCTGCCTCTCCTCTTTTATTTGTCTGATTGTCCGTTGCACCTGTTCTTCACTATTAGGTCTTTGCAGGGTCAGGAACTTTTGACTGTCTTATCTACAGCATCTGAAAGAAACTATCTCTCACTGCGGGTGCTCAGTGGGTGTCGGCTGATTGGAGGTGTCGGATCCACTCACGTACATGTGCACATGTTCATCTTTCGGACACTGAACATGTGCAAAGCAGCAGCTAATGAATCAGACGCATCGGTCAGCAAGACAAGCCTGGAGTGCTCCCTGCTCCTGGTGCGGAGAGAGGCATAGGCATGGTAGTCATGGCAATCCACATGTAATCCTCTAGAGGTGATGTAAGGCCTGCAGGGAAGGAGGGGTTGTGGGTGAGATTCCTTTCTGATTTGGTGTTCAAGGATCTGCCTGGGGATGGGACACATAATTGCTACTCCTCCTTTATTTTCCCTCAGGCCTGGGCTTGTATTTGTCACTTTGCGAGCCAATGCGTACTAAATCCGATAGATTTCTCTCTCCCAAGTGCACTTCCTGCTCCCCACTCCCTGGTAATTTAATCTTCAAACCCTATAGTCTGCTGGCAAGAAGCTGCAGCTTCTGCTCCCTGCTGAGAAGAGGTGCTAGACAGTTTTGAACCCTCTTGACCTTGAGTGCACAGTGCAGAGAGGCGGGTGAGGAGTAGCCTTTGTTTAGTCCGGTAGCGCTTTCTTGCTGGGTGGCAGCAATTAGCTGTTTCCTACCCAATGTGATGCCTTGTTTTCTCTGGGCCAGGCTTCATCCATCTCTGTTAATTAAAAAAATGCTCTATTTATGTGTATTTATCTGGGTGCAGATACATATACATGAGTACAGGTACCCATGGAGGTCAGAAGCGGTCATTTCCCTTGAACTGGAGTGTCAGGCAGTTGTAAGCTATCTGTTACATGTGCCAGGAATTGAACTCTGGTCCTCTGCAAGGACAGCAACTACTCTTAAACATAGAATCATCTTTATAGCACTCTCCACCAATCTATTTGATGACATTATTTAGGCTCCCATCTAAGCACCAGCCGTATGAGGAGAGGTTTATATGGAGTATTCGTTAACTTGTTCCCTCCACATTACCTTTCCTCCTCATCACTGTTAAAGTCTGAGCACGGCCTATGTCCCTTCAGATGGGTACTAGTTGATTTATTATTTGGTGCTAAACACTTAGCATTAAAGGGCACACTTGGGCTACAGCGTCATGGCTATATTGATAGAACTAGGAAGATCCGGAGTCGGTGGTTATTGCTAGTGGCTGATGGTTTGCTTCTCAAAAGGGGTAGGCCTGAGAAAGAAGCTTTTAACTCAGTGTACGCAGCAGAAGGGGCCACACCGTAGCCCCACCTCCGTGGGAAGTCTAAGCCACTGGTTACCATTGACTGTGTGGTGCCAAGGCCATCCCCTGGAGAGAGCTTTTGGAAGCCATGGTTTCCTCTAGTGGGAGTCCTGCCACAGACCGCTTTTCCCAGATAGCTCATGAGACCTTTCAGGGGACATATTTAGTCCTTTGTCCCCCTATACTGACTGTTCAGCTGTCCTGATATGCAGCAAAGACCCCACAGGGAGCAAGCCTGACAAAGCCCAGTGCAATCTTACTTAGTTCCAGGCATGGCTGCCTCAAGGGTTTGGCAGTCTGTGAGAGCCAATGGCTGCTGCTGAGTAAGCAGTGCCTCAGCCTCACAATCCCGGAGCATTCCAGAACAGCTGACTTCCCTCTCATGCGTTGTTTTCACAGTTTGAGCCCCATGCTAATTTATTTAATTTACTTTTTTATTGAGGTTCAACCTTCACAAACTGATGCTGCAGGACTCGGAAAGGTTGGCTTGTTTTTGCTGGTCAATTTTGCTCATTCTTGCACTTTATACTCATATCATCTTGTCATAATGTTTTTTTGCATGTTCATCTAGATTTTTATTGGATTATAACGTTGTTTTGAGCACATTGTAATTTATCCATCCTACAATTAAATTTGCTATCATTTTTTGCCGTCATGTCACTAAGAACACTTTTGGTCATGGATTTCTGTGGATTACACACTCATTCACACTATGAATGAACCTGCTGACCTATTTCCTCTTTAGTGAGTGCAACTAAATGTTTCCCTGTGTGGTCCTGTCAGACTCAACTCCCAGAGCGACCTCTCTGACCCTTATATGTCTTTCTTAGTGCTCAGAGTGATGCTTGATCTTCATTGTTAATTAGATTTGGAATCACTTAGGAGACACATTTCCAGGCATGTCTATAAGGCTATCCCCAGGGAGATTTAACTGAGGAAGGAGGAACCAAAATGTAAACAGTTCTGTCCCATGAACTTTGGACCTTAACAGAATAAAGCACACACATAAGTACACTCTCACACACACATTGCGCACATACACATACATACAGGAACACACATGCAATTGCATGTACACACATTTGTACATACACACTGTCACTCATACCCATGCAGGAACACACATATACACATGTATGCACACGCACAGAGGATGTAAGCTGAGTATCCCTGTTAAGCTCTTGCCATTTCCCTGGACATGGTATGACCAGCTGCTTTGCATTCTTGCTGTCATAGTCAAGGACCTCTCCTATCACTGTACCTTCCCTGTTCTGATGGCCCATTCTCTCAAGTGTGATCTGTCAGATACTTTGTCACAGAAGTTAGAAAAGTAACTAAGAAAGCTGGCCTTGTAGTCTCTTTAAACTTGGCTGTTTTAGTGTCTCATCAGGAATGTACTTTGCATTCCTCTGATGACTAATGACTCTAGCACATCTTGCGTTTGTGTACCTCTGCATTTGGAGTGAGCAGCTACTCATTTCCCATTCAAAGCAGGCGTTCTCTGAAAGTTTACAGACTGCCTTTGAATTCCTTATCCTTTTCCACAAATCCTCCTGTGAGTTCTCCCATGGAACGTAGCTGTTACCGTCCAGGGATGAACAGAGACTAGAACAGAACTACCATGGGACTTAGCCACATCAACTTGTGGGAGTACACCAAAAGGACTCTATAGAATCCTTACTTGAACATTGATGTCTATCACTTGGTAGCTGGATAATGAAAACGTGGCACATATACAATTATTCAATATAAAGATACACAAAATCATGAAACTTTTAGGAAAACTGATGGACTTAGAACATATCTATATGAAAGTAGAGGTTGGGGGTACAATACTGAGGATTAAAGGTTTAAGGGGAAATGCAGGTTGAGGGACAGGAGGAACCAAGAGGTAGGATTGTATTAATCAAAACTAAGGATATGTGAAATACCTTTTAATACTTTGCAAGATAATTAATTACGTTTTTGCTGTTGTTTTAAAAGGATTTTGAACAGTGGGTCCTGCATGGGTGGCCAGTGCTCCTTCCAAAGACATGAGCACCTCATGTCTTCTCCCTATCTCAGTTTCAGATAAGGAAACTGGAATCCAGAGAGGCTAAGAAGCAAGTGCCCACCCTGCCTGGTTGAGCCTGGGTTCATAACTATCATTTGTCTTCAGGGCCAGAAGCTGGGCTCCTCAGGATATTTGCAAATGGTTCTTAATTGAAAGTTACAAGCGTGTATTTAATGAACAGATTTTACTTTTTGTACAAAATCATTTATAGGTTTGGAGAGATGCAGCTGAAAAATGAGGTAGACTTGACAGCTGCCATATTGGCTAGAAAAACAGTTTCCACAGTGGGAACAAGCCTCTCGAGAGCCAGCAAGCTTCTATAGAGTAAAGCCATTGGTGACAGCTCTGCATCCCAGCGGAAACTGGGCCAAGTTGTGTGGGTAGGCACCTGCAAGCTGTCTCCACCTGAGTGGATGCCACTGAAAATAGAGGCCCTGTGTTTTATTTGTGAGAAAAGGGTGGCTTTATTACCCACCCAACGGGGATGGGTCTTTCTGAAGCCGGAAGAATCAGGAGCAGGCAGGTAATAAGGAGTACCATTCCAAGTTGGCCTTGAGGCAATCAGCGAGCAATGGTGTGGCACTGGTCCAGGAGGATATCACTTTAGCATCTGGACACTTGCGTGGTGTGTTGCATTTGTGTGTTGGTAGAGGCAGTGTATGTGCACCTGTGTGTTTGCAAACTTGCACATATGCAAATGCCAGAGGAGGCTGTCAGGTATTGATTTATCATTCATTCTCTGCCTTATTCCTCTGAGACTGAATCCAGAGCTAGGAAGGCAGCCAGCAAACCCCAGCAACCATTCTGTCTCCACCCTCCATAGTGTTGGGGCTATAGGTGCATGTGACCATGGCCAGCTTTTTAGGTAGGTGCTGGGGACCCAGACCTTCATGCTTGTGCATCAAGTGCTCTTACCCAGTAAGCTATCTCCCTAGCTCCTTACAGTGGTGCTTCTGTTTATTTGTTTGGGATGAGGCCTCACTCCACAGCCCAGCCTAGCCTGAAACTCCCTAGGCAGGACAGACTGACCTCACAGTGAGTTCTTCTGCCTCAGACTCCCTATTTGCATTACAGGCTGGGATTACAGATAGGAGCTACCATACCTGTTTTCTTACAGGGCTTTGTAAAGGTTTTAATAGTTTCATTGTATTTAACTCATGCCTTCAGGACCCAGCCCTTAAACACAGTTTAATTTCCTAAAATCCATCTTAGCAAAATTACCTAATATTTGCCGAGTCATACTGTGTCAGGAAACATTCCACCTACTACCCAGAGGATTTCATTTGTTGCTTACACTCTGAGAGAGCTGCTACCAACAATCCCCATTTTGTGATCAGAAAACAAACTCAGACAGGCACCCTGAGAGATGCCAAAGGCCACAAAGCTATTAAGCAACAGAATTAATTTTTGAGCCAATCCCAACTTTCCTAAAGTTACTGAGAGGTCACTGTATGGGGCATTTAGAAAGGCATCATTGTTTCCTTGGCAACGGGTCACTCACTAGCTCTGTTATAGACTCAAGTGTCTGGGAACATTGTACTTTGTGAGAGGAACCCCATGCTGTAACCACAAATATTTAAACAAACTAGGGAAAATAAAATAGAGAGAAATCAGCTAATCTTTTTGTTCTCCATTTTTTCGTTTTCATCCTGTAAGACTCCGCTTGGTCAGGAAAACCAATACTGCCCAATGTTTGCTTTTAATTTTAGAAAAAAATGACCTCTGCTATGTGGAAGGATGTATTCTGTCATCAAGAATGTGCATGTTTAACCTCGGTGCTGGGAGGGTCACACTGTCTCTTTGTAACAGGCTTGCGGTCTCAGAATAGAAGGAGAAAAGAGGAGCTGGGATTGGATTCTGTGGCTGGTGCCCTCGGCGATTTTGGGAGCCTTGTAAGTAAGTTAAGTAAGAATGACTCCTTCATGATCTCGGGATAGCAGGCTGACAAGTTTTCTTATTAACTGATAAGAATACGTTTTTTTTTTTTTAGGTAGGAAGGGGATCAGAGGGGCTGTGATCATTTGGAATAGCAGAGGCCAGCAATGGAAGGTCTATGCAACTTTAATTATGCCGTCAGTGATGTTTCCCTGCATGTTGACAGCTATCCCAGTAGTCCTGCTGCACAAGGGAAAGAGAGACATGCCTTCCCTGGCCAGGGATCAGAGTCATTTCCTTGAACGTGGGATAGCTCTATCATCTCTGACTAGCTGGAGTAGTTTTGCATATTCCAGACTTCTTACCACTGTCACCATTTGGCCCCAGAAACTGGAAATGACAGAGACTTTTCAGATGAATCAGTGTTTTTAAAGGCAGAGTCTAAGGTGAGCATCATGGAGGCCTTGTAAGGGCTAAAAATATACTGCAGAGCCCCCAAGGAGGCACATGGCTGTGTTCTTGGATACCTAGAGAATCTGGACCATGTGGAAGCTAGAGGCTGGCTCTATCACTATCCCGCCTTTGAACAGGTATAGAAGTTCTGCGTAGTGAGTAATATGCATCCCACCTGTGACAATAGCAATACAGAAGCCACATTGAATCTCCCATCTCTGCAGGATCTCCCTGTCTCCAGGTGCCTAGAGGGGCATGGCACAGAGGCTTTCTTTATTTAGAGTCCTTAACTATTTTTTTTGGTCATGTGTGTTGGTTTTGGTACCAACAGGGCATTTATTTCATAACACATTTAAATCAGTTTGAGGAATCTTTAACAAAGTGCAGTTTGCCCATATACACATGAGGACAGAGTGTAGGGGTCACAAAGTCCCATAGCCAGGCAGGCAACAAACCCTAGTCGTAGAGGATGAGCAGAGGCTACAGAAAGCTAGGAGTCTGCAAAGTAAAGGCTTTCTCCTGTGAAGTTGTGGCATTAGGGAGGAACACAGAATAAAGGGCCCTCCACCCCACCTTCTTCCACCCAATGGAGTTGCGTTGGCTAACCACATGCAGAATCCAAAGTCAGGAGGTAGGTATGCAGTCCTCACAGAG
The DNA here is from genome assembly GCA_028658305.1 of Pachyuromys duprasi. NCBI lineage: Eukaryota > Metazoa > Chordata > Mammalia > Rodentia > Muridae > Pachyuromys > Pachyuromys duprasi. Next base: position 53,002,078 of record CM053744.1, read on the forward strand.
AAGGGAGCAGCTGGAGAAAGGCTGATCTGTGGGCTTGATGCATGGGAGTCAGCTTACAGAGTGTGATCAGGCCAGAGTGGAGTTCTGATTCCAAACTAGGACACCAAATCTTTTCCCGGGGACTTTAGGAGTAGGGTTGAGAATCAGCGATGAGGTGATATTTGGGGACTGTGTATGATATCAGTCACATCGCATCCATAAAACTATCAAGACAGTCAATGTACAGTATGGACAGGAATGCAGAGGAAGCCAGCACTGGGATAGAGAGGGAAGTCTAAAGATGCATTGAAAGAAACAGCACCATGGTAGCTTGCCCAGAATGTCATAGCCCAGGGCTGGATCCCAGCTCTGCATGACCAAATCCCTGTGCCCCGGACAGCTTTTCTGTCCCACGAGGGGAAGAGTCTTCCCTGTACGTTCAGCTGCGCTCAGGATATCTGTGGGACAACCATGTGATGCTGTGCCTGTGACTATGTGATGCTGTGCTATGACTTGTCCTAAGCTTGCCCACCAGCCCGACAGACGTTCTTCCTACTTCCTCTTGCGTGGAAGCCTAGGCCAGAACTGCCTGCTTCACCTATTACCCATTTCCTCCCCTATCACAATTACAGGGTCCCTGGAAGCTGCCCCCTGAAGGCTCCATATGAATCTGATCCAGGTCAGCTGATGGCAGTAGTTAGAAGCCAGGAGGGAGAGTCCTGTGATTCTTTCTTGGACTTTGAGCTCAGTTTTCTCCTCTTGGAGTCTGTCACTCCTCATCAGCTCCTCTATGCTCCTCTTCCTGTACCCAGTTTCTTCCTTGAATTCATTAAGACCGAATGGAATGTGTCTTAGTTTTCCCGGGGGCCAGTCCTGCAAGCTGTGTTCTCACCCACCTTTAGGACTGAGCATGTCTTTAGGACTGCAGATTCTGAAACACCAGAGCTGCACCATTAGGGCAATTCCATTGCACAGTGACACCACCGTTCTGACCCACAGAAAGCTTCCCTTTGGTTTCTGAGAACCCATGCCTGAGTCCAGGGTATCCTTGGGCTGTCTGAAATGCCAGCTCAGGGCCTCCCTCTGCAGAAGCATCTTTAATAATGCACATGACAGCCATCAGGATGTCTCTCAGAACCCAGTGACAACTCCCTGGATACCTCTGTCATTACAGTAATAATTTCAATCAATAGCGTAGTAAAGCTGCCACAGGCTTATTTCACCCAAGAGATTAAGCGAAGTATTACACAGAACAATCTTCAGAGGAACGGAGATCACCGGATACAAAGGGAGTCTGCGTGCTTGGCCCCAAACAAGGCTCTTCCTTTAACACTTAAAAAGAACAAATCTGTCGTTGATTGAGTTTTTCTTTCACCCCATGTTGAACGGTTATGCCTATATGTGTATAGATGTGAATCTCTCTGTGTGTGCCATGCAAACACATACACATATATATGCATATATATGCACATGTGTATATGTGGGTACATGTGTGTAACCACATCTATATGCACATATGTGTGGGTTCCTTATACATCTCAGCACTTACCAGGCTTCATCACCACCTTATGCACAGCCAGAGAGGCATACACACCCACACGCTGTGGCCATTTCAGTTAAGGAATATGGTTGATGTCTTTGTTTTCCTCCGGTCTTTGCTCTTCTCAATGCCCTCCTTCCAAAGTGGTGACCCACAGGTGCCGCTCAGGTCTTCTGAAATGTCCACGGTGATAATTTTGTTTTCGCATTGGTCATACACAGCTTCAGTTGGCTGGGTGTCCAGCACCAGAGGCGACACGAGCTCCCCAGCTCTGGGATTTCCTCCCCGCCATCATTTAGATGGCTCTCTAATGTGCACTGGGTAGCTTGAACTTGGCCGTAATTGCAGTCTTATTATGCTCACCAGCTTTACTTATCTCATTATCTCCTCCCTCTTGTGTTAGAGGTCAGTAGAACATGCCTTTTATTACCCACTTAATCCTTCTATCTAGTAGTTCAACCCTGATTGATCCACTTAAGGTCTTTCTTTGTAGTTAACTTTGCTGACATTTGAGATTCCCACCCCTTGAGTCTGTTCACTGGGCAGAAGCTGTCCGGTTCTCTGGCTCAGAAGTTCATTATTGTTAATTTTATTAGAAGGAAGTTGAGCTCATCATTGTTCAATGAGCACCACTCCATTTTTATACCTCCCCTTGCCTTGTTCTGGAGGCTAGCCCTTCTATCCCTGCATATTTTTACAATAGTATTTCTAAGACATTTTTTACGGCTTATGGTTACCTAAAAATGTTCATATTCATAGGCAGATCATTTAAAAATGTGTGTGTTTATGTGCATGCTCAGATGTGACAAAACACAGGTGTGCCCTATAAAAATTCATTCCACAAACATTTATTGGGCATCTCTCCTGTGTTCACTTATACACAGACTAATTGCTTCTTGGTATTTCTCCTCCCCATGTACAAAGTTTCTTAGGGAAATATGCTAAGCACATTTTTTTGTTTTAACATCTACCCTGATGATAGCTTTGTATGTGTGTGTGTGTGTGTATATATGTGTGTATATATATATATATATATATACACACATACATACATACTTGTGGAATGTACCTCATGCATTGCCTTCTATCTGCTTTATAATCTACAAAGTTGCTTAGATGACATTTTGATAGTGTTTTCTTATTTTCAGCAATCATTGTTGGAAATCCCTCTCTGGGAATGCTGGAGGAATATAACCCGTAGCTACTTGTTGGGCCTCAGAGTTATTTCTAGCATCCGTGTAGTATGTCTTGATGGTGTAGAGGGGCAAGGACACCATGCATGAGCAGTGTGGTATTTTGGAGTCATGGTCAAATGTTCTTGGGAGAGTTCACAAGAGCTATCATCATTCTGGTCTAGCCTGGTCTCCTCTCCAGGCTATAGTAAAGAGGAGAGAGTGTGTACATTCTCCTGGGCATTCTGCTAAGCCAATCCTTGAAAAAAAAAACCCTGCAGAATTACTAGGATCTCCTGTGGAGCCAATGGTCCTTTAGATAGAAGATTCTCTAGTCTTGCAAAAGATATGCTCTTGCCAGTAGTAACATCAGAGACCTGCTAATGGGGTTAAAATGGGGACCTCCTGAAACATGGTCCTTATCTGGTTAACAGCCTTTACAGGGCATCAGAATAACCCAGAGGTCTCGCAGGTACACAAGCTGCCAGAACTCCCAATTCAGTGGGACTGCGTGGGACCTGGGCTTCTCATTGCTGGCATATTCTCAGGTATGTGGCTTCTGCCAGTCCTAGGTTGATAGTCTTACTACTTGACTGCCCTCACAGGTAGCTTCTGAAGTTTCACATGGGTAAATTTCCTCGTATATTAATGACTTGTTCCTGAATGATATGCTTTTGGTGGGAAAAAGTGCTTCTTCAAAACTTTAATTTCAAATATAAGAAATTATAATGAACACCATGTACTGGCATTTGGACAAATATCAGCATTCTGTCATACATACATACTATTGCATGTATAAGGGATTTACCTGGGATAATATGTTCACTTCTTAGACAACTGTATGAAAGAGGGCTTTTATCACCCCTGCTGTCTTTGTATGTGTGTGCAGGTATAATGTGTATATGTGTGTGCATATGTGGGAGACCAGAGGTCTATATGAAGCATCTTCTACAATATCTTTCCATTATATTTTTAGAGACCCAATTTCTTTCCACCTCAGTCTTGAGATATAGTCTCTTACTGAGCCTGAAGAGTGCCTACTTAGTTATTGTAGCTGGCTAATAAGCCCCAAGGAGCCTCCTGTGTCTCCCCAGCACTGGAATTACAGGCATGTGCCAATATGCTAAGCTTCTTATGTGGGTTCTGGGCATTGAGTTCATATTTTCATGCTTGCAAGGCAAGCATTTCACTCACTGGTTCAACACCCCAGCCCTACACCACTTTACCAAAGAAGTAGGAAATGTTCAAGGTCACTGGTTCTAAGCCCTGCAGTGTACATGCAGGGGTATAGCTTTGAGCCCAAGGAGACTGGCTGCAGGGATTCTTTATGCTTTATGACCTCAGTTTGGCCTCCAGAATTCTTAAATATTTTCCTTAAAATAGCTAAGATATTCCACATTCATCATGGTTTTACTGTACCCTGCCCTTGATCTTGTTCCATGGTTCCATCTTCCCTGGAGTGACACAGTTTTAGGGAACTTGACAGGGCTCCAATCCCTGTGGAGCTGTATTTGTTTTTGGTGAGTTTGGCCTGGGGAGTCTGGGGGAAAGGATGAAGAATTGGTGGGAAGATGTGATTCTGGAACCCCTTTATCACCCACGGTGAGCATGGACAATGCCAACTATCCTATAGCATGGAGTGGTTCATGTCCCAGGTTTTTATTCCATCACCTCAGATGGTCTCTGTGAGCTCCTATTACTCACCCCTCTCTTTCTTCCTCACTGGCCAGCTTCATTGAATAGGCTCAGGCTGCTAACCCCTTTCTGGGTCATGAGCTCTGGCATCCACTGTTCTCCTTCACTGGATATCTACTCATTCAATCCTTTTTCATTTATTAGCAAGCACTTGGCAAGTACTTACTAGATGCCAAATGCTCCAGTGGGCCCTGGGGAAGTAGCATGGACTTAGTAAGACAGACAACACTGCCCACTCTTGAGTGATCACACTCCACCAAATACTCCTCTGCGGCAGGCATTACAGTAGGCATCTACAACAGGCATTATGTTAGGCGTCTACAGCAGGCATTGCAGTAAGCATCTATGATAGGTATTATAGTAAGTGTCTGTTTAGTAGGAGAACCCCAGTTTCAGGTGAAATTATGGTGAAAGTCACCTGTAAAGATATAAAAGAACTTCGTAGGAAGAATGAGGCCAAAGGACTGGAGTTCTGCCATCTTCTCATTGTCTGTGTTGGAGGCCTGTGCTTAGGATGCCTCGGAACAGTTTAACAGCCACTACAGTGCAAGGGGCATGCTGAGAGGGGCGCTTTGCCCTGGGTGCTGCCTATCTGAGTGCGAAGGAAAGGAGGGGAAAACAGTTGGCCACAGCCTCTGCTCCCCTCCATACCAGGGCCGTCATCTCCTAGTGTCATGCCTGGCTTAGCTTCTTGCTTCTCCTCCTCTTGCCTGATTTCCCCAGCCACTCATTCTGTCCTTGTGGTCTTTTGTGGTTATTGTCATTGTGCTTGTCGGGTCTTATTTTCTTTGAAGAAGGGGGGGTTCAGCCCACATATTATAAGAAATTGGCTCTGGCGTGTGTTGCTGTTCCCTTTCTAAAGAACTTTCCATATACATTCTCTCAATGTGTCATTCAGTTCTAATAGGTATCCCCCATAGCCTCCTTCCAGGCCCCAGCCCGACTTAACCAGGCATTTTCTGAAAACAAGGTGACTCTTACTTACGGATTCTAAACGTATTCCAGTTCTTGGCAGTCTTAAGCACACAGCTGAATGCCTGCTAAGTCTAGCATGGATAATTACACCAGCTGTGACCTTTTAGAAACATGTATTTGGACTAAAGCGATGTTTAGTCATTTTTGATTGACTTAAGGTTTTACTTGGTTTGTGTTTGGTGAACTTCAAATGTTTGCTTCCGTATAAGCTGGTTAAATTCGCAAAGGCAGTGCCACACATGGTGTGATGGGGGGAAGGCCCCCTGTGATGTCAGTGACACAATGGGCTATGTGTGCTGGAGTTTGAGACTACACAGGTGCACCCACGCACACTTGCACAGGATTTGCGATAAGTGGAATGGCTGATGATATTTGGAAGTAATGCGGTGTGACATGGCAATGCATGGGCTGTGAAGTCCAAAAGGGCACTGGCTATCAGGAGAGAATACTAGACGCCCCTGCTCTGAGATAGCACCGGGAGCTGCAGAAGGGGCTGGAGAGGGTAGCAGAGCAAGCGGCTCTTCCATCTGTACTTACCAGTCTAAGGTGACCTTCGGCAGTCCTCCCAAATTTTCCAGCAGTGAGCTTGTGGGCATGCTCTGCCCTTGGGGGCTCCACAGCCTTAGACAAGGGTGACACAGCCTGCCACTCAGAAGTGATGTGGCCACAGAGGGGACAAGTGCCGGCCCTACCCCCACCCCTTGTTTTTCCCGGCCGGCCCCTACCCCTGCCCCTCCTACTCTTCTTCCTTTCAATCATCCTTCTCCTCTTGTTCCTTCTGATCTTCTCCTTTCTCCTCCCTCCTTCCCCCTTCCTCTTCCTCATTCCCCTGCTCCCTGCTTCTCTCTGACCCTTTCTCCTTGCTTTCAATTTGTGGTCCTCAAGCATTACTTTCAAAGCAGCCCCAGAAGTGTTCGCTAGAAAGCCTTTCTAAGTTGCCAAATGATGCCGCCCCCTACCCCCTCACTGATGGCTGCCACAGCTCTCGCTCCTGCCTAAGTGGCAACCTGTGAGATTCATGTCCGAGGACGAGGCAGATGACAGCCATGCAAGAACGCACATCTGGGCAGCTCCAGTTGGGGATGGTTCTCACCCAGCCAAGGCTGATCGGCTGCAAACATGGAACCAACCAAAGCCTGGGGTCCCAGAGGAGATCTCATAGCTGGCTCGGGGTCTCTGGGTCACTGACTTCAGTTTTTCAGATGCCTCAGAATGGGGGAAGCAAGTCTCCCACAGGGGCATAGCTATCAGTTTTGATGAGAATTTTGGCTCATCAACACCCAGTAAAAGAATCATTCATGCCAAACCTGCCTGGCAGCCAGCACCAGCTTATCCCTGCCTCTTGGCTTTGAGATTGACTATGGTGTTTTATGTTGATCCTGTTTGGACCTTCTCTACCCTTGGTAACTGCTTTATTGAAGTATAACTCACACACTATACAGTGTGTATTTAAAAAAATACTTGAGTAGGATTTTTTTTAATGCAGCATTGAATAATGATTGCTACAATTGCTTTTAGAACAATTTCATCATGTACAAAAAAGCCCTTTGCCCTTCATGTGTATGTGCGTGTGTGTGTGTGTGTGTGTGTGTGTGTGTGTGTGCATAAATGTGCATGTGTGTGCACACCCATTCAGACATTCAGAATAGAGGCTCTTCCTACCCTTGCCTCCCAGGTGTGAGGTCATAGGCACACACTGCCATGCTTCATTTTTTTTTTTTTATGTGAGTGCCAGAGATCCAAACTCAAGTCTTCATGCTTTTGCAGCAAGGAATTTGTCATCTGAGTCACCTTCCCAGCTCTACCATTTCCCCTGCATTATCAACCCCCATCCCTGTCCTCAGCCTTCGGGAGACAGCTTTCTTGCTTGCTTGCTTTCTCTATTGCTTAGCTTATATGGACATTTCATATAAATAGAACACTATGACATTTTGTGATTGTCTTTTTACACTGTTTGTAGATGTTTGCAGGGTTCCTTCAGATTGCATCTACCATGTGGCTGGCTAATATAGCACTTTGTAGATCTATCCAAGGTGTTCATTTACTAGTTGATGGACTTTTAAGTTCTTCCTCCTGCTCAGCTATTATAGGTAATGACTGTGAAAATGTGTGTATACATTTTGTGCAGATGTGTTTTCAGTTCACTTGGGTATATTCCTAATAGTAGGAATTCGGGGTCCTGTGACAACTCTGTTTTTAGATTTGTGATTATTTTGCAACATCATCAACAACTGGTAGGGGTTCTAATGCTTCTATATTTTGAAAGAATTTGTTGTTGCTTGTCTATTTAAATTATAGGCATCCTAGAAGGATTAGTGTTCCCTCACTGTGGCCAGATTGCACCTCACCATCTTGAATTTCCACTCAGCACTTTGCACCCCATCCTTTGCATTTCCTCCAGTACCAAGCCAGTCTGCTATGAAGATCACTGTGGGTGGATGAAGCAAGTAGTTTTCCATGCACATCCTTCCAGAAACCATCCATCTCTGCTCCTGCCTCACAAACAAAATTTTGTTCTCTCTCCATTGTATCCTTGTTAACATCTATTACAATCTCTGCTTTCCCATTCTAGAATTCCTTCAAGGAAGTCTAGGTGAACTCAGCCATTTTAGGGAAACTCTTTCAGTGATCCCTAATTCTCCACATGTAACCCAGGGAGTGTCTCATGTTTTATCTCCCAGCCTAGTGTTCTCTGTCCACAGGTGTTACCAGGAAGAGTTCCTTCTCTCCTTTTTGTACCTTCTCTAAGGCTCCTTATGCCCACTATAGTATAACACAGCCTATCATGTTATAGCTGTGTGGGTCAGGAATAAGAGACCACTCTCGCTGGGCTAAGGTTAAGGTATGGAAAGCCTGCTTCCATTGGGAAGATTCAGGGGAGAATCTTTATGTTCCTCAGCTTGTGGCTTCCTCTATACGTGTGAGCCACCACAAAGGAACAGATTCATTCGGGACTGCTAACCTGTTACCATTAAACACCCACTTTCTGCTGCTTTGACATAAAGTATAGGATTAGGCCCCAAGGTGAGAATGATTACAAACTAGAAACCTTTGAGGCTGGACCAAGCCCAAAGTATCAGTATTCTAGAAGCCACACAAATGACAAAGATGGGGGGGGCAGTGGAGTTACTGTCCTATAAAATGCCCTTGGTAAGTCCCTAGATGTGACAGGCATCCAAAGTGAGATCACAGACTTGTTCTCGGTGGACTTAAGTCAGTCATTTTGAGGTCACAGAGCTAAGCATCACAGTGTTAGTTTCTTTCTGTGTTGCTATAACACCTGTGACTGGGGGGATGATGCAAAAAGTTGTCTAGATTATTTTGTCCAAATTTCCCAGTTGTTTTTGGAGGCCTGTAGCTTCTATTACTGAAAACACAGACCTTTTACTGCAGCCAACATGTATCTGGGGTGGTTCAAATGAGACCCTAACATCTCTATCTTCATGTTGGCCCTGTCCCCTTTACACCTCAACTTTGGGGTCAGGTTTCACTTAGCTACACATGTGTACATACCCATTATTTCAGAAAGGTTTCACACTGATTCTGGCATGGGGTAAACATGATCTGTTGCCCTTGAGTTTCTTGCCTCCTGCACCTGTGTATTCCTGTCAACTCAAGCTCTGAGAGCTCTTCAGCCCCATCAAAGGGCCACGGTGTCTACCACAGGTAAGGCTAGCTGTCCAGTTCCTAACTTTAGTTCACTATTAAAAATCAACAAAAGCCTGCTCCCTTTGCTAAAAAGGCAGCCCAGATTGTCTCGGTCAGTGCTGGCTTCCTTTGGTCTTGGTTTGTTAGATTGAGTTGAAGTCAAATGTATGATCTTTGTCTGTCATGTTCATAGTATGTGTCTAGGTCTCATTTCTACTGTTCCTGTACCATAAGATCCCACAGTTTTTTGTCACCTTCGTCCAATCCCAGAGCTGGCATGCTGTAGCTCTTAGGCAGTCTTCAGCCACATCTCCATCAGAAGGTCTCCTGTTGCCTCCTTTCCCACATTTAAGGACCCTTGTGATTTCTTTGGTCCAGCTAGACAAGCCAAGACAATCTCTGCTTAGCAACACTTTAATTCTGCACAGCTGTGGAGCACAGAACCGTCATGACCTTGAGGACTGATGTCCACATCCCAGGGAGCCAGTATTCTGAGAACAACTCTTGTTTTCCCTTTGGTCTTTCTCGTTCCTTTTTTTCCCCTCCTCTGTCTCACTCCTGACCACTCCCACCATATTTTAATAAGGGGAATAATGGAATGGACTGTCTCTTTACCGAGTACACTGGTGTGTGTGTGGCAGATAGGGGGTCATTACTGAAATGCCAAAGGCAGTGGAAGCTGTCTATCAAAACTGGCCTTGTAACTTGGAGGTCTTTCAAGGTATATAGGTCTTTCAGGGTATATTCTTAATGGGGCCCTAACTACATAAAGTTCATTTCTTCAAGGCTATTATGAAGTTGCAGATTACAGCATGCAATTCTTTCATCCTTTAATCAGAAGCATTCAAAAGGCAAGTTATTCAGGCATCGTATGCTAAGAGAAGAGACTGCAGAGTGCTACAGATATATCCAGGAGATAGGAAGGTGCTGCAGGGAGGGGCCTGAAGCAAGGTTCCTTCCCTTTGTGACCTTTACCCCAGCTTGGAGCAAAGGCTGCTAGAATGAACAGTGCCGACAGGATAACTGGCTTGAAGCTTGAGAAACAAACTCGGGGGTGGGGTGGCGAATGAAGGAAGGGGAAGGGAAGACAGCAGAATCACAGAGCAATTTAAACTTTGTTAAAATAAAAATTTTCCACGAACGCATTTGCGAGATGACAGATGAGAGTAATTTTATTCATTCAATGACTCGTTGCTTGGACGTTCAATTTGCAAAGGGAAATATTAGGCAATGTATATGGGGCAAGAATATTGCCAAGGAAAAAGTGAGAAAGGGTCGAGATGATACTTCCCCTCCGTAAGGTGATAGTAACAGCCACACCCCTATGTGCCATGGAGCTCTGCAGGGGCTGCTAACACATTTGACTGTGCTGGATATGTTTCTAGCATTACTGTGCCCCTGGCTGCCCTGCCTATAACCGTAGAAGCAACACAGGGCCATCCTTCCATCAGCAGACAGTATATATTGAGTTTGACCAAATCAGGACTGAGTAAGCCTGGAGATGGACTGTGAGAATTAATTCCTCCCTAGCAGATGCTTCACAGCTTTATATTACCATGGCGGTAAGTGTCCTTGTCAAATCGGCTTGCTAAAAGAAGCTGCCTGTGGGCCTCCTAAGAGGGTCTTTGTTATTCTTTTTTCTTATTAAAAACAAACTAGAACATATTTTATTTATTCTTTGACAATTTCATACAAGTGGACAAATGTGTCTTAATCACATGTACCCCACCTGTCCCTTCACACTCTCTCCGGGAAGCCTTCCAACCCCCACTCCAACTTTCTCCAGGCACTTTCAGCACGGCTTCCATCGCCGCATTCCTCCTCTTTTTGTTAGTAACTCACTGTCCAGCTCATGCTTCCTGATGGGATGCTGACTGATCATGGTGGCCTAACCTTGTGAGGGTCACCACAGCTGTGGTGAGTTCATGAGTGTCATGACCATGTCATATGTAGAAGACAGCATTTCATAACACTCCTTGTTATTTTCTAGTTCTTACATCTTTTCCAGTCTACTTCCTGAGCCTTTGGGATGTATGTGCAAGTGTGGAGAGTTGATCTCAATGTCTCATTTGAGACTGAGCGCTCAACAGTCATTTTGTAACGTCACTTTGGGTCTTTGAATTAACTGATGACCACCATAGAGAGAAACCTCTCTGGCCAAGGTTGAGGTCAGCACTAATCTATGGATATGAGCATGAATATCAAGAAGGCAGTTTCACAGTATACCATTTAACAAAACAGCAGTAGGAGGTCCCCCCCATTGGCCCTTCAACTTCCTGTGCCATGAGCTTTGAGCAGGTTTACTGTACCAGGTATGAATTCCCTTGTGAGTAGCAGCCCTCAAACCCAAGACAAATGCAGCTGGTTAGCCCTATACCTCTCACACTGCTGTTGTGCTAGTGTGCTTTACAGTTTTCCAAATTAGGTCTTCTAGTTTCTCATCCATTTTGTGAACTCCAACTCCTTTCTCTAGATTATATCTCTGCATGATGTGGCTAGATCTGTCTGTTGTGGCACGATGCTCAGAACTCTGCAGATAGCACCTGTTCATTTGCTAGGATGGCATAATGACAGTGGCCACTGATACTGGTTTCATATGATGCCTTGGCATCCAAGATCAGGGCCTGGTTTTCCCTCCTCTAACATAGACATCTCTGTGCTGGGCTAAGGCCCCTAAGAATCAGAGTTAACGTTAACGGCCCCTATATCCCCATCCCAACACACACACACACACACACACGTACACACACACACACACTGACTTTCTTGTGCCTGGTTGTGAAGCATAGTTTTATATCAACTTGACACAAGCTAGAGTCATCGGAGGGGAGGAGCCTCAGTTGAGAAGATGCCCCAGTGAGATAGACTGTAGGCAAACCTGTAGGGCATTTCTTAATTATTGGTTGATGGGGTGGCCCCAGATCATTGTGGGTGCAGTCATCACTAGGCACATGGTCCTGGGTTCTAAAAGAAAACTGGCTGAGCATTCGAGCAAACCAGTAAGCAGCAGCCCTCTACAGCCTCTGCATCAGCGCCTGCCTTCATGTTCCTGCCCTAATTGAGTTCCTGTCTTGACTTCCTTTGATGATTAATGATGATGTGGGAGTATAGGCTGAATAAATCCTTTCCTTCTGAAATTTCTTTGGTCGTGGCATTTCATCACAGCAACAGAAACCCTACGGCATTGGGCTTTGCATGATCTTTTTCTCTTGTTACTGCCTTTCTTCCTGCTTCTCTGTTTCCCTAGGCAGGAGCTATCAGTATGTCCCTGTTCCGTTTTTAAACATCATGTGTGTCCAGGCCTGCTCTGGGCCAGAGGTGGCTGCAGGGAAAACAATAGGTGGCCACCACCCGCATGGCTGTGTCACATGGTTCAGTCACAGTGGGTCCCTGCAGAATCCTGCTGGTTCCTGTGCTCACCTGCCTAAGCCAAGTTCTGCATCAGAAACCCAGCTGGGAGCCAGTGAGAGAGTAATGGCAGCCTGGGGAAGACCTGGGCTGACTTCTATCTTAAAGGTCCTTTAGCCCATTATTCGTTGATGCTATGGATGGTTGGGAGCCTTCAATAGGTTTCCAATTCCTTCAGCCACCTGATATTGACATCAGAAAATTATCATTTTCCTCACTTGCAAAGAGTGCCCAATGGTGTAGGTCTGTCAAAGGAATGTGACTGCCAGGCATCCTGTGACTTTCAGAAGGGGCTGAGGCCTCCATTTTCCATGGCAGTCACCTTCACTCTAGGCAGAGTGACCTCCTGTAGCATTAGTCTCCGGAGGGACCCTCATCTCTCACATCTCTTCGACAGCCAGATTGTTTCTAAGGCAAGGATGAAGGCATCAATCCATCAGATTCAGGTTTCTGTTCTGGGAAAGGCTGAACAAATTGGGACTCGAGGATGCAATGGTAACTATCACCTACAAAGAACAGGACCCATGCTTTCTTCCCTATCTGGCCTTGTCTTACCTCATCTGTCTCTGGGCCATGCTTCTTCTTCCTTCCCTGCAGTCAGAACTCTTAGTCTCTAACCCTCCAGCAGGCTGTTTGTTACACCAATTGCACCAAGTTGGATTTTTCTCTCCCAGGTAGTGAAACCCATGTCTCTGTGCAGAGCTCTAGGAGGCAGGCAGGTTCTGCCCCACTCCCTGATCCCTTCTAGTTATTTATTTTTTAATTTCTATTTTTTTATGGCGTTCACTCTTAGTGCTCTAGTGAGAGAGCCCTGAATTCCCCTAGAACAGAAACAACCATTCCCCTTGCTGATAGAACACATGTATTAGTTTCTCTTGCAGCTAAATGGATCCAGACGGGGAAGTTCTGGGTGTCAGTTATAATCTAGAACATGTCTAAATCATCTGGTGAGATATCTCTTCTGGAGGAAAGCCCTTTTGCCTAAAGTTGATAGAGGCACGTGTTGCCAAGCCTGACCACCTCCAGGACCTACCTACTGGAAGAAAACAGACCCTGCAAGCTGTCCTCTGTCCCAACACATGGTGTAACAATACACCTCCCTGAAGTGCAGATGAAAAAGTAAATTGTTTTTGTTGACTATTTACCACACTGAATGCTGTTTTCTCTGCCATACATGACACAGTCCCTTTGTAAACATTCATTTTATTTATTTATTGTATGTGCATGTGTGTATGTGATGTGTAGGGCGTGCACATGTGTGCCATGGCATGTGTGGAGAGGTCAGAGGACAGCCTGTTAGAGCCACTTCTCTGCTTCTGGCGTGCAGGTCCCGGGCATCCAACCCAGGTCATCAGGCTTGGTAGCATCCTTCCCAGCTCTCTTTCCAGGCCATAATCCTCCCTCTTAATGGTGCATAGGATACACATAAACTTGTTAGTAAGTGACCTACTCCTAATTGTGAAGAAATGCTTTCTACTTTAAAATCCCATTCTTTTGGAGAAGCGTGCTTAATGTAACAATAGTTTTCGGACTCTCTTTAAGCCCCTTCCTTCAGCCACCCCTATCCTTGGTCCAGTTGTCACATGCACTCAGCTCTTAATGCCTTCTTTGCAGAAAGGCAGAGCTTTAAGAAGTACACAGAGTATCTTCAAGCAGAGATAGAAAGAGGGGAACAAGCCAACATGAAAACCAAATACCTTCTGAAAACAAACAAGCAACAAGAACAGAGCTGCAAAGTCTCCTGTTTGTGTTTACCAACTGATCTGTTATTTTTGCCATTTTATACATGTTGGTGTGTATGTAGTTATGTGTATGTATGTAGTTATGTGTGTGTATGTTATTATGTATTTGTGAATGTTTTCAGGTATGTGTTTATAGGTGTGTATGTGTAGGTATGTTTGTAGTTATGTGTATATATATATGAGTATGTATGTATATAAGTTTGTGTGTGTTGTTATGTACATGAGTGTAGGTATGTGTATGTATAGAGGTATGTATATGTAGTGGTAGTTATGTATGTATCTGTAAGTATGTTTGTGTACAGTTATGTGTATGTGGGTATGTACGTGTGTAGGTATGTGTATACACAGCTATGTATAAGTATATGTTGGCATTTTGTAGGTAGGTATATGTGTGTAGACATGTATATGCAGTTATGTGTTCATGTTTTTAGGTGTGTGTGTGTAGGTTCGTATGTGTGTATAAGTACATGTACACATTGTATATGTATGTATGTGAGTGTAGGTATCTGTGTAATTATGTGCTCATATAGGCATGTGTGTGTATAGATTTGTATGTATATAGATACATGTGTGTAGGTGTCTGTTTATAGTTATGTGTTTGTGTGTATAGGTATTTGTGTATAAGTATGAATGTGTATAGATTTGTATGTGTGTAGATACTTGTGTGTGTAGGTGTCTGTATTTATGAGCTCATATGTATAGGTATGTGTGTATGTGTATAGATTTGTATGTGTGTATGTATGTAGGTGTCTGTGTGTAGTTATGGGGTCAATGTGTAGGTATATGTGTATAGTGGTGTGTATGCGTAGGTATGTGTGATTATATGTGTGTATATTTGTATGTGTGTGTGTAGGTGTCTTGTGTAGTTATTGGGTCATGTGTGTAGGTATATGTGTATAGTGGTATGTGTAATTATGTGTGTGTTGGTTTGTAGGTGTGTAGATATGTGTGCATAGGTGTCTCTGTATGCTCAGACCTCAGATGAACTTGTATATCATTCCTTAGGTGCCGTTCACCTTATTTTTGTGAGGTGCATTCCCTCTCTGACCTGGAACTCACAAATGAGTTAGGACGGCTGGCCACTGAGCCCTAAGAATCTGCCTAACTATCCTTCCCAGGGCTGGGCCTAGAAGCATGGGCCATACCTGGCCTTTCTATGCAGGCTGTGGGCACTGAACTCAGGTTCTCATGCTTGGAAATGAGTGCTTTGTCGATGGAACCATTCAGCTGCCCCTCTCTATTATTACAGGAAACCTCTAGCTCAGAAGTATGAGAGGACTCACTGCTAATGTAAATAATTGTGTTGCCCCACAGCTAAGCACACGCCCAGCTCTGCCACTCACATACTATGACTTTTGTGTAGACGTTTCCAAGGCTATTCTGTCATAAATGGCAGCTGTCAACTTTCAGCCATTTCATGTGACCCGTCAGAGTGGAGGAAACCTGCAGACTCGGCGCTCAGAGGAACACAAACACAAGCCCACATTGTGTGCCAGATGATACGATAAAAATAAAATGGCCCACGCAAGCAGAACGCAGAATGAAGCCGCTAAGTAATGGACATTTGCTAAGCCCGTTTACTGGAAAAACGCTCATGCATGAAGGGGCATTTGAGACTTATTAGAATTCCTTTCATTTTCAAAACAATAAATGCAGCAATACGCTACCAAAAGATTTAATGAGAAATTAAGCACAACACACAACAACCCAGCCAGGTGAACACGTTCATTAGATTTTGGGAAGCTTATGCTCTGTGCAGCTGGCAGAGAGAGAGAGATAGAGAGAGAGAGAGAGAGAGAGAGAGGAAGAGGCATAGCTCAGCCAGTGAGAGCAGCTAGGAATGGAAAGCTCCTGTATGGATGTCTGCATGGGAAGACCCTAGGCCTCCCCCACTCCCAACCCCAGGGTTCCATCTCAGACTAAACCAAGGCCTTGCATAAGCCATGTCTCTGTGTATATGTCTGTGTGTGTATGTGTGTGTGTGTGTGTGTGTGTGTGTGTGTGTGACAGAGACCAGAGGAGATGAAGGCTGGAGAAAGAGGGAGAAGAGCTTCCTGTCTGGACCCTCATCTCTTGTGTGCACAGAATGCACTAGCTTCTTCTGCTCCTGCCCCTGCTGCTGTTTTGATCCCTGCAACACTTTGCTCTGGTAGAAATCTCTCTCACAAACTTCTGGGCCTGACTTTTCTTTCGTTCTTAATGGGTATTTTCGATTCCATTAAATGATTAATGGTCTTGTGCTTCCTCTGTGTCCACCATGGGTTCAGGCACATGCTATTCCAATCAAATGGGTACTTTGGAGGAGCTTTAATAGGTTGCCTGTCTTTCCAGTAACTCTTTACATCCAGGCAATAGATCACCAAGTACTATAGAACCAGACTTATTAGTGAAGGCCAGCTGTTCCTGCTTCCCAGTGGGGAAGTCATATTTAGGACATTGCCTGTAGGGTTTCCAGCTGTAAAGGCTCCAAAGTGGGACACATTCCTGAGGAGTAAATTAGATGACGCGGCAGGACGGTGCCTATATGGTGAACCCGATTCTTCTTGGCCTTATCCAGGCCCTGTGTAGCACCTGCCACAGTCACAACCACTGTCCCTAAAGAGCCATTACAACTCATGAGGAGGAGTGGCCTCAACTTCTACAAGACTCTCATTTGACACCATCTTGAGAAGTGGTGGCCAGACTGCATACTCCAGTCCAGATACCATATAAGTTCAAGGACGGAGGGCATGTAACACTGCTCTGTGGTGTTGCTATGATTTTAGACACACTTCTATTTTTTGAGCCCAAACTCCAACGTTTCCTCTAAAGGAGGAACAAGATAGGCTATGCTGCTATCAAAGATGCCAAGACAGGCCACCAGGCCCATGCACTCCGATAGGTGGAGGTTGACACATTCTTTCTTGGATTGTGCCTAACTAATTTGAATTAGCTAAAATACAGAGTAAATAGGTATATGGTAATGGGTGCCAGGAGAGTGCTTACATGGAGAGAGGAAGGAGGGGAGGAGAAGGAAAGGAGGGAAGGAACGGAAAGAAAGAGGAAAGAAAAAACAAAGAGAAGAAAGAATTTAAGAAAGGAAGAATAAATGGAAAAAGAAAAGTAAGGAGAAAGGAAGGAAAGATAAAAGGAAGCAAAGATGGGAGAAAGGAGGAAGAGCGAAGGGGGGAAGTGGAAGTAGAAAAAGAAAGTGGGAATGAGGGAAGGGCAGAGGAAGGGAGAGGGGGGAAGAAGGGAAGTAGGGTCAAGCTGAAGTAATCCACAGTCCACAAAGAACTGCTGAGCTGGCATTTGCTACAGCCAGGTGTTAAGCCAGCACCATGTCAGGGGATTGGTGGCTGTTTTAGTGACTATTCTATTGCTGTGAAGAGACTCCATGACCGAGGCAACTTACAGAAGGAAGCATTTAATTGGGGGACTGCTTACAGTTTCTGAGAGTGAGTCTCTGAGTATTGTAGCAGAAATATGGTAGCAGGCATGGCGCTAGAGCTTACACCAGATGCACAGGCAGCAGGCAGAGTGAGAAAGAGACACTGGGCCTAGAGTGGGCTTTGAAAACCTCAAAGCCCACCCTCAGGGACACATCTCCTCCACCAAAACCACACTTCCTAATCCTCCCTGAACAGTTCATCAGCCGGGAACTGAGCATTCAAACTGTAAAAGCCTATGGGGGCCATTCTCACTGAGATCGCTGCAGTGGCTCATGGAAAGGCAGAAACAACTTCATCATGGAGGTAAAGTTGAATTTCTTCAGCATTTGCAGCAGGTATTTGAAATCGGCTTCTTCATACTCACTCTCTGGGGACCGTCTGGACTGCCTGCAGCAAAGCAGTCAGTTTCTTAGCTCGGATTACCACAACAGCCCCAGCACAGATATCTAGATTACAGTTTGGTTCCTAAAGATCCTCCCATTGTTCTGTGTTGGAATATTGGCCTCAAGGAAGGTGGTGTACAGAGATGGGCATTTGGGAGATAGTTTGACCATGAGGGCTCTGAGCTCAGGTGTGAGTTGATGCATTCACAGATAGTAAATGGATGACCTTCTGAATGGTGGTGGAAACTTGTGGGGGTAGCACCTAGAGGGCAGAAACCACTCGTGCTGTTGGTTTGGGTCTGTGGTGGCACTGTGTATCATTGGACATGTGGTGGAAGAATATTGCTTTCAAGGATGTGATCCCAAATGACCCAAGTTGCTTCTACAAGGCCCTAACTTTTTACAGTTACTCTCTTTAGCATTCCTGGGAAGACTATGCCTTTTAGACTATGGGTTTTGGGAGGATATTCTAGGGCCTCCAAATAAAGCAACTGTTGAGATTATTGCCACTTTCCATAGTTCACACCTCAGAGCCCCCTACCTCTACCCCGGGGTTGGAAGGAAAGGACACATGTGAGATGTCAGATTGCTCATTTTCCATTAGCTGTGTCATCTCTGGTTTCCTGGAGCCTGAAACAGTCAGGCTTTCCCAAGGAAGCCTGAGACTGTCCATTTACATGATTTCTAGACATTTTTTAAAATGAAAACTACTAATTAAAATGTCAGCTCTTTTCTCCAGTTTGTAGTTTACCTCATGGAAATGTATTGGTGCAACCAAAAACAATATTGCATGACAGACATTCTGGCTCAGTGACTTTTAAGTGTCAGGTTTTATGGAGAATTCACGTAAAGCATAAATCCACTGTGCCCACCTGCCGCCAGTATTTCAGGAACACGGGCACCAGCTCTCCGGAACACAAGTGCTCTGTACTCGGGAGCTTCCAGGAGACAAGCTAACAGAGCTGGAGCTGAGCACACAGCTTTAACCTGAACAGGTGGCAAAGGCATTCCCTCTTGTGGGCTGTCTGTCAGTGGATGGTAGTGAATCCAGAAAAAGTCTGTTAAGAAGGAATCTGAAGCTAAATCCAACCAGTGGTGCATTGTGGCATTGTGTGTTAATTGTGTCTTTGTGGGTAAGACATTGAAGTAGTAGTATTGATGCCATGGATATGTGGCAAATTTGTCTCCAACTAGATCAGTGGTTCAGATTCACATTTGACTGGCTGGTGTTTCTCAGCATGTGCATAGGGCAATGCAGTGTACAGTAGAAGCTTGACACATGATTGCAGAATGAGGCCAAGGGGTGAGTGCTTCTATACTAGTGGGTGTGGGTGGGATGAGAGAAAAGCAAGGCACGTGATTTGGACTTTGAAGTCCAGTCTGGGCAGCATCTGAGGCCACCCAGTCTTCCAGCGTTGCTGGAGTCTTGCCTGATATGTGGTGTTCCTCTTACTTCACCTAAAGCCATTTCAAGATGCAAAATGCCACAGCTGCCACAGCACCTTCCTTAAAGTCCAGGTCACACTGCTGGAAGCCGCAGAGGCTCAGCAGGACCCAAGATTGGGAATGGATTTTCTGATATTTCTGAGTGCTTAAAATGACAGCCACCCGCGGAGCATTCTATAGGAGTGTTACCACATGGAAGCGTCTAATTGATTTGCATCCATTTGTGGGGTCTTGTTTATCAACAGACTGTCTTCCTAGTCTCAGGGGTGCATTAGCCTGAATCGAGCATGTCCTCCACACCCTCCTTAGGTGTGCTGTAGGTTCTTCCCATGATCTGCCAAAAAGCCACAGAGAAAAACATCTCTCTGAGCTGCACAGACATGAAGGATCTGGAGCAGGACAGAAGCCCAGGCCTGCATGCACAGAGAAGAAAGACTTTTCTGTCTGTGCCATTTGAATGGAAACCACTGCTTGGTTTAAAATATTGCCTCCTTAAAAGACAGAGTGTGCACAGTGTGATGATTGATCATCCTTGTTATCTTGACTGGATATGTCCATGAAGATTTTTTCAGAGAGGTCCCATTGAGGAGGAAAGAGATCCAGCCTGAGTGTAGGCAGCACTATCCCGTGGGCTCTGGTTCCTAAGCTGACTATAGTGGGGAAAAACAGAAAGGCAGCTGAGTGTCAGCCTTCTACCTTCTCTACTCCCTGGTTTGCTGAGAAGTGAGTGGGATTCCTTAAGCTCCTAGAGTCACAATTGTCCATCCCTCCCCATCATGAGGGGACTGTACCTCTTCAAACTGTGAGCCCAAATAACCCGTTCTTCCCTTTAATTGATGTTTGTCCAGTATTTACTCATAGCAATGAGAAAGGTAGTTAACGCACACAGCGTATTGCCATATACTATAATAATGAGGTTTAGTGCCTCACTTTGACCAGGGTGGTAGCAATGGAGGCTGTACTTTCTAGTTCCATGTCAACTTGACACAAGCTAGAGTGATCAGAGAGGAGGGAGCATCAGTTGAGAAAATGTCTCAATAATATCGGGCTGTAGGACATTTTCTTAATTAGTGATTAATGGGAGAGGGCTCAGACCATTGTGGGTGGTCTTATCCCTGAGCTGGTGGTCCTTGGTTCTATAAGGAAACAGGCCGGGCAGGCCATAATGAACAAGCCAGTACCACCCCATGGCCTCTGCAGCAATTCTTGCCTTCCAGGTTTCCTTCCTACTTGAGTTACTGCTCTGACTTCCTTTGATAATGAACTATGATGGGAAAGTATCAATTGAATAAATCCTTTCTTTCTCAAGTTGCTTTGGTCACAGTGTTCCATCATAGCAATATTAACCCTAACTAAGAAAGAGGCATAGTGATGAGCCTGAAGTCTCATCATCTGTCCGTAGCCAGGTACCCTTACTCCCAGACAAAGACACAGCAAGAAACTTGGACTTTTACCACTGGCTGATAATGAAGGTAATGTGATATTGGCATATCAGAAGTGCCTGCTGAGGCAGAAGATTAAGTAAATCCCTATATCTTACTACATAGGAGTGAAAGTGTTTAAGATACAATTGAAAGTCACTCATCATAAAGAATGAGGGAATTCTCTTCCCAATTGGAACAAGAAAAAGTTGAGAGAAATCAACACCCAGGTAAACAGATCTGGGAGTTATCTGAGGAGTTTAAAATAGCTGTCATGACAAGTGCTTAAGGTGGAGCTTCTTCATGCCCACCACATGCTATGTTCTTATGCTGACTGTATATAGAGAGGAGGCAGAGTAAACTGATCTATACAGGTTAGCCAAGGCCATTGTGTCTGATCTGTATTGTGAATGTGGATACATGGATTTGGAAAGAAGAAGAAAGAAGGAGAAAATGCTTCAGTGAGCAATCATGACCAAGTTCAGAAAAAAAGAAAATGGATGAAAAAGTTTCATCAAAGGAGCAGAAAGTCTCAAGTGAAAACCAATGAAAGTAGAAAGAAGAACCAAATGGAAGTATGGGACTTAAATCAATACCTGGAATTTTCAAATAGATGTACCCAACAGCAGAATGGGAAGAAGAAAACACTGGAGAATTTGGGGACAGATAATACAAATGACTTAATCTGAAAAATAGAGTTGAAAGAGCCCAGAGGAGGAAGAGCTCAAAGTCCTGAAGGCCCCAGTAAGAGGACACATCACAGCCATAGAAGAACAGGAAAAGAGGAAGAAGATGAAATGGCTGAGAATGTCCCACATTTTTCAAGTTATGATCCTCATGATGAAGAAACTGAGCAACACAACCCAGCACAGTCCCATAGAGATTATGTAAGATGCTCATCACCAGTCTTTAAACACTAAGGACAAAGAAACATCCTTAGAAAGAACCAAAAGAGAAAATTTGTCTTATCTCCACCTTGAGTTGGAAAATAATCTAAATGATACCCATGGACCCCAGAAAGAAAAGTACAGTACTTTAAAAATGGCTAAAGAAGAGATTTATCAACTCAGAAATTTATGTCCAGTGAGAATAGCCTTTAAGAATAAGAGAGCAATGAAAATGTCTTAAGATTAAAAAGGACTGAGTCTTTGTCACCAGTAAACCTATCCTAAAGAAGTGGCGAAGGAGAATTCTCTAAAGCACGAAGAAAACATAAATGCTGTATTCGAACTTGATAAGAGAAGAAAGAAAGAATCCAATTTGAGAAAAATAAGTCTTTCCTTACTGAATTTAATTTTCTCATAATGTCTAGTGGTTGAAGTAAAAACCATTGTCTTTTATGGTTTTCAGTGTATATAGGAGAAATATTCAATGATGTAAGTAGAGGAGTTTAGTGAAGGGACTTGAGGGGAATTATTTCTTCATTACTTTTGAGTAGGTGAATTTCAGCATCAGGAGACATAAGAATTGGTGTTGGCAAATGCGATATTTAAAGCAACCATCAAGAAACCTACACAAAGAGAGAAACTGGAAAAAACCCACAGATATATCACATTGGCTTAAAGAATGTTCTGATAACTTAGAGTTTTAGGAATGAGAAAATTGAGGGAGAAAAGAACAAACAAAATGGTAGATTTAAACTCTAGCATATCAGTAATTACATTAAATATAAATGGTCTAAATAAATAACTAAAACAGAAACTGACATAGATGTTTTTAAGAATACAACTGTTTACTGTTAGCAAGATCTTAATTAATCTGTAACATGGGTAAGTTGAAAGTAAATTGATATTAAATGATATACCATAGATCAAAAGAAAACTGAGCAAGAATAATCATATTAAAAACAGATTAAACATACTTTAAAATAACAACAACAAAATCATCAGAAGAAACCCAGAATATTACATAGGAGCAAAAGGGTTAACAAACAAAATATGTATGGCAATCTTAGATATATATATACATGTGTCCTTAATCTGTTTTCTACTGCTATGGCAGAACACCAGAGACTGAATAAATTATAAACAAGATAAGTGGTTTTGGTCCATGCTTTTTAGAGTGCTAAACACATTTAATAAAATAATTCCTGCTGGACCATGTCATGGCCAAAGGTATCATGCAAACAAATATAATGGGGTAGATTTGTCTTTTCTACATCTAATCTCCATCCATCATAATATCTTTAGTCCATTCACAAGAGCAGAGCTCAGGTCCATTTCTAAGGGCACTTTCATACTGGAACCAACCAAGGTTGTTTACTTAAAGGGCCATCTATGAAGGCATGCATAAGATCTTTGAAGACCAGGGGCATTGAAAAAGAGCAATAGGTACAAAATAAAGTTTTAGAGCCTATTCTACTTCTTTGTTACTGACATGAGAAAAATTATTTCTATAAATCTTCTGTTGCTTTGTTAGGTGACAAAATGTTTACTAAACAAAACGTGTGAATTAATTTCTTTTTAGAAGTCATGGAAAATAAAAAGAGTTTCTTGAGACACATATACTTGTTCCGTTATTAAAAGCAGATCCCAGAGAGTGTGGAGATCATAGAAAAAAATAAGGCTGCTCCTGCTTCCTCCTTGTCGCTCCTGGGCTCTGTTTTGAGACAAGAAGTTGGAGATCTGAAAAGACTGTGACTGGCTCCAAGGAACCAGACAACCCTAACCATCAGGAAGCAGCTAAGAGAACTGTTGTCCTCTCTCCCACTAAACCTTTCTCTCTCCTACCTGATATTGGTGTGTTGGAAGGGATTGGAGTAGAGTAGGGAGAAAAAGATATAAGAAATATAAATAAAATACTTTTCTAAAAAAAAGAAAGAAAGAAAAGAAAAAGAGCAATAGGATTGGTATTGGTTGAACAAAGAGAGGGTAGGAGGTGTTCAGAATGGGCCAGAAAACACTACTCTTTTGTTGAGTGTCATCCCTCACCAGGCCACCTGCTGAAGAGGAAGCTGAAGACATGACCTGCCGCCTCCCTTTATCTCCCTCCAGGATGCCAAGAAGGCAACTTCAACTGGAAGCCAGAGTCAAGAGACCCTTTGCCTTCTCAGTTCAGAAGGACGTTCCTCTCAAGGCATAAGCAAGGTGGGGAAGGTTGAGGGAGGGTGAAGAAGGCTACAGGCAGGCAGCTGTGTGGGTAGCAGAGACACTCAGAGGCAGGGCAACTATCTAGGTGGCACATCTAAATTGCTGGCAAGGGCAGGAGAGATGGCTCAGTTGGCAAAGAGTTTGTTGTATAAACACAAGCACCTGAGTTCATTCCCTACCACGGGAGTATCATCTGGGTGTGACACTGTAATCCCAGCATGGGAGAGCCAGAAACAGGCGGATCCCTTTGATTTTCTGGCCAGTCAGTCTTGCTGAATAGGTGAACCGTAGGTTCAGTGAAATACACTGCTTCGAAAACAAAGTGGAGAGTGATTAAGGAAGACACCTGACATTGACCCATGGTCTCCACACTCACGTTACAAGCATCCCCACACATAAACTCAAATCCACACATTAGAAAATAAAGTTAATCTAAGATGGGCTGCTTCTAAGAGAGTTGCCAGAAGGACCCACCCAACCCAACTGTCTGCCATGTGAGAGCAAGAATAAACCTTTATTACATTAAGCCTCTGAGATTTGGGGCTGTGTATTAAAACAGCTAGTGTTAATTACCCTGACTAATACACCCAATAAAAGCTAGGGCCTCGAAGTCTGTGTGGAGTCGAATATTAAATGCACACCCAGCACTCAGGAGTAATTAAAAAGTGATTCCAATATTTACTTGTGTCTCTCGAAAATCACCAATGGGGATTCGATTCATAATTTTAGTCACTCATCTCAAAACCTATTTTATTACCAATATCAGCCCCTTTGACCCAGATACTTCCATCCATCAGCTACCAAACATTTTCCCCAACACCAAGTCCATGAAGGACTTTTTCTTATTAACCCTCCTTTTCCTTCTAGACTTTCATAATGTAGGACTTCTACTCACCTGCTTTGTCTTCCCCTTTTGCTGTCCTTTCATTACCATGAAAGATCCCCAGACCTAGTAGTCTGACAGAGAGAGGTGTAAGGCTTATAGGAAATTAAGACAGGAAAATAGCAATGGTCCTGGGATATGGTAAGACATAAGCCTGTGCAGGCGGTCACAGGCTGCTTTCCTAGGATGTTGTCTCCCAGACTGAGTTGTTTGTGGGGAGCGCATTGCAAATTAACACCTGTGGAGGGAGAGGAAGCAAGGATGGGCCCAGGCCAGGCAGAAGGTGACTCAGGACCAGATCTGATGTCTCCATGTCTCTTCTTTGGCTAAAGGGGTCCAGCCGTTATCCTGCATCCATCCACCATAGATGTGATGTGCCTGGGAGCAGGTGACCTTGGACAAGGGCACTGCTGAGAGGCCTGACAGCTGAAGGCAGCTGCTGACAGCTCTCTCTGAGGTGGGACAGTGAATCCTGCCTTGTGGGGAGAGCTTGGCAGCACTGAGAGCTTACATATGTGTGGAAGGTGGACCTCCGCAGGGCAGCCCTGAGCTGCCACTTCCTACAGTGTTGTCTGCTCCTGTTCTCCATGCTCTTCCTGCTCTGTGAGGTCCTGAGTCTCTTTTTTGTTGTTGTTGTTTTCCTTTTGTTAAAAATTTATTTATTTATTACAATATATTCATTTTGTATCCTGGCTGTAGCCCCCTACCTAGTCTCCTCACAGCCCCACCCTCCCTTCCTTGTCTCCCCATTCCCCTCCCCTAGTCCACTGAGACGGGAGGTCCTCCTCCCCTATTATCTGACCCTAGTCTATCGGTCTCATCAGGACTGTAAAATCTATAGTCCAAAAGAAGCTAAACAACAAGGAGGACCCTAGGGAAGATGCTTAATCCTCATTTAGAAGGGCAAACAGGATAGACATCGGAAGTGGGAGAAGAGAGGGAACAGGAGAGGGTCCTGAGTCTCTTACACAATTCCAGGCTTGCCATTTGCTTAAAGAAGCACATAAAAATTCACTTCTTCCAAGAAGGCTGTGGCCTGATGCTCAGTCTGCCTCCCTGTCCTGGTGCAGTGCTGTCGAGTCTTCTGCACAGGAACAGTGGCCCTGCAATGTCTGTGTAGGCTGCAGGGTCACAGAGCAGTGTGCTGCTGGCCTTGCTAGGACAAACTGATTTCTCGTCATTATTAAAGAGCACCTTAATGGCCGTAGTCATCCGGAGGACTTCTTAATGACTCTATCCCTCTTTACTGTTGCCTGAAAAGGCACCCAGGGCTGTGTATATCTTGCAAGCCTTCAATATGACTTTTTCTCTGATTATCTATAATTAGGACCTGGGCAGGGAGAGCCTTTTAATTTTCCTTCTCCCCATGAGCCTCATTCTTTAATTCTTGCAGTGACTCAGACCAAGTTTGTGTAAACTTTGTAGTTAAGCCCCAATAAGCCAAAAGAAGAGAGAGAAGAAAGAAGAGGGGAAGAGTCTCTACTTGGACTCGAACCCAGCTCAGCTGAGTGTGTTACAAGGAATCAGAAGGTGTCTTAATCGATGCATACCTCAGCTTCTTCTGTTAAATACAGATGTGCTTGCCTAGTGCAAGTCTTGTGAAGATAGACACTCATATTTGTCTTATGCTTGTCCTCAGGGTAAACACTTGGCATATCCTAGAGAAGCATCTGCTGTGTGCTAATTATTGATATTTACATTTTTCCTTTAAGTGCATTCAGTTTGCAATTAGGACATCCAATTAGCCTGTGGCAGTGCCTGGGAACCTGTTTCTTGACCCATCTTCTATTAGCACGCTTTGCCATGCCCTCCCTCCATTTAATGCCAACATATCACAGACTAAAATGTCCCCCATGAGCTGAGTCCTTGATTCATTCTGGTTGTTCTCACTTCTCAGCATGCACTGGCTATGGAGGGCCCTCTGGCCACAGAACTCCTTGGCTCAGGCTGAACACTCGTCTTTCAGGAAAGCAATCCACACTCATACAGAGAGTGACTTGTCGAGACAGTAGTTTCTGGAGAGCTTTTGGTATTTGATGAATCCTCATCATCAGCTTTATTTCTCATCATCTATTAGTCTCCAACCATTTGTTTTTTCTTGGACATTCCATGCTAAAAGTTTTTGAGCTTTTTATATACACTGTTTCCTTGGGGTAGGCATCCCTTCAGTCTCATATCTTTGCTGGACTGATTTCTGGTCTACCTTAGTGTCAAAGTCTTCCCTTATCTATCCTCCTCCCAGATTCTAGGGTCCTCAGGTTTCTGTATACACTCTCCTTCTGTTCCTTTTTTCGTCTCATTCTTTTCTTTTGTCTCTTGGCTGCCATCTCTCTTGGCTGCCAACACTGCAATTTAACATCAGTATTTTCCAACTCAGACCTTGGATGTGATGAGGAAAAGGAGTCCTATTTCTCTTCAGTTGTATACTTGACAGAGAGACTTCTGGGTGCCATGGTTTTGTGTATCCCCCCCCAATGTGTTAAACTGATAAATTCTTTCCAGCTAGCTACCTAACAATCATATGTTACCTGAGCAATAAAAATCTTGAATCATGACAAAGATGGATTCTTGACTTCAATGAACTTTCCTTGGGTATAAAATATATGTACAAAAGTTATAGAAAGTATTAGTAGCATATGGATAAGACACAAAAGATCTTTTCTATAGAAGCAGAGGGGAAGGAATCTTTAAGAGAAGATGGTGTTTTAACCTGACCTGGAAGGGAAAGAAGAATTGCAGCAGGTGGCATTAGAGATAGATCAGGCTGTGAAACAAGCAGAAATGGCATCTCATGGAGTGACAAGGTCTAAGCTGGGGGCACTTGTATCTGTGTGTAGCATGCAAAGTAGACATCTCGTTGTACAAGGAAGAATGAGGCTGGAAAAGATATGTAGACTACTGTTGATACTATGAAAGGTCTGTGTGTCAGAGTAACATCAGTAGAGCTGTCCTTTAGGTCTATTTATTTCTAGAGGAAGAGCTCAGTACAAAGACTGTAGAATATCATGACTCCCACAGTTAGTCCAAGGCACTAGTGACAGACTATCCAAGAGAAGAATATGGGCATATGCATGGAACCTCAACTTTAGTGTCATGATTTGTGTGTGTGAGAGAGAGACAGACAGAGACAGATGCTTGTGTGTATATACACATTTTCATGTATGTGGCTATATATTCATGTGTCAGCACGCATGTGGAGGCCTGAAGTCAACATTTGGTGTCTTATTAAATCATTTTTCATTTTATTAACTGAGGCAGAATCTCTGCTTGGGTGCTGTCAACTGTCTGATCTAGCTAGCCATCTTGTCCTGGCAATTACAGTCTCTACCTCTAAGGTACTGGAACTATGCACAGGTGGCTTCCACACCCCACCTCTTTTTTACATCTCCCTGTGAATGGACAATTTCAAAATTTTCCCAGATTCTATTCTCAGGTAGAGGCAGCCAGATTCCCATCTCTACATACGCACAACAAGTGTTTTATCCATTGAGCCAGCCCCCAGACCTTGGACAACATGACTGAAGAAGGTTTTAATTCAAGTAAATGCTGAAATCCTTCCAGAAGATCAGGTTTAGAGGAATACCAAGAGTTTTACGACAGGCAAAGAAGTTAGAGGTGCTGTCAGGCGCTCCTGGAAAGAAGGGTCCACAGTGACAAGCAGGGACTCAACATGAGAGTCAGGAGAGGTTGGTACATTTAAGGTTGGTACCCATGAATGTGCCAGAATCAGTGCCAGAGTGTTTGCCTTCATTGTTCTAAATGATTGAAAGAAAGAAGGGCAGAAAGATGGGAAGCTGACAGCCCTGTTCTTAGTGTATAGACTTGCACTGTATGAGAGAACCATTAGTTACCTAATGGCTATAAAATGAAACCAGTTATCTAACTGGTGGCTTGAAGTACTCAGAGTCATCTGGCTAGACCATCTTCCCTCTACCTTGGGTCTAGGATGTGCATCTAGGTATTGGCTTTGCTATCCCATGTTACTTTTTTTTTAAACCACCCATCTAATGTGTGCAGAGCAGAACACCCTTTTTGCCTTCCTTCCAGCAGATGGTGGAGAAGCAAGCACTGGGTCCAAATTTGTCTCTTTTTGGGGTCTCAAGAAGAAGCAAACACAACAGAGTTGTGTGATAACCCGGAAGGTGTGGACTTCACATGAAAGTGACACCAGGTATTGAGCCTATAGGAGCCATTGATCAACTGTCTTTAACAGAGACTAGCAGGGACTATTGTCCCAGAGTCCTTGGGAGTTTATGGTTTTGTATTAAATCTAACAGTTTCCTTTTGATGAAGTATTTTATGATGTGCATTGTAAATTACTGTAAGGAAACTTTTTGGTCAGCAAGAATTTACGACGATGATAAATTCAGGCAATGTCTTTTTAAGTGTCTCTATGAATGAACACTTTCAAAATTTCCCCAGGTTCTAGTCACAGGTAGAGCCTCTTGGTGATTATTTTTGTACATCTCAAGTGAGTTCTTTTATTAAGATTCCTAAGACTAAGACTTATGATTTATCTTGATGACATATTAACAGCCAGTCATACCAAATACATTTTTCTTTCTTCTGTACCAGAAAGTATATTCTTGCTGTCAGCCTTTGGGGTACAATGAATTTCAGAAAGTTCTCTGGTGTTCCTCCCTCATCATTGAACATTCCTTAGCTTTGTAAGTTATCAAAATAGTTAGAAAAAGGTTCTGGAGAGAAAAAAGAAGCAGGAATATAGGCTCCATGGTGTCTTAACAGTAAGATATAACAAATGATGAAAGCCAGCCTGTGCCTTCCACATGTAAAATGACTGAATTAGTTCAATCTTTATGGTGAATCCCATTAGCGAATGAGGGCTCCCCCAAGTATTTAGACTTCAAGCTGATGTATTCGGTAGCCTTGATTAATAATTCCAGTATGAAAGCAATCGTGCATGTTACATTAAAAACCATCTTCAGTCTGTGTCATCTGAGAAAGAAGCAGATAAAAGTGTTTGAATTTCACAGGGTCCTTTATCTGTGTGTCTGGGGCTTTCCTGCTTGGGTATGTTTACCACAGGAAAAGCAATCAAATCACAGACCACTTCAGAGCCTCCCAGGAGAAGATGAGTCACTCATGACTCATTCAGAGGGAAGCACTCAACATTTCCAGGGGGAAAAAAAAGAAACAAAACTCAAGAAGCATTTCTTCTTTTATCTGCTGTGGCTTACCTCATCCTCTGTGTGAGCCCTCACCTTTCAAATCAAGAGTCCTAATAGCAAGTTAAAAATACTCACCATGGCCTCTGGGTGTTTCATAGCACCATCTTCCCCCGACTGCTTAAAGAATTTTTATGTCTCTTTCAGGTTTCATCTTGACCTTAAAATTTTTAATTTGAATTCTTATAAATAGAAACAAACAAACAAAGTAGAGTGGCAAGGGGAACATTGAGGCAAGAGGGGCTCTGCGTTTTAGGCAGTGCCCTCTGCTCCTTGGTGTTTCTCTTCTAAAAAGAATGTTCTGTCTGTCTGTCTGTCTGTCTCTATGTCCCTCTTGAGAAACATCGTGCAAAAATGTGGGATAGGAAGGAGAGACTGCTGAATTCTTGGGTACTTACCTTGCATCTATGAGGATTGAGGCCAAGCTCCAGAATCTATGTAAATGCAGACAGGTGTGAGGGCTCCCATCTGTAATCATCACCAGAGAAGCAGAGCAAGGCAGATCCCTGGGGCTCTCTGGCCAGGTAACCTACCCTACTTGATGGATTTCAAGTCAGTGAGAGATCTTGTGGAGCAATACCTGAAGTTGTCCTGTGACTATACACACACACACACACACACACACAAGCAAGCTCACACACACATGTACTCATGAACTCAATGCATAAGCAATGCATAAATGTGCCACAAAGTTGGATTGGCTGTTGGTTTTCAGAGAGAAATCTGATGGCACATACAGAAAGAAGTTGGGACTGAAGTCCTTCACATGAGCTTGCTGCTTTATAGAAACGTATTGAGTAAGCCAGCTTACCAAAATGGGCTGAGTTTAAAGAATAGATGTGTGCTGTGTATAACACTATATGAATAAGGAGATGAATGAATGAGTACCAGGAGGCCTTTTCTGGAGGCTGTGGTCGGAGGAACACTTTCTTCTAGAACTTGTAGGTAACATTGCTGGGTGTCCAAAGGTAGAAACTAGGTGAAAGCTCATAAGCCTGTTTTAGCTCATCTCTCTAAATTCCAGAACCCCCACTCTATTACAATGGCACTCTCAAATTCAGTTATCATCTTGGAAAAAAAACCCCAAACACTTTTAAGATATGCTCCCCAGGAGTGCTTATTTAAGCATTTTGGGATAGATACCAATATTTACTCTATAGCTTGAAATTAAAGTATAATGTGATTGAATAACATTGTTCTATATATTTAATATAATTTAATGATATTAAAATGTTGGGCATGACAAAAACAAATTAGGCACCCCCAAAATATCATCTCTTTCAGTATATTCCCTCCTGTCCTCCTTTCCCACTTTTTCCTTCTTCTCAGATTTATTCTTTATCTATTCTCCTCAGGATATTTTAGGGTATAAGAAAAGCAGCAACACCAAGCAGTGATCCCTGCCTTCCTGGAGATTTACAAGTGTTAAGTAACAGATATAAAAACAAAGAATAATGGGGCCAGAGAGTTGGCTCAGTAGTGAAGAGTGCACAATGCTTTTCCGGAGGACCAGAGCTGCATTCTAAGCATCCATACCAGGCTGCTCATAACAGTAACTCTAGCTCCAGGAGATCTTATGTCCTCTTCTGGTCTTCACGGGCA
Source organism: Pachyuromys duprasi (assembly GCA_028658305.1). Classification (NCBI taxonomy): domain Eukaryota; kingdom Metazoa; phylum Chordata; class Mammalia; order Rodentia; family Muridae; genus Pachyuromys; species Pachyuromys duprasi. The sequence goes on from CM053744.1 coordinate 53,033,678, forward strand.
ACTGCACACACACACACACGTCATACACTCACATAGACACACATACATAAATTTAAAAAATTACTCTAAAAAATAAAGAAATAGTATGTTAGAAGAAATGTGATGGGTTGTGAGAGGACTTGAGGGGAAGAGAGAACAGGAGGTGGAACCTGGGAACTAGGGCTCTGAAGGACATTGGAGCAGTGGCTGGGAGGTGCGAAGGGAGAGCAACAAAATGAAGCCTATCTGCAAAGCTTAGGAAGAGCAGATGCCCACGAAGCTGGAGCAAAGCGGATGCAGGGAGAAAGGGGTAGGAAAGGCCAGATGATGACACATGGAAGCCTTGCCTTTTTGTTCAGATGGAGTTAAGCAAGCTATTAAGCCAATTGACTTCTGTGTTCAAGGCATCCTGCCTTATGGAACCAGAATGGGGCAGAGTAAGGGGAGCAGATGGGAATACACAGCAGCATATGCCACATGAGGGGGGGGGGTGGCGGGGCCAAGCCAGGGTGGAACCCATTCTAGATGACTCCAAACTTAAGGAGGTAGATGTGATGACTTCGGGACCAGAAGCCCCGCAGCTCCGACGGCAGTGTCATCCTCGGCAAGCCTCACAGGACACGTAGTTATTCAGACTGGGGAATTTTGCTAATCCGTGGCTTAAGATTTGTCTGGGAAGAACTTTGTTCATTTATCAACCGTCAGTAATGGAAACATTAATGACTGTTAGCATCATTATTCCCTGCTTCGAGAATCACGTGCTTCGCCCATTTACCTTCCCAAAATCTGGGAAGCTGGATGTGTTTGAGATTATGAGTTTCTTTCTTTTCTGCCCAATTTATTTTAAAAACGGCAAATGTAAACCACCATGCTCCCACACGTAATTTCAGTCGAGAGGGTAAGAGCAGCATTGCTGTAATTGAGGTGCTCTGACTTGGGGGGTGCCCACAGAACCGCTGAGTCGGAATGTCATTTTGATTTTGGAGGGGAGGGTGGGAGGGAGAGATGTTTTCAGTTTTAAAAATAATTTCGAGTATCATTTTTGTAATTTTAATTCCAATTTATAGCCTAAACATTGCAATGAGCTTTGGGGCTATTGTAGCTTGCTTTGGGTCTTTATCTGCTAATGTGTCTATTATTGCATCTGCAGGGAAACAAGAACATTTAAAAACAAACAAGAAAACCAAACTTCTGACATAAGCGCTTTCTAACTGTGCTGTCACCAGGCGCCAGACACTGCAGGAAGCTGGTTGTGTTGCTGCTGGAGTGTCTTGGACTGTGCGATTGTGATGTTAATTTTCTCTCTCTCTCTCTCTCTCTCTCTCTCTTTCTCTCTCTCTGCCAAAGGAAACTCAGGTCTGTATCCCTGGCTGTGGACTGTCTGAATGGTGCAAATTTTAGTAATAACTCAGTCCAAGCCTTAGACTTTACAGATGGATAAACTAAGGCCCCGATGGCAAATTAGTGTTTATGTTTTTATGTTTTTCCTTCCTCCTTCCCTCCCTCCCTCCCTCTCTCCTTCCTGTCCTTCCTTTTTTCCTTCCTTCTTCCTTTCTTCCCTCCATCCCTTCATCCCTTCTTCCCTTCCTCCCTGCTTCCTCCCTCCTTTCCTTCTTCCCTCCCTGCATTCTCTTTCTTCCTTCTTCTTCCTTTCTTTTTTCTTTTCTTTTGCTTTAGGCACAGGTCCTACCCTGCATTCCAGCTGGACTGGAACTTACAACATAACTCTCAAGATGGCCTCAAATTTCTGATTATCCTTTTGCATCAGCCCGCAAGTATTGGGATTCTGGGCATGAGCTGTTTCCCCAATATTATTAAACTATAAACAGTCTCACCTGCAATGGTTCAGGACTGCCCACATCATGGGATGGGGTTTAGTTGGACAGGTCTTAAGGGAGGGTCTAACCTCTTCTCCTTATTGTTCCTTTATCAGTCTGTTAATAGGCTCATCATTTATATTAGATGGGAGGACATTCATCCCAGAAAGAGGCCAAAAGAGGAGCAAGGGTTTAAGCAATGGTTCTGTCCCCATGATAGGCTGCTAGGCCAATGGCAAGACCCATCTCTCTCTCTCTTCCAAGAGTAAGATGCTCAGCTGTATCTTCCTAACTCTGAGTGAGACAGCCAGTTTTGCCATGTGATATCTTTCTGTGGAGGCTGGCCATTCCTCCCTGCTCAAGTTGTCAAGCTCATGGCCCATCCTTGTCCACAAAGGGTACCCTGGTGCCTTCTTCAAAGAAGTAATGACTGCAGCAGAAATGACTGTCACATGGATGGCAGAGTAGTGTCACTGTGGGTAATAGGTCAAAACATGGGACAGTGCTTAGCCATGCTAACAGGGAGTAACAGATGTGTAGTGGAATATTGCAGTCCCTAAAGAAGGTACAGATTCTGGTGACCTCGGATAAGAGCTGTGGTATGTCTCTATTTCCCCATTTATAGAATGAGAATGGGAACAATAGCTCATGTCCTATCACAGGAAAGGAGAACTAGGCACTGGAGCAAGAGTAAAAAAAACAAGCTCTGTGTGACATTTGGTGCCATTGCATGGGACTTGCTTATGGAAAGCCTTCTTGTGGCGTGATGTCCCCATTACCCAACAAGCAGAATTCTGACTTTGTCTCTGAACCCTGCCAGGGCACTGGGTACCCACCTGGCCCAGGGAGTGAATAGTCTGCCCTTTTAGTCATTGTGCTTCAGAAATACCAAATTAGGTCAGCTCTTGATCTGGGGGCAGGTAGCTGTAGCTCTGGTGGCAGTAGAAGGAGGGATTAAGGATGAGTTTAGATTAGGGCATTCATAGACAGAATTCCCTCTCTGTACATAACTACCTGTTGATGAGTGAGCCAGGCAACCTTCAAGTACCTTTCCTGCCTTTAGACTGGTTTTGTGGGTACATGTGTTGGGGTCACAGTTTCAAGGGGTTCAGTCTGTGGTTACTTAATGCCATGGGTGGGGAGTAAGAAAGTGGGATGCAGGAAGAATCCAGGGCAGAAGAGAACCTCAAGGACATCCAAGCTAATGACATCCTTCCTCCAAATTAGCTCTATCTAAACAGTGCCAACATTTTATGAATCCACGAAAAGACTCATCCCTTGATTGTGTCAGAGCCCTCAGGATCCAGTGGCTTCCTGAAAGCCTATCACCTGGCAACCAAGTGCTCTTCCATATGTGAGATGATGAAGGACATTTAATATTCAAACCATGACAAGTCCTTCTATCACTGTGACAATTGCTGAATTCTGGGCTCTTCTGTAGCCCCTTCCCCCGACCACCAGTCAGACTCCAGAAGAATGCCTGGTATCCTGCATACCTTCTTCTTGAGATAGGGACATTGTTATAGTGAGAGAGGACATTGTTGTTGTGACAAGTCATTCAGGCCCCTTGGGGATGGCAGGATACTGTTGACAGGCAGTTCTAGATATCATTTGGCTTGGCAATGGCCTTGACTAAAGTGCTGGTCCAGTCAGTGAGCAGCTGACACAGGCAGTGTAGATGAACAGCCTCTCGTACTATCTCTCATGAGCCATTCTGAGCACACAGGTTACCATAGGGTCAGCTGAACCCTTTGGCAAGATGGCCTCTCAACCCAGATTAAGCCTTCCTGATTCTTCTTTCATGCCTTCATTTCCCTGGCCTATAACCCAATGATAAGCGGCACCCAAGTGCCCTCCTGAGTGCTCACCCCCAGCTTAGACACCAATTCCCCTGTTTGCACCATGGAGAAGGTCTGAATCAAAGTGGGCAGATGCTTGTGGCCATTCTCAGTCTTGAAGGCAGCTCCTGAAGATGAGCAGCCTCTGTGGATCCCACTCTCTGTGCTCCCCCACTGTTTGTGCTCCTTCACTCCCCACGGTCTCCCATTCCCCTGTGGTCTCCCCCTCCTCCCCCTCCCCCCCGCCCCCTGCCGTGTTCTTTAACTCCCAGTCGTCCTCCGCTCTATGATTCACATCTTGTCCTGAAAACTCTCTTCTCTCCACACTTTCTCTCTTCCCTTTTACCCTTAATCAACACGGACTAGCCAGTGAATTGTAGATTCCAACCTCTTCCACTGGGACTGGATGGTGTTTCCTGGTACAGTGGGCAAAGAGTGGCCCTCAACCAGCTGGCCATCTGACAGATTCTGAGAGGACCGAGTGGTGTTCAGCTTCAAGGATGGAATGCTGTCTTTTCATCCTCATATTTCTACTGTTTCCAAATTTACAATGTTTCTAATTATAGGTGTTTCTAATTTTTAGGTGTTCGTGAGCCTAACCAAGTCAAAAGAAAATTTTAATTAAAAAAAGTTAAAAAGAGAAAAGGTCCAATCCATCACATGTTCTGCGTTTTGCTTCGGATAGGTGGGGTTGTGGGTCAGCTTATTCTAGCACTTATGGCTTCTGTAGTGTGTGTATTTTTCAAAACTTCTATATAAAGAACATATATTACTTTTGTAAATGAAAAAAAACTGGCAGTTTATTAAGTACAGCCCCCCCCCCCACTATATCCTGTGCATGTCCCCAACAGCTACAGGAAGAAAACACTCATGGTTCTGACTTCTCTGAAATAAGGACCCAGCACAGGCTCCTTGAAGAACCGGAGGCTTTTCAGCCAAGGGAGAAAGAATCATTAGAGGCTGGAGCAGAGCATATTTCATGCCGCAGTCATAATCTCAGAACAGTGACTTTTTTTCACTGTGAATTACAGAAAAGAAGATGTGAATACAACAGGGCCCGGCTGGGGGATTTCATCTTCCTTCTTACAGATGCCCATTAGCATAACAAACATTAGTGAGTGTTTAGCCTGTACCCTTGCTTCTTTCTAAGCAGGGACACAATAGAAATATGTCAGAAGTGAGTCAACTCGACCAAGAAAGGCATTTTCAACTGGAAAAAAAAAGTGAAATATGCGGTCACCAAGGAAGGGCCACCATGTTTTATTTTGTAATTATGAAAATTTGTCTCTTTTGACAAGTGAAATGAATTTAGGCACTCAGGCATGGGGAGAAAGTTGAACTGTCTGAAAATTAAATCAAAGTAAAAATGAAAAATATAAATGGGTGTTTCATATTCACTAACGGGGGAGTCATCTCTCAGATCTGACATTTTGAAGCAATCCCCACGAAACTTGATAGCTCATACCTCTGAGTGAATTATGGTCCTGAGCAGTGTGGAAATAATTGAGAATGTTTGTTGTTTTTAAATAAATGCAATAAATCTGGAGTGGTGTCAGCAGCCCAGAGTGGAGAGAGCACCATTTTATACCCTAAGATGCCCAGCATGCTAGAGTATTAGGGGAGACACACACTTGTCCGTGACTGTGAATGGCAGGCCGGGCATACCCAGACACAGCCCTGCATGAATGACAGCATGGCATGGCCCAAAAGAGGGGAGATGCCTAACAGAAAAGGGCTCACACATGCTCTACTGTGTCCTGTATGTACAGCCTAGGCAGGTCACTTTCCTCTTAAAAAAGGCAAGTGTGGGTGAGAGTATGCCTCCCATGGATGCTGATTAATCAAGAAGAACTCCTATAATGTGTGTGACCTCACCTTGAATTGTGCCTGGAACTGAATACTCAATCCAGTCCTTTTCAATAATGTTTATTCTCTATTCTCTCTCCTTCCATGTGTGTCTGTGTGCGCTCGCGTGCGTGCATGTGTGAATGTATGTGTATCTGAACTTTGAACTTTAATTTGGGCATTTTCAAGAAATGAGACAGTTGTGGAACCACTGTGCACCATTCTTTGTGTCCATGTGCCAACGTAGGCCTGCATTCATAGATTAGAAAACAAAGACATGAACTAAGCTACTCTGCCTTCGGATTTTTAACAGAGAAACTGAAGTGACAGCCTTCTCCCTGCCTTTGTGGCTTTTTGAGGCTTGCACTCATGTAGCCCAAGCTCCCCTTGAAATCGCTATGTTGTTGAAAGATGACCTTACGCTCCTAATCCTTGTGCCTCTATCTTCCAAGTAATGGGTTTTACATGCCTACATGCACACTCATTCTCTAGAGTGAGCTCTCTCGAACACACACACACACATATGCAAACAAACACACATGCATACACACAGTTCCATTTTAGGAAAATGCCCTATACATGCGTTTTACACTGTAAATACCTTTGCTGAATGAATGGAGCTACTTTCCAGCCAGAGTTGTCATGTCTCGGGGATCCCATTTCATTTAAACATAGCCCATTCCACAAAACTGTGTCTTGTGGGTAAACAATGTGGCTAGGAGCCTTTCAGTTTTTAATTAGTTCCACAATCAGGAGTGATTTAGTTCAAGACAAACACTTTGACCTCTCTGAAGTAGAGGGACTCGTGATGATAAGAAAGGGCAGCCCCGGGAGGCCAACAGCAAGGTCAAGCTGCCCTTTCCCCGCCTTCCTGCCTGTCTCCTCCCTTCCTCCCCTCTTCTCTCTTGCTTTTTGTCCATCCCCTCCCTATAACTTCCTACAATCTGCTGAAGTGATTTCTTTGTCTGATTGAGTGGTCCATCCAGTTGGACCTGCTGGTCACAGTCACCCCGTTCCCACAATCCTTCCTTCCCCAGTAGTTTCCCTTGTCACTCTTGCCCCAGTTTCTTCTTGGCATGCACATGGATTTATGTGTGTGTTGTCTACACTGAGCTGAGTTTTGTGAAAGCAGGAGCCACACATGCCGGGTTCATTCAGCTCCAGAACCACATGATACCATGCACAGGGAAGTCACTAATAAGGATGGCCAAACATGGTTTAAAATCAAGGCTCTGCCTGGCTCTTCAGTGGCTGGCATCTTCTCACTCACTCCCAGGGTCCTTATTGTTGACCATGGATTCCTCATTTTCCTTTGTCTCCATACCCCATCCACAAACTGTAGTTGCCAGCCCAGGATTGGTTTAAAACCCAAGATGATTCAGTGAAACCAAGTCCAACCAATTGTGACTGTGTATCAAAGGACAGAGATTCTTTTCTCTCTAAGAATAAAGTCAGCACTTAGGAGCACATAGACAAAAGGTAGGGAGAGAACAAGTCCCGATGAAATCAATTGACTTCCGGATCTAGCTTTACCTGAAACGGACCTCTAGACTTTTCTTGTTTGTGAACCAACATAATCCTCCTTCCTCTTTTGCAGCAGGAGCTAGAGCTGGAGCAGAAGCAGGAGCAGGAGAGAGCCTCCTGCAAGAGGCGTGGGCTCAGGGAGCTTGGAGCACAGCGGTAGCAGCAGGTTTGTCTCCTTTAGGCAGCAGCATCTACCTGTGAGACTATAGTGAAGGATCAGCAGCGACTGCAGAGCATGACGTAAGCATACCATGAGTTTCTCTAGGGGCTCCGGAGCCTTTCCCCATGGTCTCCGCTTCAGCCCCTGCCTCACAGCAACTGAGGCAAGCTGATTCAGGGCTGCTCTGTATGCTCAAGCGCCAGGATCCGGGAGGGGGAGTCTACATGTGGTTCATGGGCTAACTGAGCTCTCATTTAACTCGGGGAGTGGAGGCACTCCTGAGCTGCGTGAAGAGAGGACTCAGCTCAGTGGAGATGCTTCCAGAGCTGTGTGTGCAGTTGATAAGGCAGAGGCCTCTGTTATGAGAGGAGCCATATATAACGGTTAGGTCAGGAAGAACCATGTAGGTGCAAGGGCTGCGGCAGGATCTGGTGCCTTGACTGAGAAGAGCCGGCCAGATGGCAGGCCCCCAAGGCCGCCCTATCAACCACATCAGCGAGGGACAGCGTATAGAGGATGTGTGTGGAAACCTGGCCTGAGCACTACCATTGCACACTTTGATCCTGGCACAGTGGGGCCCTGATGAGAAGGGCATGCACCGAGCAGCTGCTAGCAGGATGGGTGGCTTGCTGTCTGAACTCATTTAATTGAAAGGCAAAATGTGATAGTTGATGCCAGTTCAAGCAGGCAGATCTGGGTGGTGTTTCCTGACTGCTGCTTAATGACTATGTAACCTTGGACCTTGGTTCATGGCTCCCTAAGTCTCAATTTCAACATCTGAAAGATTCAGTGCCTTTCCTGTGATGATGCCCTCAGCCCCTGCACAGAGCATGTGCTGAGGGTTAGCCCCTTCCAGGCACTCAGTGAGGGGGTCAGTGTGGTCCCTGGCATCAGTGGGGAGGGAGCACTGGTCAGAAGGGTCCACACCACAACTCTGGAGGTCTCACAGCTATGAGAGTGTCGCTGGAGTCCAAACTTCTAGCCTGACTTCAAGGCCCTCACAGTGATGGGTTATTGATTTTTCTTTCCCACTAATAATGTTTGTTCCTTGCAAATAGTGGCTGGGAATTTTTACATCAGAGACAGGTACAGCCTGCTGGACTGCTGGAGTGCCTAGTTGCTATTTTCTTGGGGTTTGGGGAGGGTGATTCAGACAGGTAGCAAACATTATACAGCCTCATATAGGAGGGACCTTTTCTTGGGAAGCACTGTTACTAGGCTAAAGGTCACTTAAAAAGATATTTGCCATTAAATTCATAACATTTACATGTGATTAAAAAATAAAGCAGAGTGAGAGAATAACATCAAAAGACCGGTGGGAAGCACAGTTGGTAGGCTGCTTTCCTACATGCTTGAGGTCCCTAGTTCGATCCCCTGGACGCATTAAGTTGAGTGTGATGCCCACTTGAAATCCCAACACTCCAAAGGCAGAGGAAGGAAGATCAGAAATTCAAGGTCGTCCTCAGCTACCCAGCAAGTTAGAGGCTAGCCTGGGCTCAAAGAGCAATGTTTTGCCTTGTTCAGAAGCCGTGGTGGTGAGCTGGCTCATAGATGCCTGCTAGCTCAGGAGCAAGCTGGCCTGAGCTGGATCCCCCTGGAGCTCACAAAAGGCAGAAGGAGACAGTCTGCTCCGCAGAGGTGCTCTCTGACCCCCCACATGCTCACTGTGGCACATGTAGTCGCTGCAAGAACTAATACATACAGTTCCTACGTACAGTGCATACATACAGGTCAGAACACATGGACTTCAGAAGCCCCTCCCCATGAAACCATGGCGCTGGCAGCTTTGCACAGTGTCAGAAATGTTCTGCCCATGTGCGTGTGTGTATTTGTTTTTTACTCTATACTCTTTCTTTATACCAATGTTCTCTCTCTCTCTCTCTCTCTCTCTCTCTCTCCCTCACACACACACACACACAATCACACACACATACCTCCATGTCTTCCTCTTAGTACTTATCTCAGGAATAGTCTCTCACTGCTATTAGGTCGAGTGAATTCTTTCTTTACCTCATTAAGTGAATTGGATCCAGTTTATTCATATACATATATATATTTACAAAACATATATTTACATGTAAAATATATTAAAAATATATATGCCATCAAATAATGCCTACACTCCTCCAAGTTTTTATTATTTTAAACAATATTGCATTGGCCATATTTGAGGCCAGATCTACAGAATAAACATCTAGAAGGGTGTTTGAAGCTCTGATGATTACCAGCAAGGGCTGGTGCAGAGGTCACACCCTTCACCTGGCCCACACTGGGGGAGTTTTCTCTTTTGTGACCTTCTATGCAATGTTGTATAAACTTTGGACCAAACAGATGACAATTGAATCTCATTCCTTTTTTGTTTGGGTTTGCATTTCTGTGTTGAGTGAGCTGGTGCTGAGCTCTCATTAAACTGCCTACTCATTAAGTAATTATTACATTGTTGCGCTGGTTACTTTCAGAGAAGTGTCTGCCCAGTTAGGCGGAAGGGTTTGTACTGAGTCTCCGCCAAGTCAACCCAAAGAGGAAAGAGGCTGGAAAAGGCCGGTTGCTCTATTTTAGTTCCATAACTTAATTAATTGGCCTTTTCATAGAGTAGGGCTATGCTGGACTCTTCTAATGCAGATTGTATGAGCTTTCTCTCCCATTTAGGCCAGGGCTTGGGAAGGGATTTCCGGAAGGGCCAAATAGTAAATACTTCAGGCTTTGTGGGCTAGATGGTCTCACCAAAGGACTCACATCTGCCCCAGCCCCAGTAAAGAGTGAGCGAGTAGATCTACCTTCTCACACAAACCTGTGGACTGAAAGGCAGGGAACTCCCTCTGGCCCATTGTCCTTGGCTTTCAAAGCTCCATTCTGCTCTATGTGTGCCTACTTAGCAGATCAGGGTCAAGGGTGAACATCATTCTTACCACAACTGATTTTGAAAGTAAATAGTGGCACAGAGGGCTTCACTTGGCCATGCAACCATGTTAAGTTGCTGTTCTGAATACTTCAAGCCAAGTACCTCCTTTGATTCTCACGATAAATGAAGCAAGAGGTGACTTCCACCTTGAACACTTTTGGGGGTTGCTTTTTAAGACAAGGTCTTATTGTGTAGCTGTGGCTGCTATGGCACCCACTACGGAGCTCAGACTGTGGTCAAACTGACAGTGATTCAGCCTAACCCTCTTATATGCTATGAGCACCATGTTTGGTTTCATTTTCTCATTTTATACATGAGGAAATGGAGTTGTGAAGAGGTTGGGTAAGTAATGGCAAAGCATGCAGTGCTGTGTTAAGCGAATCTTTGTGGTTCTCAAAAGTTCTCTCTAGCAGGTGTGTGTGTGTGTGTGTGTGTGTGTGTGTGTGTGTGTGTGTAAAGCGCCATGCAACCATGAGGTCCTCAGCCCTCAATCTTGACTCCTTTCTCTCCAGCATTGACTAGAAGGGTTAGAGGATACTGGGATCTTGCTAGCAAGTCAGCTAAGCTGAACCAGCAACTTCTGGTTCAGTTAGTAAGTTTAGTCTCAGCAAACATGATGGAGGGGCTGGACAGATGGATCAGTGCTGAAGAGAGCATCCTGCTCTTGCAGTGGACCTGAATTCTATTTCCAGCACACACATTAGGCAACTTACAATTTGTGTAACTCCAGTTCCAGGAAGATCTTATGCCTCTGGCCTACATGGACATTGACACTTATATGCCCAAACTTTCACATACATACACACACACAAACACATGCATGTCTGCATACCTGTGGCACGCACTTGGGCGCAGGCCCCCAAACACCAAGTCAGCATCTCATACAGATCTAAGTGTGTGTTCATTTTGCTGGCTGGAAGCCACACTCTGTTATAGAAGGCAATGATAGTTCTTTAGTCCATTTTTGCCTGTTCTTGGATTCAAAGAACCAATGCTCTCCTTTCATTTTGCCTCCTTTCTCTTCCTGCTCCTCATCTTCAGATGAGTTAGAAACTCAGCCTTAGGGACCAGCCCCCAGGCACTCACTGAAGCAGTACTTTCTGTCTTGAGGAAGTATTGAAGCATTGAGTTCGAGAAGCAGGCTCCATCTCGGAGGCAGTGCCAATGCGTCACTGCAGGTGGCTGCAGCACAGCCGGGCTCTGCCTGAAATGCCAGCACCACTCTTTTTCCCACTTCAGTGTCTTACCCTCGCAAGTGCTAAATTGCCCCATAAACAAAATACATCTGGTGTTTGACTCATGGAAAATATTTCTCTACGGTTGAAAAGAAGTGTGTGGATAGTCTGACTCCATTAATCTCCACTGGAGTGACTCCGGACCATCTGTCGTGGGCTCTGTTGCAGGGGGACACTGGGCAGTCAGCTTGGCAAGTATGTGCATCGTTGGCTTCATGGAGCTGTGGGTGGGTGTCCATGTCAGCTGGGTACCTGACAACTGGGGGAGGGCCTCTTCCGCTTGCTCAGATCACTCTATAGCTCTCCGAGGCCCCTAGGCACTAGTTCTCTAGTCATGGTGGAAAGAGCCCAGTACCCCAGGTGGCTTGATCTTCACGACCTGTCCCTGGCAGGCTGGCTGTGATGGCTAGGCTGCAATGCCAGGGTTGCTGCAATATCTGCATGGTCCAAGACCATGGATAGCTCTTGAACCCTGTGGAGACTTCTGTGCTAATTATGGGGGATGGGCTTGAGGTTTGCAGGGAGTGAGATTTTTCCTCTGCAACATCTAGGGACTGACTTTTGGAGAAAACAATGTCCAGAGGCAGCCACACAGATCAGATCAGCCACAGAGGGCTTGAGGGGCAGGCTGGGCTTTGAACACAAACTTGGGTTTAGGCATGAGCTCTCCTTGCCATAGCTATGTGTCCTTTGCAAAGCTATTAACTTCCCTGACCTCTACACCTTAACACTGGGAGCTTTTTTTTTTTTTTTTGCAGCCAATGAGACAGTGTTCTATTTGCATATTGTCATTTGAATATTGCCTGGGATACAGCAGATGCTGAGAGTGTGGGTTACCATGACCAGTTATTGTAGATGTAAAATTCCAATATGGCCTCAAGATGACTACTGTTGTGAAGGTATTTTGGAACATTGCCTCCTTTGGGTGAAGGCAGAACCTGTGAGCAGAGTGAGTTGGGATTCTGGGTCAACCAAGAAGGAGATGACCTGAGTGGTGCTGACAAGGTCGAGTGAGCCCTTAAGCAGGACAGGACTCTTCCAGACACCAGAGGTTAAGATAGTGAGTTGGGTTGGGGGTGTGTGCACAAAGATGGATGATGCACTTGCTTCCTTTCTGTTGTAAGAAAACTCTGGCTGAAAGGGTTCATTTGGTTTACAATACCAGGTAACACACCATTGTGGGAAGTCAAGGTAGGAACTTAAATTGCCATGTCCACAGCCAAGAGCAGAGACAGGATAATCATGTGAATCCTTGCTGGTTTCTTCTCAGCTGACTTTCTTCTTTCTTTTTTTTAGATTTACTTTAATTAGTTTCAAATGTGCGTGCACATGCACACACACATACAGACACACACACACACACACACACACACACACACACACACGAATGCAGGTGCCTATGGAGGCCAGAGGCATCAGATTCCTCTGAAACTGGAGGGAGTTACAGATGGTTGCTCACAACCATCTCTATTAGGTATTGAGTACCAAACTGCCCCTTGCAAGGGCAGACAGCACTCCTAACTGCTGAGCCATTTCTTCAGCCTCCTCTCTTTTCTGATCCTGTTTAGGACCCACTGTCCAGGTGGGTCCACAGTGATCTGGATCTTCCTTTATTGATTAACAAGCAAGACAGCCCCCAACAGGCATGTCCACAGGTTGTGTCAAGTTGACAGTTAACACTAATCAGCATCGATGGAGACACCTGTGGCAGAACAAGGGCTGTGAGAGGGAGCAGTCGGTGTTCAGGCTACAGATGAGCACCACAAAGCACCAGCACCCTGCTAAGGCCAGACCTAAGCCAACTCCCAACGAGAGGACATACAGGAGAGGAGCAGGGCTCAGGTGACATTGAATGTGGGTTTTTAGCAGAGGACGTTTTCACTGGAAAAAAAGAGCCGACTGTCAACAGTATCATTACCTAGAATGAGGAGGTAGCTTCAGACAGTTCAAAAGCCAAGGTCACCACTATCATACTGACATTTGAGTGCTCTTGCATGCTATACCCAGAGAACCTTATCTTTTTCCAGTGAGGAGTTTGTGCCCAGTGCTTGGGCAGCAGGAGCAGCTTGAGTGAGCCTCACCTGCTGACCTTGGGTCAGTCAGATCTGGAAGTGTCCTAACATATGCATGGCTTCCAGGGAGATGAGTGAGACAGGAGGGAGGAGATAGGGCTTGGCGTGAACCTCTAATACTACCTGGATGGTCTGAGGTTGCTAGGCATCCCGGCAGATTCTGAGGAGCCATCTCCTGGCAGCTGGTACGCCTCATCACCACCATGTCTTCTAAGCCACTGCCCTCCTTCTGTAGCTGTGGGCATCACATCCAGCCTTCAGCAGCTCCTTTCCCAAACACTGCATGTAAAGCTTGGGGCCAGTGTCTACCTCATGGGGACAGCCTATGGGCCGACTGTTGAAGATCCTTCAAGGGATGAATGCCCTAGGGTCAGCAGGGCAGGGAGTTTTGGAGTTCCTTCATGACTTCAGGTGGGCCTAGGGAGAAACTTGGAGGCCCATTGTGATGGAGGGAAGAATGTAGGCTGTGATGCTCTATGGAGAAGTTGATTAGATTTAAGCTCTGCCACTTCCCAGCTTTCTGACATGGGGAGTAGTTGGTTTCCCTGAGCCTCTGTTTCTTGTTCTGGAAAATGGGGTATTGTCATGCCTGCAGAAAAGCGGGGTTGAGACAGAACTGCACAGAGCAGACAGCTCAGTCTCAGGCCCATGGAGACACTTGCATGATTTAGCATTCTCTTCCTTGCCTCCTTTCTGTCTGTGGAAGCAGAAACTTCCTATTGTAAGAAAAGATGAAACACAGCACAGCATGAGTGACAGATGAAGAAAGAAACTAGATGGTGGGACTCAAGCTGATGTCCCAGGAGGCCTGGCCAGTGGAGCAGGTCTGGCTCTCATTTCCTTGTACCTTCTCAGGCAGGGTTCTCCTCTCCACAGAGCTTGTTGTCACCACCAGGACCATTTCTGCATTCATCCACAGCTCCTGATTAGACTCATGAATATTCAAATGCTCATCTCCCCTTATTTGCCTGCCTATTAGCATTCCGTCTCTAGGCTTATTTTGCAGGTTTTTTTCCTTTGCACATTTGTTCTGTGATTCACGCTTCATCGTCTGATGTGACCAGCTTTGAGATGGTCCCAGCCTTTCTCCGTTCTGAAAAAGGCTAGGTCATCTCCTTTCTGCCTTGGCTGCCAGCTCCTTCTTGCTCTTTCTGCTCCTGGAGATGGGAGGGTGGCAGAACAGCCTATGGAGTGACACTCTGGGTAGTATCTCTCCTATTTTTTTTATTCATATTGATAATAATAATCCAGCCCATATGTCTGTCACTTCACATTTTACAAGGAGACTTCATGGCATTCTGTTTTACAGTCTGCCTTTCTGCAGATACAAAATGCTGGCATGCTTTTCTGAATGGGGCCAAGTGTCTTTCCCGTTTGAATATTTAACAACAAGATCTCAACAAAGCAGAATCCATGTTAAAGCCCAGCTGTATAACCTTTCACAATGGTGCCACATAGAAAGATCTTTGTCTTCCTCTTTCTGTGTATGAGCTGGATCTAGTTCCAAAGTGTGTTTGATGAATGCAGTGTGCATGAGCTTCATGAGGATAATATAAGGAGTCACCACAACCTTGGTGGCTTAAGCGGTACACTTACTCTTTTACAGTGAATGGGGTTTATAACAGAGGAGGACAGGAATGTATTCCTTTTGCAAATGCTACGGGCAAATCCATTTTCTTGTCTTTTCAAACTATTTGTGTGTGTGTGTGTATTTATTTATAGCCCAAAGATTGATACCAGGTACCATTCTAGATTGTCCTTTACTATTATCTCTCTCACTTGAACCCAAGATTCACTGGTTTGCCTAGTCTAGCTAGCCTGTTTTCTCTGGGGATTCTGTTTTTACCTCCCAAGCACTGTGATTCCAGGGACCACCACACCTCCTTTGCATTTATGTGGGCTCTGGGATTCTAGACTCCAGTCTGCATACTTACATAGTGAACATTTTACCCACTGAGCCACGTCTCCTAAAGGTGTCCCAGAGACCTATCCTTCTTCCTTAAAGCAAGATGTGTAGTAACACTCTCTCTCTCTCTTTCTCTCACCTCTGTGACCACCCTCATATCTCCTTTTGTCTTTAGTCCTTCTGTATCCCTCTTAAGAATGCTGAGATCATGTTGGACCTACCCAGAAAGTCTTAGATAACTCATCAAGTTGCATGACTTTTCCTGAGGATATATCAAGACATGTCTGGTCCTCCCACACAGACAGGGCCTGACAGACCAGAGAAGGGCTTCTGTCCAAATCCAGCTTGGTGAACGAGTATATTCACTGGGGTTATTTTGAAGCATATGAGTGATTCAAAGGCAGCTCTGACATCTGAAGAGTCCCACCCATAGCATGGATGATTCATGAGTTGCTGTATCACCAAGGAGTCCCTTGAGCAGCCAATGAGAAGCTCCACTACCACAGAGCCTTACCTTCTGGTTAACTTTCTACTTTCTAGGTAACTTTGGGAAAGAAGGAGTCATGTGAGGATTTTAGGAGGTCTCACGAGTCCCATACTACCTGGAGCTTGAACTCTGTGAGCCCTTGCCTGCCTCTGCTTGCTGGCTGGATCTCCCGAGGTTTGCTGTGGCTCTTCATTGCAGCTCTCCTAACTCAAGACTGAAGTGGGTATATCCACCACAGGAAACACACACACACAGCACTACCCATGTCAAGATCCTTTGAATCTCTCATATACTGACTACTTATGATCTCAGGAACACCACCCAGACATCTGTGGACACATGTTATACCTACATCTCTTCTGGATCAGCAGGAGAACCCACTCATTGATAGTGAGACCTGCAAACTGGCCCAGGAGGTACTCTTCTGTCTTCCCTTTCATTGGAAGAGCTCCTTCTAACAGCCATGGTTAGCTTCTTGGTTGTAGGGTAGAACTGTCCCCTGTGGTACATGGAGGGCTTGTGGAGGAAGGCTTGTAGCCCACACCTAACTCCCTAGCCAAATATCTGTATGCCCAAAGCATTGTCTACCACAACAATGCCCAGTCAGTCTCACCATCACTGCCGAGCTAGAAACTGTCACCAGTCCAAGCTGAGACGCCAAGAAGTTAAATAAGAATCCACATAGTTGGGTAGCATGGTCCAGGAGTTCTGGAGTCCATCCTCTCCATCCACTGTGTGGATCCCCCAAATCAAACATAGGCTATTATGTTCGGCAGAAGGCACCTGCGTCTGCTAAGTCATCTCGCAGGCTAGTTCATGAACTCTGAGAGCAGATGGGACTCAATTCGTATCAGAGTTTTGTGGCTTGGCACATGTTTCTTGAGCTCTCTGAGCCTCCACTGCTCCATCTGTGAAATGGAGATGCTGTGCCGTGTCATGGCTGCATACTTTCTTGGGAGGCATTAGATGAAAGGAAGCCTACAAAGGGCTTAACATAGGGCTCAGAAACATCCTTTTTAGCTCCTTTACCATTGTTACTGGCTTTGTTGCTGCTTATACATGAATTTTCCATGCTTGTGAGAAATTGCTGTAACTATAAAAATTACTGTCCAAGAATACGATCATAGGCAACTCCATAAGACACTTTGGGCTTAGGAAAATCTGCATCCACTGAGCATGTCCCATACAACAAGCAAAATGCCTTACTCGTGTGCACATTTGGTACTGAAACTAAGCTCAGAGGTAGGTGTGGCTGTGGTCCCCATTTACATATAAAGAAACCTAGGCTGAAAGAAAAGATTTTCCCAAGTCATTACTGACATAAGGGATGGAATTTGCAGCTCCTGAAAGCCTGCTATGCCCTGTACTTCAAATGCTGCTCCTTCATGCTTTGTGAGTTAGCCCTTGGTAGACACAACAGGCTAGACTATGGTCACACATCCCTGATAGCAGATGTACCTTGTAGCTGGAGACCTGAAAAAAAAAATCCTGAGAATCAAGTGCCCATCAAAGCTTGTGAGAACGTCACTATCACAGGATGGGCTGTAACCTCACAAAGCATAGGAGCAAGGGCTCCTGGCGTCATTTCCCAACAGCTCCTCAGAGCTGTTTCCTCACACACCATCTACTTCCTGTACAAGTAGGTGTTTACGCTGAAGCTGATATTAAGGCTGAAGTGCAGGAAACAACATAGGGAGTTTTCTTAAGAACAGAAAGCGTCCAATTTCCAAAGATCTGGCGAGAGCACGAATAGGTGTTGACTTCAGCTCTTCTGGGAACTGCTTCTATGCATACCAACAGGGCCTCATGGCTTAATAGAGATGGCCCAAGCTTCTCACAAGGTGTTTGTCAACAGGAGGCTTTATGTGGGGGCTCATGGAAGTCTTGAATAATGTATACAATCTGCACGTTAAGGTTGATTAAAATCCTAAGTGCTTTATCCAAGTGGAACACAAGGTTTTGAGTTCTATGCTTGTTGAAAGTCAATGATCTTCAAGGACTTTTGTCCTCACGCAGGTACGACAGTGAATACCAGAGCCATTGGATCGGTGGAAAGACCAGCATGCATGTAACAACTTCTTGGGACAGTAACAACCGAACCCATATGCAATAGGAATAATTGCATCAGATAGTGAATCCTCGTGTAGCCAGAGACACAAAAAACACAAATAATTGAGTTCTTGTACTTTTTCCTAGCTAAGGGGGAGGAAAGAGAAACTACTTGCTAAGGTTTTGATAACTGTGCTTTGTGCTTTGTGACTGGCACATGTTTGACTGTCAAGACATCTGTGTCATCAGGGAAGCGTTAATCCTTATCTAGTCAGTGAGAAACTGACCCATGAACTTGGGTTTCTGAAAGAGCCACTTTGAGGTACATTAAGCAGGGTTGAGATTCCTCGTTAGGAAGTCATCCACAGGTGGAGGCAGATGCCAGGGTACCCGGACTATAGGATGGAAACCTGTCCTTTATCAAGCACACCATGTCTCTCTTAAAGCTATCTGAGATTGTACGTTAGAAGCAGGTAACCAGCATGGTTTGTTCAAAGGTTCACACATAGAGTCATGTTGTTACCTCAGGTTGAACTTTGTTTGATCGACTTGATTTTACGTGATAGTCTAGACATGTGTTGATGTACTTTAGGTTAATATCTTAGGTATGTTGTCATAAGATGGATGTAAAGAAGACATGAGGGGATGGGGACTTTAAGACAGAATGTTATAGATTAGCTTGTAGCCCCCTACTCAGATTTGCCTGTTACATGCTTAGTCCTAGCACCACAGAGTGTGACCCAATCATGGATAAGGTCTTAACAGAGCTAAATCAAAGTAAAACCATCAAAGGCCACATTCCAATGGAACGGTCTTTGTTATGGAAGAGGGAAGCTGGATATGGATCTGTGACTAAGGAACAGTGTACCGGAGAGATAGTAAACAAAGGTGGGTTGATGCATTTATCAGACAGAGGTTGCCAGTAAACCAAGGGACTAGAAGAGGGCCCTAGGTTGGATTATCCTGCATAACCCAGAAGAAGCCAGGCCTGTGTAACTGCCACAATGAATGCTTTCAGTCTTGCCTGATCATGGATGCTAAACAGGGCCTGCGTGGATGGAAGAAGGAGCCAGCCTTGCTAACACCTGACCCCATTCTTTCAGCTTCTAGAATTGACAAGGTGCCTTCCTGTTGTTTAAGTCACTCAGCCTGTAGTACTCTATTGAAGCCTTTCGAACACTCACAGAGACTGTGAACCACTCGCTGATGTATGTCTCTGCCTCAGTGAAACAGGATAGGGAGCCTGCCATGGGAAGAAGATAAGAACTCTATATGAGTGTGGTTTGAGAGGCTGAAGATTTACCTGCCTTTTTTCTCTACAGAGGGGCCCTAGGGAGGCTCTCTGGAAGCCTTCAGAATATGGCTTAAAAATTGCTACTGAAAGGGTAGTGTTATGGACAGTTCCTCCATATGACAGCAGCAGTCTGTGGGGCCACATCAGCTTCCAGAAATGTATGAAAGGCTTTGCCAGAAGGAAATGTGCAGTGATTGATTAGTAATGTCTGTTGCAGGCCTTGTTATGGGGGAGGGGGGAGCAATACCATTTCCAGACCAGTCCAACGTTCTCATTTCACAAAGCCAAAGCCTGTAGCCAAGAAATGTCAGGAGACTGGCTTGAAACCACATACTTTTATATTTAGATGTTCTGGGTGGCATTTGAAACTCATTCGGACATGTGGGGATGTATTCCTTTGTCTATGGAGTCACACTGAGTCCTTGGTGAGAGTGTAGCTGTTCAGTAGAACTGGTCTCCTGTCTTTTGACTCTAGAACCACGGCTTGTCTTTATTCTTCTCACATTGTCAGTTGTATGTCAGAATTCTCTAAATTTTCCCCAAGTCTCCCAGCATTGGGCTTTCTTTCCAAGAAGTGCTGACTTTAGACCAGTATTCTTCCTCAGGGATAGTTTTAAGATCTAGCATGATAAGGATAGGTGTGTCAAGCCATCGTAAATGGGGAGGGTGTGTGACAGGAGCAGCTTATGGTTAGGGATACAGGGTGCTTTTCAACATCTGTAGTATGCAAAGCTGTCCCTTCCCACAAAGAACAATGTGTCTGTGATGTCAATGGGGTCAGTGTTGAGGAGGCTTGCTTCTGAATCACCACTCTGGCCCCTAGAAGGTTCCCAAGGTTGTCTTCCTTTCCTGGAGCCCAGACCCAGAATGCCTGCTTCAGACACCTTCCGCAAAACTCCACAGCCCACAAGACAGGAAATGCCAAGGGAAGGAGGGTCTGGCCACTCTTGTCCAGAGGCTGTTTGCCAGAGCCCAGGGAGACCTTGAGGGCACAGCTGTGATGAAGAATTATGGTGGGCTGTCAGATCAACTGGCTCTCTGGAAAGCTGTCCTTAGCCTCCACTGTGACATCAGTATGGGAAGTCACCATTAGGCTTCAGTTTAGGAGTCCCTAATGGGGCAAAGATACAAGATGGATGTGATGTGATCCTCAGGCAGTGGGCTTTGGGGGTGAGGTGGCCTCCTGATCCTGTTCCTTGGGACATTTTTCGTGCCTTTCTGACAACATTCCCAACTTCAGCAGTTTAGTAACAAAGGCGCTTAGGAGTTCTAGCCAGGGGCTATGACAGGGCAGATGTCTATATGGCAGAAGAAATGTCTAATGTTTCACATCTGTTACCTGACTGCCCTCCTGAACACAGGGTCCTTGAGGTCAGGGGCCACATCTTGTTCAAAGCTGTTCTGTTCAGGTAATGCCAATTTGAGTTTGCAGAATTAATCTATTGGCTGAGCCTATTCTCTCTCCCTCTCTCTGTGTCTCTCTCTTTCTCTCTGTGTGTATGTGTCTCTGTGTGTCTGTGTCTGTGTGTTTCTGTGTGTGTACAGTGCCTAAGTGACTTCCTAGCAGGTATGAACCTGTTGAATTGGTCATTAGCTGCCCACACAGCTTCAGTCTCTCTGCTTAACATCATCAAACCATTCATTTCTCCCCACAACCACACAAAGTTGATACTCATCTCTCCATTTGATCTATGAGGTTGCTGCAGTCAGAGAAGCCCGGTTACCTTCTTAAAGACACAGAGCCAAGGAGTAGCAGCTAGATTTTAATTCTGGTCTGACAGTTAAAATCCAAGCTTACATCTACTACATTCCCATTGTGGAGGCCAAGCCAGGATAAATAGGACCTCACAGAACTGGGCCTGGATGGATCAGTGTTTCAGAGAGGGGTGTGGATGGATGTGTGAGGAGACACAGGCATGGCTGCCTACCTGGAAGCAGGGTTAACCCAACCAGAGCGGGGGGGGGGGCAGAGAGAGGAGTGAGGGGATTTAGGGATAGAGGCTTCAAATATATGCAGGGGCTAAGGAGCCAGGCGTGTGGGAGAGATGTCTCAGTTAGGAGCTGTGGCCACAGGGCAGAGAGGTACTGCATTTCTTTCAGAGTACTTGAATTTGAGGTTGACGACAAGCCTCTGGATGCAGAAACAAAAGCAGAAGCCACCTTCAGCATCTCATAGTAGAGCGTGTTCACATGGCTTACATCTAAAAGAGCTCATTTTGGCTCATGGAACAGGAAAAACTACAATGCTGCTCATAGGCAAGGCTGGATCCAGGGGTGGTCCACTTCTGTGATGGCTAACACAGCAGTTCTATGTTCCCAACCTGAAAGCCTAGAGACCCACGAGAACAAGAAGAAAGGGAGAAAGAGAAGGGGTTAAGGTAAGAAGGGGGATGGATGGATGGAAGGAAGTTGGGGTGGGGGATAGGGATGGGGAGTATGTTTATGAGGTGGCCTTGACAACAGCGTCCATGCAGTCTCTGTGCTTCACACCTCTTAAGCAAAGGAGACAGAGATACTGATATTGATAGTCACCCTACTCCAGAAACACTTGAGTGATGGGGTGCCCATCCTGGTGACAGGAAGTGTCCACTCTGGTGGAGAGAATGATGCTCTGTTCCTTACCCTGTCCTGTGGGTAGATGCTCAACCTGAACAGGGCTATCCCACCTGAGCAGAGAAGGGCTGGGTCCTGACTTGGCTTTTTAGGCAGAGGCTTCTTCCGGAAAGTACCTCTGCACCAGTCTCCTTTGACCCTCTTGGGTGTCGGCATGTGGCAGGTAACACTTGGTGAATCAGCAAAGGCCTCCAAGGATCTTCTGCCATTAGCACAGCTAATCGGGAGTCCACAGGCATGGGAGGCAACCGCCCCTTTGCAATTTTATTGCTGTGTTGTTCACAGTTACCTGCAGTATGGCATGGCTGCAGATGGACAGAAATATGCTCCTGTGTCACACGTCTATTGAAGGGGGAGAAATGTCCCTCCAAAGCAAATGCTGGATGCTAAGAGCAGGCATTGTGTTTCCTAGTCTGTGCTGCTCTCTGAATACAAAGAGACCAGTGATTAGAGAAATAATGGGCAATTGAGCTGTGGTCAGACACTCAAGAGGTATTTGAAACAGTTGGTCATAAACATAAAATCAGAACATTAGGACTCATGGCAAAGGAGAACAATAGCCAATCCGGTTATTTAGTCTGAGATAGAGCCTGGGGTGGGACCAGAACTGACCAAGTATTGGAGTCCGAGAGGAGGGGGCGGGGGGGCGAGTGTCTCAGGGTAGACCTGAGCTTCCAGGGGGCATGTTCCCAAGTCAGTCTTTAGGAAGGGTCTGTGAGATGACAAGGCAACCCTCAAATGTTTACCTGCCACCTCCCGGTACTACCCCAGGGAAGATCCACAGGAGTGACTGAGGGGCCATGTGTCAGGCTGAGTGAGGGACCCCACAGTGTCCACGGTCCATCTCTGGGACCCATGGATATGCTACTGTATGCAGCACAATCCTCCCTGGGTATGCAACTAAGTTAAAACTTTAGGATTGAAGTCGCTGTGGATGATGCAGGCAGCTCAGTGTTACCTTGAGGGGCCTGATAAAGGGACAAATGAGGGAGAGGGAGATGGCTCAGTCAATGAAGTGTCTGCTTGAGCACCTGAGTTCAGATCCGAAGTGCCCATATCAAAGCCTGGAATGACAAAGCCTGTTGGCTTGGCCACCTAGAGGATTCACCTGGGAGTGACATGTGTGCACTCATCTTCACACTCACAGAGTCTATGTAGCACCAACATGAGAGCTGATTTTGGGGTTCCTTCTAAGTGTGGTGTCTAGCCTCTAGGTTTCCAGGGACAAGATGAAGCCGCTGGGACTCCCTCCACTCCTTAGGCAGAAGACAGCTCAGGGTATTGCAAATCCACAGGGGCATGCAGCACCTGAATCTGAAACTGAGAACAGGGAGGACCATGGTCAGAAGACAGGGGAAAGTTTCTGAACGGTATCTCAGCTTAAAAGACAAATATTCTAACTCGATTCGATGTGTGAATGTTAGCCATGGGTCTCAACTCCACCCAACAACCCCCGCCCTTCGAAGAGTCAGAGCAGTGTCTCTCCTGCTTCTCACACTGTCAGGAAAGCACCATTTGCAGGGGAGCCACGGACGGGATGCTCAGAACACAAATTGCCACAAAAATGTCAGAAGCCCCAAACTTGGACCTAATTCACAGTTTGCAAGTCTCCAACATGGAATGGTGGCTGAACAATTCCAACTACATTAAACTCTCAGCGCTGTTCTGGGACTGGGCCTGTGGGTGCCGAGCCCCAGCTGTCAGCCCAGTTTCCTGAACAAAGATGAATCGCCGAGGAAAATGGGCTGTAATGAAAACACTGACAGACCCTTCAAAGCAACGGAGCTCCAGGGCCTCCCTTTGTTACATTTCATATTTGATGCAATTCCTGCCTTGGAAATAGCCTTTTCTCCACTCCAGAGAAGGGCTTCGTGTCCTGGCCACAGGAGCCACTGTTGTCATAAGATGTCTTCATTTGGGGGATGGATTTGTGGGTTGCATTCTGCTGGCCTACACCTATCCCCAACAATAGTTGCATTCTTTTCTTTGGAGGAGGCCAAACCAGCCATGTACATCTGATATAGAGCAGCCGAGGCTGGGTAGTGCAAACAGCCCGCCAGCCCCCTAGTATGCAGAGGTACCCTTCACACCCCCAGTGAATGATTTGATGGCTCTTTTTTGTTCTGTAAGAGTGGCTGTGCTGGAGAAAACATCTCAAATTGACCAGGCTGAGACCAGGCTGTGAGAAGAACCTTCAGCCTTGTTAGTAATGGGCTTGGGCACAGCTGGATCCACTCTTGGTACAAATAAGCAGAATCTACAGAGAACCCCAACCATTATCATTTTCTTCCATGCTTGATTTAACCACTCCTGTCTTCTAGAAGCATCCAGGAAGGTGGGCAGGGAGGACACTGTGGATTACCTTGCAAGCATGAGACCCTATGTTTGATACCTAGTACCCATGTAAAACAAGCTCATCATGGTGGCATGTGTGTAATCTCCTTAAAAGGGAACACAAGAAAAAAAAATAGAAGGAGTCAATGCCTGAGGAGAGCCATCTGATGTTGTCTTTGGGCCTTCGAGTGTACATTCCCAGGCACTTGCACACACATGTGTGCACATGCACAGTGCCTGTGTGAGTACATACACACATGCACAAACACACACACACACACACACACATACACAGTCCATTGATTCTATTGCTATGAAGAGACAGCATGATAAAGAAAACTTACAAAAGGAAGCATTTAAGTGGAGGCTTGCTTACAGTTTCAGAGGGTTAGTCCGTGACCACCATGGTGAGAAATTTGGTGGTAGGCAGGTATGGTGCTAGGGTAGTAGCTGTCATCCAATATCTTAACCAAAAGTTAGAGGGAAAAAGGGAGATTGGGCCTGGTATGGGCTTTTGAAACCTTAAAATCCACCTCTAGTAACACACCTCCTCCAAGAAGGCCACACCCCCTTAATCTTTCATAAACTGGCTAAATCCAGTCATATTATCTGCTCTAAACCAATCACTGTGGCCAAAAGATATAGTGTAATGACTGGCCAGGCTTGGGGCAGTGTCTGATCCTGGATGAACTGGGTAGAAAGGGAATTCTGCACTCTGAAGACGCAATTCCGGGCCACGATTTCTTACGAACTAAATATGAAGGAGAGAAAGCCCACTTAAGGGCCCGGCTAGATTTGGAAGTGGAGTTGGTTTCCTCAGAGAATAGGATGGTGTCACACAGCTGAGGGGAGACATCCATTTCTTGACCTTCTACAGAGTCTAGAGCAGTGATTCTCAACCTTCCTAAAGCTGCAACCTTTTGATACAGTTCCTCAAGTTGTGGTGACCACACCCCCCCAGCTTTTACAAATTATTTCGTTGCTACTTCATAACTGTAATTTTGATACTATTATGAATCATAACGTAAATATCTGATATGCAGAATTCCTGCTATGTGACCCAAAGGGCCGTGGCCCACAGGTTGAGAACAGGTGCTGTAGCTACTCCTTGGCTTACAGTCTCCTCCCTATAGGGCCCAGGGTCTTGCTTTGATTGTTCGCTCTCCTCTCGCTCTGTTTCCCCTTTATAGGCACACATGTGTTGCTACCAGTCACTGGGATGGCTAGTGGTGCTGTCCCTATCTTAGTCACACATGTCATGTGATTAGTCACAGGCTGTGGAGATTCGGATGTGGGCACCTTTGGGGACCACTGTTCAGATGGCACAGGCCTGCGATGAGCTTGGAGGCTCTGGCCCTTGCAGGACTTTCCTACCGGTTTCCATTTGTCCCTTGCCCTTATCTTCTGTGCTCACACATCCTGAAGACTCATTTATCCTTGATTTTCATGCTCAGCTTCACCTTCTAGAAAGAAAAAAAAAACAGGGTGAAGGGAACCTCTTGAGTTCACATACATCTTGGATGGCCCTCTCTCCAAGTGTGCAGTTTTCTCTGTGACCTCTTGTCCATGTGTACATGTCTGGCCAATGATTGAAGCACAAAATGGAATATTTCTTATCTACAACTTTAGCTCAGGGATGGGAAGAATTGTGTGAGTTGGTGACTGAATCCTTTCTAGGGCCATCTTGGTATTCTAAAACCAGAATGTACTTGCTTTAGAAATGAGTTCATGGGCTAAACTATTTCACAGTGTTGGGTGGTAGTGGTGATGTGTACGTGTGTGTGTGTGTGTGTGTGTGTGTGACCCTGGAGTCCACAGGGCATACTCAGATACCTCCCATTTTCTTTTAGAAACCAGGTCTTTTCCTGGCTAGTGAGCCCTACACAAACCTGTCTCTACTTCCCTCGCACAGGGTTTTAGAAGACCACACTAACCACCAGCCTCCCTTTTCTCTTTCATGACTCCTTTCCCTTTGCCACCAGTACATAGCTTGTGTGCACACAATTCACTGAGTTTTACTGCACATACATACATGCTCAGTGACAGAGTCAAGTGTCCTTGACCTTGGGGTAGTCAGTTCCTGTCTCTGCTAGTCTCTATGTCCATAACCAAATTTATCCTTGTACTATAGAAACTGAGACTCTTTCTGATGATTGAGATGGTGGGTGTGCAAGGTGCTTGCAGTTCCCCCAAGTCCTGATTTCAGAAATGCTTATTCTAGTAGCTGCAGTGTGTGCATCCAGTGTGGGAGTCTGATTCTTCCTTGGCGATATGTTCCAGGTGGACTGTTTCCCAGGCTCCCCCTTTCGTATGCCACCTCCCAGTCGGAGGTAACCACGGGTGAGGATTCTGACCAATTAGATGTGAATGAAAATACAGAAAGTCATGCTTTTCAATAAGTCAATGGGAGAGTCAGATTCAGTTAGAGTTGGCATGCATTCAGTGTGATGTAGAGATGACGCCTAGAACTCCTGCATCCACGTGCAACATGAGGCCATGAACATAAGCAGAAGGAATGCAAGCATATGTGAGAAGCCTGTCCTTGATTGAAAGTGACCGTGGACATCTACTGGCAACTACCCGGCTGCAAAGACTTCTTACTTGCACCTAATGCCAGAAATGCGGGGAACAGGTTGACACGTAAAAGCATCCAAAAGGAGAAGACTGAAAGACATAGCTGAAGAAGCCTGCATCTTTCTTTGGGTCTTAAGGAATTACAGACAACAAAGGAAGCTCAAAACCGAGCCACACCTCTACCTCTCTCCCACAGTGGACGGGAGCAACTTGAAAGCAATGACTACATCTGCCAGCTGCCTGGTTGTCATCCCTGCCTGGCACTGCACTGCACCTGCCACAGTGGGTGTTTGTTGAGCAAACAAAGGAATCTTTCTTTTTTTTTTTTTACCTCCTTTAACTTTGGCCAAGTCTATATGGCTCATCAGCACAGTGATGGTGACAGGTGTTTGGTAAGCTTCCAAACAGACTACTCAGGCTTGGGGGCCAGCAGGCGATTGGACAGCTGAGCTCAGCTGGATAGACCTTGTTAGCAAAACACACACATCTCATCTGAGTCTTCAGGCCAAGAGGCTTTCCACAGTTGCCTCAAGCGTGTGTTTCTCCTTGGGAGATTTTTAATGAGAAACCAAATTCAAGAAGGATCAGAGAAGTACATACATCTAAGGCAAGGGTGTCTGACACACAGCATTTAGCTTTTATGATACTGTGACAAGATGTTGTCACCCACACAGTGCAAGCTCCAGAACCATGCAGTTGAGTTACAAGCAAAGAAAGACAAAAGAAGGAAGGAAGGAAAGAAAGAAAACATAAAATACCTAGTGTTCTAAGTAAGTTTGTGATTTTGTGTTGCTGTTCTGGGTCATGTGTGGCCCACTGGCCACAAACTGGATACCTAGTCCTACGGCCTGGTCTCTGGTCTCAGGACCATATTTTACATGTCATTGGTTTTCAGTTCCTGTCATAGGTTGGATGAAGTGTTCCCCCAAATAGCATGGGTATTGAAGGGTTGGACCTCAGCTGCTCATGCTGTTTTGGGAGTTCTGGAAACTTTGGAAAAGAAACCTACATGGAGAGAGAAGGTCACAGGGGGCATATCCTTAGGAATGGTTTCCTGTCATGGATCCTCTCTGTTCTTCCCTTTCTTTTCTTTCCAACTGCCTTGATGTGAATTGCTTTGCTTTACCACACTCTCCCTACTTGGATGGGTGATTGAATGGGTATATAAAATTGTAAGTGAGTGGACAGATGGTTGGGTGGGTGAATATATGGATAGGTAAGGAAATAGTTATATGAGTGGATGGATGGGTGGATGTGTATATGGATGAATGAATGGTGAGTAGACAGATAGATGGGTAGAAACCTTTGAGACCAGTAGCCAAAATAAATCCTTCCTCTACCAAGCTGTGCAAGGCATGTTTTCTGGCAGAAATCATGGCTAGAACATCATCATACCTTAGCTTCTAGATGCCAGTGTACCTACCAGTCTGAGTTCCTTTGAACTGTGACTTCCCAAAAGGCAGGGAAGGATCATGCTGGCCTTGAGGTATTCCCTAACATGGCATCCACATGGTACCTGTTCACAGCTGGTCTGCATATCCAGGCTGCTAGAGAGAAGATTAATCCTTGGACATTCATCTTCATAATCTCTTATGGGAGGGAAAGCAAAGACAAGAGAACATATTCCTGAGTAATTTATTCTGTTCCCTGGCATTGATGAAAGGGATAAAAATAAATCAGTGTTTCTACTCAACTCATTTGAAGGACAAGCCAAAATCACACCATTAAAAATTAACATCTAAAACAGATTGTACATTACTAGGGATGAGTTCAGACCCAAAGTAGAATAATTGACTAAATGAATCTACAGAATGTGAGATATGACGAATTTACTCTCATTTCCAGTGGTTAAGAAATAAAAGAAGACAGATTATCTTCATTTCAGGCTGGGAAGGTTTGCAGAAAGAGCCCTGTGCATCTTATCAGAGTTAAAAGAAGAACTAAAAAGAGGCTATGAAAACTTTGTCTCTCACAAAACACGAGATTTATCATTAAGCCTAGTCCTGCGGATGCATGTCAACATTATTGGATATTTTTTCTCCTTTGAGCCATATAAACTCTAGTAGATATAACTGTTAAGTTTCTGATGTCCCAAGGAACTTATGTGTATTGTATTGATTGATGTCATCTACTCCTTTGGGAACCATTCATTCACTCATCATCCACCCTCCCTCCTGCTCATCAATCCATCCATCCACACACCTGTTCATCAATTCATCATTTGTACATTCATCTACCCACCATCTACCAACCAACCAACCAACCTATCTGCCTACCTATCTATCTCCCTACTTATTCACTGAGTTACTAGTTCACTGAGCCACAGACCTATGCATCCACTCACCCATCCATTCATTCACACATCTATGCACTCACCTGTAATCCATCTATTCACACATTCATTCATCCATCAAACCACCCACTATCACCCACCCATTGACCCATGTATCTATCTGTCCACCCATTTACGGGCACACCTCTCTATCTGTCCATTTATCAATTTATAGATCCACTCACCCACCCATCTACTCACCCATACACTCACCCACTCACATACTCATTTATGTACCATAGGTATACCCATGTATCTCCTCATCCACCTTACCCACTTACCTATCCACCTGCCTATCAATATACCCATCCACCAATCTATTCACCAACATACTCATCCATCCATTAATCTACCTGGTCACCCACCTATCCATTTACTCACCTATCCATCCATGCTTCCATGTGTCCATCCATCCATCCATCCATCCATCCATCCATCCATCCATCCATCCATGCATCCATCCATCCATCCATCCATCCATCCATCCACCCATCCATCCATGTGTCCATCCATCCATCCATCCATCCATCCATCCATCCATCCACCCATGCATCCATCCATGCATCCATCCATGCATCTATCTATCCATCCACTCACATACCCATCTACTTACCCACTTATCTATTCATCCATCCATTCATCTACCCACTCAACCATTTCTATACCTTTTCATCCACTCACCTACCCACCCACCCACACATCCAAGTATCATTTATAGGGTACTTTCCTGCCTCTGCCCAACCCTGTACTGAGGCAGATGTCAGGAATGGGTAAGATAGAGCCAATGGGCAGGGCCTTTTGTTCTTAAAAAATGAGTTCAATGTTCAGAATTTCAGTGTTTACAGAACTAATGGCTGAGACCAGATAATCCTCTGCTGTGGCAGCTGCCATGTTCTTATAGGTTATTTATCAGTGCACTTAGCCTCTCATCACTAGATCCAGTAGTACCTAATCTCCTATCAGAAATCAAAAGTATCTAGATATATTGACAAATGTTCAAAAGGGGTTCCAGTTGTTCCTGCCATTCACTCCAATTTCACCATCTTACTAGTTGTGGGATGCCTTGTTTACACACTCTTTCTCCCCAGCACCTCACAGAAGCAAAGTAAACATTTGTAGACCAAATGAATGTGTGAGGGTGTGATGGGCTGTCTGTCTTCATAGCATCAGCCTTTGCCTAAGGAACTGCCGAGCTGTTAGGAAGAACTAGGGTCCTGGCCATGTACTGTGACCAGTTAGCAATATCTTCAAAGTTCACCTCTGATAAGTAGAAAACATAAATAAAAACAAAGCCTGGTTGGGAGATATTTAGCTATATAAGCCT
Source organism: Pachyuromys duprasi (assembly GCA_028658305.1). Taxonomy (NCBI): domain Eukaryota; kingdom Metazoa; phylum Chordata; class Mammalia; order Rodentia; family Muridae; genus Pachyuromys; species Pachyuromys duprasi. The sequence continues at coordinate 53,063,963 of CM053744.1, forward strand.
GACAGATAATCGAATGGCTAGATTTTTCAGTTTCAACAGATTGGTTTGCCATTCTGTGGCCACAATAACAGAGCAAAGTAACAATCACATCTATGTTTAATTTTCTGAAGAGCGCTGTATCTCTGAGGCTAGCAGTCTGGCCAATTAAATGTGGCCGATTGGTACTCCCACACAATTTGGGGGGGGGGATATTTAAAATAGCTCTCTGCAAAAGAGGGGGGAAAATCAATGCTACAGAGAAAGTTGTAATTCTCCCAAGATTTTATATTTCAAAAGCAAGCTTGTGATGGTAAAATTGTTCTGGGTGACAGAGAGGAGACAAGCCATCCATTTGGAGTGAATTGGTGTCAAGTTGAGTGTTGTCTCCTTGGCCAGTGATTGCGTCTGTTTGTGGAATTGGATAATTTTTTTTCTGTTCAAGAAAATCATCAAGCTTCGATTCCTCTTGGATTGAGGTGGTGGCATTCTTGACCTCAAGGTCACCCAATGAATGCCCCTCACCACTTCCTTCACTACCTAAGGCTTAATCAAAGAGTAGCTGGCAGGCACAGGTAAAGGCTGCTCAGCTGCTTCCTTGTTGCCTTCTAGACACAGTTTTTGCAGGTTGGTGGAGAAGTCTGCACCATACCACTGTGAAGTGCTGCTAGCATATGGTTTTCACATCTGGCTAGCCTAGAACTTTGTGAGCTTTGAGCTCTGCTCAGTTGAACTTTGAAGGCTTGGAGTGTCCTGCATATCTGGAGTCAATCACAGTTTCACTGACTGGTTCTGTGCACCTGCTCCACATTTACTTGACTATCTGGAGGCAGTGTGGCTTTTAGGTGATCAACACTGCTCTTATTCAGTGACTGTGATGCCTTACGTCCTCCTCTAGAGGTCCAGCTAGGAAATGTGCATGGGACACCTGCAGAGGATCCGGAGCTTACATTGCCTTTGCGCTCAGCCTCCAGCCAAAGCACAGGAATAGCTGAGCCAGGTTAGGAGGTCATAAAGAACGCTCTGACCTAACCAGCATGGGAAGGCCTGCCAAGTTCCATGGCCTAGGGCATGGGGACAGAAGGGAAGTTTCCTGAAACAGATTACCACATCAGACTGTTACAGAAGCTATACAGCAGAGACCATCCAGGAAATGTGTTGGTATTAAGTAGAAGCAAGAAAGTCTTTATGACAATGTTCTGAGGAAAATGAAGAGGAAGAGAGACTCATAGTATGCACAGTGCTCAGGCCATTGCTCCTATTCAGATCCTTTTTCTCCAGAGTGCCTCTGTGGGCTTGAGGAAAGGCTTGCACACATGTAAGTGGTAACCCAAGTTCAAATGAGGAGAGTAGTTATATCCTCCTGGGATCTATATTGGAGCCACATAGGAATTCCAGCTCTAGCCATGGAAGGATTTGCCTGTAGAATGGCAGACAGCAAGGCTGTGGCCTTAAGGTTCCCAAAAAGTTGGATTTAAATGATGCACCCTTGAAATCTGGCAAAAGATTTTTCTTGCAAAGTTCCCTGCAAATTACTCATTTACAACTGCACCAGAGCACACAAGGCCTGTCACCTAAAATACAGTTAACATGACTAAAACTTCTGGATGACAACGGTTTTGCGCAGGAAGCCGTGAGGTTATTCCCAGGACTCATCTTGGTTTTCAGCTTGACACACCTGGGAAGAAGGATCCTAGGTGAAGATTTGTGTCTGTCAGATCGGCCTGTAGGCATGACTGTGGACATTTTATTCATTTTACTATTTTAATTGTTGAAGGAGAGCTCCACCCACTGTGGGCGGTGTCACCCCTAGGCTGGTGGTGACAACCCCGTGGGATGCATAGGAAAGGTAGCTGACTATGAGCTGATGAGCAGAGGGGGGGTATTTCCTTCTTGCTTTCTGCTTTAGTTGCTGTGTACAGGTCTTGAATCCTTTCTCTACCTTCCTTCCCTCAATGGTGGACTTGGAAGTGTAAGATGAAATAAACCCTTTCTTCCCTGACATGATTTTGGCCAAAGTGTTTTATTAGAGTTTTGCCTTAAGTCAGAGGCTGGGTTCAGGGCAATTTGTTTGCATAACCTTATTTTATTCTTTTTGTTTTGTTTTGTTTGTTTGTTTTTCAAAACAGGGTTTCTTTGTGTATCTCTGGCTGTCCTGGAACTCACTCTGTAGACCAGGCCGGCCTCAAATTCACAGAGATCAACATGCCTCCGCCTCCAGGGTGGTGGGATTAAAGACACGCACCACCACCATCTAGCTTCTCATTTTATTCTTACAGCAATCTCATGATGTGGGTGACATTATTATCATTAGCTCAGCGACTCCCACTCCTGGCCAAAGCCTGCAGTGGTCCTGCCTGGTTGGGACAGTGCCTGAACCTCCTTGCCTTGTCTATTCTGGTACTGTAGCCAGGAGTAATTAAAATTCCTGAATCTCAACCTAAAGCAGAGAGGTGCAAACACAGGTTTAGAGATCCCAGCTTGCCAGTGACTGATGTGAACAAACATCTCCTGGCTGGTGCTGACCACAGGGTGCTGTCGTGGACACAGAGTGTATTATCCTCCCTGTGGAGGGACATCTGTGTTTCCCCCACAGCCAAGCCAGCTCAGATCCCTGACTTCCTGAGCCATCATTGGTTCAGGTCATTTGTAACTTTTGCTTTCCATGAGATACTTTAAGGTCATGATCAATTTAGGGGAATTCTCTCTGGAAGAGAAGTAGCTGAGTGAAAGTTAAAAGTCATATTACAAGTCAAAGGGGTGGCATGGTGGCCTTCCGTCAGCCACTGGGGTGATCGGCGTGAAGATTCTTTCTCATTCAGTACTGATCCAGAAGGGATGGCTAGCAGATCTGTCTTCTGTTGGACCCATGGTTAGGAGCTGGCTGGGAGGGGACCATTTTGAGGTGTTGTCAGCCTGGGACTCTGTAGGAGCTTCGGCAGGTGTGTCAGGGAGAGCAGTCACCCTGAGGGGCTGCTGCTGTCAGTGCTGACTTCTGGCAGGACTATAGCTCTCTTTTCACTGGGCTTTTCTGTGTGCTCAGACAGTAACATTGAAGGCACAGCCAGCAAGCCAATGCCCCAACTGATAAAAGCCTCAAATGAAAATTCAGTTTGGATACAATGTTTATTTTCCACTCTTGGTGTTTCTCTTCCTGTGGTGGGTGCTCCTTCAGAATGGTTCCTCTGCCTGTCTGCCCTCTGCTGGCTTCAGGCCACTGAGGGATGAGAATAATTTTTATGCTCCATACACATGAAAGAGTAAAGCTTGACAGAACTGTTCAGAACTCTGTTCAGAACTCCCTGCCCCTTTATTTTACTCCAGGGAGCAAGCTGCCACAGAACAAACACTTCTCTATTCTTTTCTGGGCACAGGACGTACTTCCTGTGCCCTCACGCTGGGACCCTGCCCCAGTTCATGGTTGCCTTTAGTACAATGTTGGATCTGTCAAATTTGGAAGCCTAGTACCACAAATTAGGCTTATTTTCCCCTCAGGTGGCATTGTTTTAGGCTTGCTTGGAAACAAAGGTTATTGGCAACTGTGTCTGGCACTCCTTAGTTCCATGCCTCAATCTGAGCAGGCTTTAGGAAGAGGAGTGGACATTAGTGAGACAACACCCCCCCAACAGATTCTGTGCCCAGGAGACCGGACACAGGCACAAAAGAACTGTGTGTTGAGTAAGTATGCAATTAACTTCCCTCTGCTCCTGCACTTCCTCCTGTAAATGATCCCACAGTGCCACTCATTAATACCTCCTGCTTATAGACAGGGAACTGAGGCTGGTTCCAGGTTAGGGAGCAATACAGCAAATATAAGCTCACATCTGACTGAACCTAAGGTCAAGGTTCTTGACTGATGTCAAGTGAAGAGAACTGGTTAGTGGTTTCTCCAGATGGAGGGTGTCAGAGAAGGGACAGACTGTCTGGGTGTTGAGGAGAAGAAAATCATGCTGGGCCTTAGACGATCAAAGTGATGATGGGGGAGAGGTATATGGATGTCCCAGGGACAGAATCAAGGGGCAGCCCCCCCCCCAGCAGGGACAGTGGCAGGAGAGGTCAGCCTCCAGCACCAACCCCACCATCACCTGCAGCATAACAGACACTATCTGAGAGCAGCTTACTGCAGAGCAGAGGCCTGCCTGAGCTCTGCCCCTGCCGTTCCGTACAGTGTTTAGTGGCTTTGGGAGGTATCATGGCATTTATTTAACTCTGCATTTTAGAGTGCACATGTGATAAGGGCTGACACACAGAGGCAGCCATGAACCTCTCACTGCACCTGAGTGATAAACACGTGAAGCAGCCCCGATCGCCTCCTTGTTCATGCTTTCTGGTCGAGTCCCCCTCCTTTCCGTTTTTGTTTTCTATGCTTTTATTTCCTACAATGTTGAGTATTTTAAATCGCACAGTACAACATCTAACTTGATTTTCTTTTTATATTTTTCACCCACTGAGTCCAGGTAGTCCTGTCCATGTGTGCATGAGTATGGGGGCCACCCACTAGGACAAGAGCAAACCACCAGTGGCCACATTCCTAAAGAAAAGTGACTCCCCCCAGAAGCCACAAAATACTAATGAATCCTCAGCTACAGGGCCTGGGATCCCCTCCCCAATCCATGCCAGAATTTTAGGCTAGTTTGATCTTGAGTAGGTAACACCAGCTGCTGCAAGTAGCTGTTCTCTGCACACGACATGGCTGTTGCAACATTTATTATTAAGTTTTGCTTTTTTTTTTCACTAAATTGTATTGAGACATAACCATGTTGTGATGTATGCTAACAGTTTATTTCCTGTTTGTTGCTGTGTACTATTCCTTTATGAGTATGTTATAATTTGTCTGCCCTTATACACTAAGTTCCTTCCCCCAGCCTTGTTTCCCAAATTTAACTATTGCCCGTAAAGCTGTTTTGTCCTGTGCACAGACACACACACAGACACACACACACACACACAGACACACACAGACACACAGATACTATATATATATATATATATATATATATATATATATATATTGTTGTTGTTGTTGTTGTTTGTTTGTTGTTTGGTTTTTGATGGTAATAGAATTGGAACCCAGGTACTCGATTCACATAGTAGGCAAGAGCTACATCCCAGCCCTCTTTTTCACTTTGTAATTTGAGATAAGGTCTCACTAAGTTTCCCAGCCTGGCTTTGAACTTGCATACTCCTGCGCCAACCTCCTGAGTAGCTGGGTTTACAGGTTTGTAAGACCAAGCCAGCCTGCCTACACAGCCTACTTTGAATCTCCACAATTAGTGATTGATATTAGTGTTATGTAACTCTCATGTCATAGATAAGACACTTGAGGTCCACCAAGGTTGACCGCCCTGCCCAAAGCCAGTGGGGCATGGTAGCAAAACTGATATCCAAGGTTTGTGTTCATAGCTACTGTGCAATCCTGCAAGCCCTAGGCTGAGGCACGGTATCAGTAGGAACAGTGAGCGTGTCTGCCTCAGGCTATAGGAATGTATTTCTTAGCCTCTCTGAGCTCCCTGTCACAGGTCTCCAGATTGGCTGCTGCACCAGACGCAGAGGGCAGCATGAACATTCCACTCATGTTGGCTTTTTCAGTTTACCCATCAGTAAGAAATAAAAGATCCTACCAGGGGCCAGGAACTTTTCCTGTCAAGATTCTGAGACTATACCTTTATTTGTGCTGTAACATTTATTTATTTACTTGTTTGTTTGGGTTTTATGAGGTAGGGTCTTGCTGCATTGGCCCTGGCCAGCAATTCACTGTGTAGCCCAGGATGGCTCAAACTAACAGCAGTCTTCCTGCTTCATCCCCTCAGGTGCTGGCATTACAGGTGTGAACACTCTCAAATGCAGTACCTTTTCCACTCTAGATGTGAAAGTTTTAAAAAGCAAGCAGATAGAAAGTTGCTTCTGATCTATCTGCAGCCCAGGAGGCCAGAATTCTGTTTAAAATAAATCCGTCCTGAAAGCTTGGCTACGGAATAAGAAACAGATAAAGGTTCAGTTCCTGCTGATGCTTGCAGTTCCAGGCGAGCTTTTAAAGGGTCCTCTGCCGAGTATTTCCCTGCCTGAAAAGTGGTCTCTGGGCCTTTGTACCACACCCTTCCCTCATTCTCCTTTCACAATCCATTGGGTCATTCATGTGCTAAACAGCCACTCTGTGTGAGGTGACAGTCTGAGAGGAAGGACTGGATAGGATCAAAGGGATGACCTGATGTGAAGGATGCTGGGAGAATGCTGAGCAATGGCGGCAACCTGAGAGAGCCTCCCGGATGAGTGGCCAGAGAGTTACTTAACTTTTCCCTTTGGTTTATGTTTCTGATAATACATGAGTCTGGTCACTGATAAGCCAGCGGTGTGCCACTAATCATTGACAGTCAGTTCTCGGGGGAAATATGCACATGTTTTATACATGCTTGTAAGAGACAATGTCCATATAAACAATGCATAGCAAATAATGGTGATAAAATATAAATGTTCTGCACCCTGAAGTCCTGGACACAGTCAGTCCATTTGTTGCAGAACATGTTTGTCAACTTTTCCACGTCCTGTGTTAAGCCAACCTATGGCAATTCACAAGCAAGCATATGTCACCAGCGAGTGTCTGTTAACATTTTCATTTATATTAACGGAGACATAAGGTAATGTTATCACGTTTAGTAAGACAAGAGTGGGAATGAAAACAAGGCAGAATGTCGCTGTGTGCCAGCTGTGCCCTAAGGCATAGCTCTGTGGAGCTGGATAACACTTTCTGATAACCTCAAAAGTACTGACCAGGAGTTTGTGCCATTCACAACATCTCAGCTGCAGATACTCTAACTTTTAAGCATAATCTCCATTATTCACATTCTTCATCATTTCTTTTATTTCAAGACCAGGTCTCATGTGTCCCAGGCTAACTTCAAACTATGTAGCAGACGTTGTCCTTGAACTCATGATCTTGGTGAGGCTACAGGAAGGGACCAGCATTCTCATCTCATGTGGAACAAACCCCGGAATCGTGAATGCTAGGCAAGCAGACTACCAGTTGGGCTACATGCTGAGTACCTCCCTCACTCCCTTAAACCCAGACGATCATCCAAACAACGGATCAAGCTTTGGTATGAAATGCCTGACTATCTCAGTGATGTAAACATACCCTCTGTCACTGATTCCAGACACCAGTGTGACATCACCGGACATGAGGTTGGGATGAAATGCAGTATTATTTCTGCCTTGTAGATGATACAGTTGTCAAAAGCCTTAAGCATAGATAACAGCAAAACTAGGGGGGCATCAAGATGGAGAAATGACTCAACAGTTAAGAGTGCTTGCTGCTCCTGCAGAGGACCCAGGTTCACTTCCCAGAAACCAGGGCAGGCAGCTCATACCCACCTGTAAGTCCAGCTCCAGGAGACTGATGCCTGCTTCTGGCTGCCACCGATGCTACCCTCACATGCCCATATGCTCCCATTAGTTTAATTTAATTAAACTAAAATTTTAAAATAGTCAAATGATGATAAGGAAGTGTTAAAATTTTTCTGTTTGTTGCTTTGATACAGTTTATTTAATGATAAGTTAAAATGTCTAATTTTCAATAATGCCAGATCCCCAAATATTCCTCAGTTGACTTGTTAGACTCCCGAGGTGGGGAGACCCTCCATTCCTCGGAATAGACACCAGACCTCAATAACCCACAAAGACAGAACTCTTGATGCAAACAGCAAGAGGTTTAATTAGTAGCAGGCATGCCGGGGCTCTGCACACAGCTCCAATGCAAGGGGGTGATACAGAGCGCCCAGCAACGGAATCACAGAGTTTATAAAGGCAAAAACCACAAAACAGGAGGGGGTCTAGGGGTAAGGGACTTTCCTAACAGGGCAGAGAGTGATTGGCTGCGTCCAGGTGTGCTAACTAGGTGACGGTTAGAGATTGTATCCATAGCTACAGAAGGGCGTCTCTTAGAAACGCTTTGTATCAGATCCGGGTTTGGTATTGTATCAGATCCGGGTTTGGTAATGATTAAAGCTCACAAGTCTCAGTTCCCATGGTTAGTTTCCATGGTTAGGGCCAAGTTAAAATTTTCCATCCTTACAGACTAATATGAATTAGTAGGGGTGTGTTACTAGGTACAACCACAAATGTCCCTACTACAAGACCTCTCTGGGTACCACAATCTAAGGATTCTCAAGTCTCTTCTACAAATGTACAGTATTTACGTCTAACCTTTGACGCACCTTGCAGTCAGCTTGGCATTATGTACCGATTCCTATACTGTGTGAGCACTAAGGAGAGTTGTTATGTTGTTAAGGGGATGACAACAAGGAAGGAGCTTTACTCAGTGTAGACACAATGTTTTGAATAGTTCCAATCAGTGGTTGACTGAGTTCTGTGATTCATTCAGTGGGTATGAGGAGAAACTGTGTGCCCTTCCTGACCTATGCCGTCTGTTATCCCTATACCCTTCTGTGTTCTCCCTCTTTAGGAAATGATTCCCGCCCCCCTCTCTCTCTCTCTCTGTGTGTGTGTGTGTGTGTGTGTGTGTGTGTGTAGGTGTCTACAGAGGGCAGAAGGCAGAAGAAGGCACAGGTTCACTTCATGCTAAAGTTTCAGGAGCTTGTGAGTTGTCCACTGGCAGGGGTGCTGGGGACAGAACTCAGGTCCTTTCCAGGAGTAGCAAGTGCTCTTAGGCACTAACCCAGTGGTTCTCACCCTTCCTAATGCTGTGACCCTTTAATACAGTTCCTCATGTTGTAGCGACCCCCAACTTTTAAAAATTATTTCATCACCACTTCATAACTGTAATTTTGCTGCTGTTATGACCCAGAATGTAAATATCTGGTATGTAGGGTATCTGATATGTGACTCCTAGAGGGGTCGTGGCCCACAGGTTGAGAACTACTGCACTCAACCATCTCTCCCTAGCACTCATGCCCATCCCTTTGCACCAAGAGGCATGAAGGCTGCATGTCCAAGTGTATGGAGCGGTAGCTGGTGACTTTCCTGACAGGAGGGTACTGTACCATGGCTGTGACTGCATTGGGGATGGTCCTGGAAGAAGTGAATTAGATCAAATGCTGGCCTTATAAAAATGAGGTCATATCACACATGGTGTTTTCATTGCTGGCACGTTTAGATTTGAAGCCTGCTTTGTTCTGCCTTGTCTCTTCCACGCTTTATGTTGATCAGCTCCGCCATTCTATCCTAAGCACCCCAGAAGCCTTTGTTAATAGTCTTATGTGCTTACCATTTTATATGGTTGTATGTCTTTGTATATGTATGTTTGATCTCTTCAGTTTTTTCATTTTTATTACACTTATTTATTTTGTACGTGTGTGTGGGGTGTGTGCATGCCACAGAGGGCCGTTGGAGGTCAGAGGACAATGTGTGGTGCCTGGTTCTCTCTTTCCACCATCCAGTTCTGTGGAGATTCATCTCAGGTAGTCAGGTTTGGCAGCGAGTACTCGTATCCCCAGAGCCATCTTGCCAGCCCTTATGTAAAATTCCTTTAAAGTATTTTGTTTATTAAAACAGGGTGTTGTAGTATGCATACTTCTTTGCATAATTCTAATCTCAGCCGCTGCTCTGATTCTCATTTGTCGTTTATTTGGTTGCATGGCACATTGTGTTATTCCCCGCTGTGAACATACGATAATTTAATCAATATTTCCCAACTGATGAGCGTGTGTTAGTGTCAGTGTTTTCTTCCTCTTTGAAGAATGCTGTAATAAACATTTATCTTTGGACCCTGAAACTTTTATTTTTTGTAGGACAAAATCACGATATCAGAGCTTCTGGGCTGGAGAATACGTGTGTTTTTAATTTTAATAGATGCATCCATATGGCTTTTTAGGAAGAATTCCCCTTCCCTGCATTAATAAGCAAGAGAGCTTTTCCATCATCTGCTCTGGCCGTGGGTCTTAACTCTCTTTTTAATTTTTGCTGGGACGTGAGTGTGAACTCATAACTCCTTGCTTTCATTTGCATTTCTCTGATTACCAGTGAATCTCAGTATGTTTTCATGTATTTATTGTCTATTAAGCTTGTTGTTTGATGAATTGGTTGTTTGTAGCCTTTGTTCATTTTGCCATGGGATTGCTCCTATTTCTCAATTTGTAAGAGTTCTTTGTGTGGCATGCGTAGCAATTTACTACCTGTTATCTGCATGGAAAATGCTTTACCAAGTCTGGTTCCTTTCTTAACTTGAGAAGTGTAACCTTTAGCTACAAGGATGTGGGTTATGGCTTACATTCACATAGAGTCAAGTTAGCATTTGTTTCTATAAAAATGTATGTAGATGCCCCCTTTGAAATTAGCACCCCTGTTCTCGGAATAAATATCACCCCTCTCTTGACTTTAGGCAGATATTCTTTTTGTGTGTTGATTTTGTATATAACCGTATTTAGATCTTTCTTTAATCCACGTGATTTATATGGCACAGGACAGTAGCCAAGTCACATTTTTATTTTAATTGACACATAGTAATTGTATGTATCTTGTCATGGAATCCAGAGTGCTATTTCAATACAGGTAGACATTCTGTGATGATGGAACATGGTAGCCAGACTGTCATTCACATCAAACATTTTTTATTTCTTGATGTGAGAATATTAAAAGCCTTCTCCCATGTCATTTCTAAAACCATGACATAGTATTGTGTCTCCAGTCATTTTCCTGTGCAACAGGACACTGGGAATCACTCCTTCAGTCTAACCTTGTACTCACTGTCCATATCCTTTTAATTTAAAGTCATTTGTGCATGGCCATTTACCAAATAAGCCATTTTTCCCCAATGAATATTGATGCCTCTTCTGCCATATTTTAAAAATCTAATATTTATTAGGATATATTTTAGGATGGTCTATTCTTTTCCACTGATTTTTTTTTTTCTGGTTTCATCCTGGGCATATGCCCAAAGGACTTTATATGAGAAGCTTGCTCATCCATGTTCATTGCTGCTACACTCACAATAGCCAGGAAATGGAAAAGGCCTAGATGTCCACCGGCTGATGAATGGATAATGAAAATGCGGTACATACACGCAGTGGAATTTCATTTGGCTGTAAAGAAAAGTGAAATTATGAAATTTGCAGGTAAGTGGATAGATCAAAAAACCTTTATACTGAGGGAGGTAATTAACAATTAGAAAGACATACTATGCATGCTCTTTCTCATATGTGGATCCTAGCTTTAAATACTTAGATTTAGGTGAATATACATATATATATATATATACACATATCTATATATATCTTTTTATTTTTCTCTCAGACATTGCACAGACTGCAGTTCCTTCCTCCCCACTCCTAGTGTCTTTCCCCACCTCTACTCTCCTCCAGATCAACTCCTCTTTTCCCTCCGTTCTTCCCTTCAAACAAACAAGCAGAAAGACAGACAAGTAAACAACAAAAAAGAGACCAAAGAGCAGGCCTCCCAGGGATATTCACTGAACCTGGCTTAATAAGACTAGGCACAAACCCTCATTCACAACTGGATGTAGCAGCCCAGTAGGAAGGAGAGCCAAAAAGTCAGAGACACCCTTGCTCCCATTGTTGAGAGTCCCACAAGAGCACCAAGTGATGTAACCATAATGCGTATGCGGAGGACCTAGCTCAGAGCTGTACAGGGTCTGCGTTTGTTGATTCCCTCTCTGTGAGCCTATATGAGCCCTGCTTAGTTGATTCTGTGGGCTGTGTTCTCTAGGGTTTTCATCCCCTCTGGCTCCTACAACCTGTCCTTCCCTTTTCTGAAGAGTTCTCCTGGCTGTGCCTAGAGTTTGGCTGTGTGTCTCTGTATCTGCTCCCATTGGTTGCTGGATCACACCCTTCTGATGACAATTGTGCTAGGCAGTATAACAGAATATCATTACGAACCTTTGTGTGTTTTAAATGGAGAACTTTCAGAAGCTAGAAAAATAAAAATGGGACATGGTGGGGGCAGAGACATTTCTTGAAAGATAGGCAAAAATAGAAAGGTTTAAGAGGAGAGGAGGGTGGGATGGTATGACAGAGGGGACCCTAAGGTAGGAATAACTGACAGTAGGGATGTTTGAAAGAGTCACATGAAAACCTCTTCCTATTCTAGTGATAATATTCTGGTAATAATATTACATTGGTCTTTTTCAGACGTCTTGGTATTATATGTTGATGTTTGGTAAGGCAAAGGCCCTATCTCAGTCTCTGCATATGTGTATATATTATTCATTTTGTAGGGCTGTGTGGGATGATATATGTACATTTTGATGTGGGTATGTACATCTGTGCATTTAGATACATATATGTGCATGCATGTGGAAACAGTCATGTGTCTGCCTCAATTCCCACCACATTATATGTTGGGATGGGTCTTTCACAGACCCTAGAGTTAACTCATTTGGCTAGACTGGCTGGCCAATGAACTCTAGGGATCCCCAGTTTCTGTTTCCCCTGATCTGAGACTGTAGTTGCATGCTGCTGTGTGTATGGGTTTTACACGATGTTAGAGTTACTGACTAAGCCATGACAAAAACCTCAAAGTGTTAGATTCATATCCATATGAACAGAAGATGATTTCACTTTCAAAAAACAAGAAAGATGCTATTCATGCTTTAATAGGAGTATCATTATGTTCCGAACATTTGTACATATAATTTTGACATTTTTATGTTACATTTCCTTAATGAAGAACCTAACTTCACTTTTCAGTTGATAAGATCTATTTTATGCCATCTAATTAGATTTTATAAATTTCTTCCTGTACACCTCATGGATTTCTTGCTAAATTTGATATATTTTATTATTCTTCCAATATTGTAGGGTTTCCTACTGTTTTTACGTTTAGGTTCTTGTTAGTAGTATATACAGAATCCAATTTTCAATTTTAATGTCCTTGAGCTTTATCTAGTTATTAGGCCAGAATACTTAAGAACTATTATATGTGTTCTTTCTACATATGTAACCAAACCAAACATTTTCCATAGAGGGAAGTTGAGTCTCCTGATGTCAGTGCTGGAGAACAAACTCAGGTTCTCTGGAAGATCAGGAGCCACCGAGCTCTTGATTTTCCATTCTTACTTTTTACTTCATCTTATAAGTAGGTATTACCATTTTTAAATGTCTTTTCTGCTTGTATTCTAATAACCATATAGTTCCGTTTCTTTGCTTTTGATCTGATACCTTGGAGTAAACTCTCTTAAACATAAATTCAGCCTGTAAGGATGCACAGGCACCTCCTCAGGGGGAATGAGAACAGCAAATTAAACCACAGGGATGATTCTTAATTAAGGAAAAGCAAGAAATTGTGACCTAAAGCTAGACCTGAAACACCGCTCTCTAGAGACCACACACAGACATCCTGCCGTGGGAAGTGGGCAGATGAGGACACTTGGGCTGCGAGGGCAGAAGTTATTTGGTCTCAGGTGGCCAATTGCATGTGGGAGTGTAGACTGGAGTGTTTTCTGTGTCTGTTTTGGGCAGGAGGTTACACTTTAAGAAATGGATTAAAGCTGGCTACTTAGAGAGAGGCACAGAATGCCATCAGTATGGGGAAATGTATCTTGTTGATGGGGGTTAGAAGCCAAAAGAACAATCAGGAAAAAGAGACTAGGCCTAGATTTTTATTTTCTGTCTTTCTTTTACCCACTTGGTGCTTTTCTAGCTCCTCTTGTATGTCTCCATTCAACATTGCCTCACAGTACTTCCTCCTCCTCCTTCTCTTCTCCCTCGCCTTCTCCCTCTCTCTCCATCTTTTCTTTATGCTTCTCCCTTCTCCTTTCCCTTCTTCTTCTAACCCACTGTATCCAATCAGAGCTGCCCACATGGGCATGCACGCAGGATGCATGTCCACTGGAGCATGGAAACACTGACTGCCTCTCCAACTGCCAAGAACTTTCCAGTTAGGGCCAGGCCTCCTTCCTTTCCCATGATGGAAAGTTTGCTGCCTTGATCTTGTGTAGGTCTTGTGCAGGCAACCAGAGCTACTATGGGTTCTTGACAGCCTTTCCATGTCCAGAAGACACTGTCTTGCAACAATCTTCCCCTTTCTTCTGTGCCGTTGACTGAGCCTTGGAAATGAAGGAATGTGACACAGACGTCTCCTGTAGGGCCTAGTGCTCCACAATCACTTATCTCTGCACACTGAACAGTTTTGAGTCTGTATTGACTGCTGTCTGCTGCACACTGAAGCTTCTATGCAGGGTGACAGGTGCACTGTTTTATGAGCATAAGAATATGTACTTAGAAGGCAGTTTGACACTGTGTGAGGATTGTTTCTTTTGAGGGAGCCTTTTCTTTGTGACTAGTCAGTGCCCTATCACTATTTCCAGAACTTGGCACAGATTATCCTACCCAGAAAAGTGCTTGACGAAAGCAGGAGGACAGAAAAGAGACATGGCTACTGCTCAGAGAACATTTGTCATTGAGAAGCTTTGGAAGCTGACATTCATCTTTTTATATCTTAACTCACCAATTAATTTGTTTGTATTTAACACCTACCATGCACCTGATATGCTGCCAGACGTGGGAAATAAAATCATAAACAGGTCAGACAAACTCTCTGCCTTCATACTTCTCTCTGTGTGTGTCTGAGTTTGAGATAAGTGACTAGTAATCAAACTGATCAGCCAACTGCAGGCTGTGGGAATGTTCCTAGGCACTTTCAGGACTCCCATGCCTACACTGAGGACCTGGGACATCCTGCTAAAGTGTGAATTCTTATTTGGCAAGTCTCGGATAAAGCTTCCGCTGTGCAGCTCTGAGGAGTTTCTGTGGAAGTTACTTAACTCAGGGATCATAAGCTGAAGCTCTGCTTGGTCATGGGAATTCAGATAGATGGTGAGGAGTTTGGAGAGGACTAGTTTGCAGACTGGAAAGCCAGCACACGTTTCTCTGCAGAGAGACTTTTGAGCTATGTTCTGAATATGGCCAGCAACTAGCCCTGTGAACACCTGGAGAGTGTGTTGTGGGTATCACTGTTGGGACCAAGTTATCTCAACAGGAACCCTGAAAGTAGTGAGCAGGAATGGAGGCTGTGGAGTGAATTCAGGCTTGTTTGGAGGAAGAAAAATTCCAAGAGACTCTCATTGATTAATAGTTTAAATTTTGCATGCATGCATGAACATACACACACAGACTCCCTATAGTTGCCTTTGGAACAGAATGCAATGACATGAGATACTGGTGGTGGCAGCAGCCCTTTGATGGCGAGACAGATGGAATCTAATATGAGGCTGGTAGGGTGGACAGAGACAGACAGCATTTCAGAGGCCCCTTGTGCCCTTATAAATTCTATTTACAGTGTCCATGTCAGTAAAGTGGCTCGTGTCCACCTCTATTGTCCTTGAGTCTTACAGTTCTGACCTTTGGACAGTGTGGCCTGACACACTGGCTATGCCAATCCATCCAGCCTAGAAGACCCTGTAGAAATCAGACTTGCTTTGGGCCTGGCTCACTTGTTGAAGAAGTGAGTTTCCATGAGGACCGGAGCTGCAGGGTGTGGTTCTTGTCATGCACAAGCAGCTAGAATCCACAACATGGCAGCTAGTGAAGTTCCGAAGATTGCCCCTGGCTGGGGTGGGACAGCCCTGCTTTGATGTGAGGTTCTGCCTCCCAGAAGCTTATGCCTGACTACTAAGCACCCCCTTCCCTTTCCATAGAGTCCTGCTCCTAGCTCCTTCCTGTGTGGCTGGAGCCTGTGTGGCTAGAGTGAGATTAAACTTTCCTGGATCTAAAGGGCAGCCAACAACTGCTGCATGCACCAGAAACTTGGTGGAGTTGAGGCTCAAAGAGTTTCAGGAAGGAGGGCAAGTATGTTGGCCAAGCCACATCAGGAATTGCTTTGTCCAGCCTGATCACAAAAGGGATGAAAGGCAGACAGGGAAAAGAAAGGGAGAATCAAAATCAACTTGGATGTGTTCTACTCCACAGAAACTATAAACTCAACCAGGTAATGCTGAGAACGCTGGAAAGACAAGAGGGAGAGGAGGGTGGGTGAGGGTGTGCTGTGTCCATGTCAGAGTGCTCAAAGCAAAGACCCTGTTCTCCACGAGCTTCCTGTGGAATTAGGAGAAAGACTTGAAGTGGCATTCTTACGCGCACATCATATTTACAGCAGTTCCATTCACAATAGCTAAATTAAAGAATCAGCTTAAGTATCTAACAATGGAGGAATGGGTAAAGAAAATGTGATATGTGTGTGCGATGGAATTCTTTTTCAACTGTAAAGAAGTTATGCCATTTGTAGGAAAATGGATGCAAGCAGAAATAATCATATTAAGTGAATTAAACAAGTTTCAGAAGACAAGTATGTATGTTTTCTTTCATTTGTGCATTCTAGATTTTATGTCTGTGGATAAATCATATGTGTATGTGTGACTTCAAAGTAGAAGATAAACTGCCTAGGATGCAAAGGGTACCAAAGAGAGGGTCAAGGGCAGGGGTGGGGTTGAGATTGGGGTGGAGGCTAATGGGATCTTGGGAGCGTACTCACAGCTCATCATACAGTTCATGAAAAAAGGTGTCATGTGAGCTGGTATAATAAAATAAGTAGAGATTTTCTTTGGAATAAAAGATGAGATGTGACAGGTTCTAAGCAAGACAAGGCCTTAAAAGAGAAAGTTGAGTGACATTTGCAGAGGCAAGAAGTCCTGATGAAACCCAAACTTGAGGGCTAAGGCTCAAAGAGTTCTAGGAAAGGAAGAGCCCTGAGTAGGTGGAGCCAGGGACCTGTGAGAAGCGGCGAGGTGGGAAGAGCAAGGAAACTGAGGTCTGGAGAGGTGGGACACAGTGGCTTTTCTCTGAGCCAGCTGAAAGCCATTCAAAGTTGTGGGCGCAGCATGGGAGACACTGGGTGTGGTTTTTAGTGCCTTTCTGTGTCTGCAGCACCAGGACCAACCCTGCAGTAAGGGAGAAAGATTGATGGTAGACAGGATAGGAAAGTCCGTTTCCTTTCACTCTTGAAAAACCTTGAGCTCCATCTGCCAGGCTCCTCTGGAGGGGCGGGAGATGGTGGGCATAAGATCTCGTGGGAGAGAGGCAGAGGCTCTCCACCCCTTCCCAGGATGTGTGTGCTCTTACAGCCCCAGAGCACACCTGCTGCTGTTGATAATGCTCTTGATTATCTTTGTTCTCCCAGGCTCCTCTGAGTTCACAGCTCCTATCCGCATACTTTCCAGAGCTTTTTATGATTATCTCTCATCTTTACACTTTGCTCCATTATTTAAATGAGCCTGAGGTAGACACTAAAGCAACAGCTGGCTTGGCAAGGTGGAGGTGCTTCAGGAAGGGGCGCCTGCCTGCGTTGGGTTTGACAGAGACCCCGATTGATCTGATTAGGTTCCTGACACCAGTCGCTTCAGCCCTGTTCACCCTCTAGCCCTCGAGGTTAGCCTGCTAACCTGCCTTCAAGGACATGGGCCCTAATGCCTTTAATAAGACTGTTATACCTGTGACCAGTATTATCTACCTGGCCTTGGATTGGTGACTCACCTTGAGAAACACTGACTTCCCCCTCTTTTGGCTTAACACAGACTTCTGAAGGCAGGTATATGAGGTCCTTGATTGCATTCATGGCACAATAGTAAAAGGCATCCCCCATGCAACAAATCCCTGGGCTTCACTAACCCCTCTGAATTTGGCCTGATAGAATTATCGCTGCTATTGGATTCTAGCTCTCTCCTAAGGTATCTCTCCTGGACTCCTGGTGGCTTTATGTTAGGCCCTGTTCAGCCCTAGAGAACCATTGACTCTATGGCTCTCATAAAGGAGGCAACATTATTGGGAGACCAATAGAGTCACCATTGCTCAGATTTATGAAGCAAGTTGGTAGAGAAGATGGAATTTGAACCATGATCTAGCTGGGTCAGGGGAGGGAAAGATGGTATATACAGGAGGAAGCTGAGGCCAAGCTCTGGACCTGGCACAATGGCCAGGAAGGAGACAAGGAGACAAGGAGGAAAGAGTGTTGTGACACAGCTTGTTCACTGACCTGTTCTTGCCTTGAAATGCTGTCATAGTGACTTTCTTATTGCCGTGATAAGACACCACGACAGAGGCAACTTATAGGAGAAAGTTTATTTGGAGGCTTATAGTTTCTGAGGGTGAGTCCTTGACCATCATGGTGGGGACCATGACAGCAAGCAGACAGGCATGGCACTGGAGGAGTAGCTGAGAGCTCACATGTTGATCCACAGTCAGGAGGCAAAGATAGGCATGGTGGAAATGGTGTAGTCTTTTGAACCTCAAAGCCTGATCCTAGTGACACACCTCCTCTACCAAGGCCACACCTTCTAATCCTTCCCAAGCAGTTCTATCAACTGGTAACCAATCCTTCAAACATATAGCCTATGGGGGTCATTCTCATTCAGTTCATCACAAATGCTATGGGTGAGCAAAGTGAGGTTTCGGTGTATACTGGAAGGGACAGTGGTGTGCTGAATGACAGAGTCAGGGTTTCAGTTGATAGAAAGTGTGGGGGGGGGTTGATATAGCACACTGACAGTGAAGAATGGGTGATAGAAGATCTGTCCCCAACGTAAAAGATATTAACCAGCCAAACGTAGGTGCACCAGCATCCGGGTCTACTGAGATGGAGCCTGTAGATGCTCACTGCCAGGTATTGGGACTACAGCAGAGAACAAGCCAGGCCTGACCTGACCTCCTGAGGCAGATATTCACATAGGTGAAGAGAAGCAAAAGAAAAGAAAAATCAATACCAAACTGTTCATGGTGAAGATGGGGGCATGAGACCAGGGGAATCAAGGACCATGATGGTGACCAGTTAACGAGGCCTGTGTAGTTTGGGGCAAATCTGACATGTGAGTGGTTTCCAAAGTCAAGGCTGCAGAAAGTGGGTGGGAGGTGTCTGCTCTTTTATTTAATGTGAATTTATGGCATGCATGGTATATGGCAGGCATCTTTCCAGGCATAGAAAGTGTAGAGAATGTCTTCCTGCTGTTCACAGTCTAATATGCAATGTTGACTGTGACAAATATATGATATCGTCCTGGGAGATAAGTGCTTTGGAAAGAAATTACTTAGAGAAAAAAGAAAGTATGGAAAGTAAGGAGGGCTTCTTTGGGGAATGTGGCTGTGGAGAGGCTTGGTTGAGATTCATGAGGCCAGAGATCAGAGGGAAGAGGTTGAAATAACAAAAAGCTGAATAGGAGAATGGTCTCTTGGTAAAAAGCATACAGGCCCAGGACTGAGACCAAGTTGGGAATGTTTTAAGCCTAGAAGAAAGCTATGGTCCCCGGAGTGAAAAGAGCAAGGTAGAGCAAATGGTTGACTGAGTGCAGGGTGGAGGTTGGATCCTATGAGAAGAAATGTGAATCTTCTCACATGGGCTAGGGAAGCCCCTCGAAAATTTTGGTGTAGGGCAGTACCAAGAGCCTCAGAGACTTTTTCCTGCTGTGTGGAGCATATGCTGAGTGAAAACCTGTGTCCAATGTCTAGCCTCCTGACAACATGACACAGATGACGTCATCTACAAAGCTCACGCTTGAGAACCATTCTGTTGAGTTATAAAACAAACAAAATATCCACAAAAATGAAGTAAGTTTGGGGTTTTTGCCTCAGGCAGGTCAGATTTTTATTTGCTCTTGGGGGGCCACAGGTTGGCCTGTGTCTAGAGACAAGGAGACCAGTAAATGGAGAAGGGGGCAGCTTCGTTTTGTCAACCCTGGCGTTCTACCACATACCTGCAGTGGTCCAGGCAGTGCCTCCTTGGTAGCATGAGCCATAAGGATGGACGATCTTCTGTACATTTCAGAGCAGACGCCATACTTCAAGGGCAACCGTCTTGTTTGAGAGTGGCGTCAGGACCGCGGCAGTGCTGGCAGGTGGGTCTCAGCCTGGGCAATGGGGGCTCATTGGCAGTGCTGTTCACCTCACAGCAGTTTTCAGCCTCCATCCTGGAGGTCCCATCTGTGGTGTTTCCATTTAGTTCCCATTGCACCTGATAGCCAGATACATCCCGAGAGAGACCTTGTCCTCAAGCCTGGCACGAGACATCTGCCAACAGATTCCTTGAAGATGCCAAGTGGGTTCAAGAACCCCCAGAGGGGGTTGTACATGGGACTCACATGCCCAGAGCACCCCTGTCACAGCCTTGCCATGGGCTCAGACTGTTTCCCTCTGCTGGAGATAAGTTCTTCCCGAGAGACTACTTCTGTACAAGGCGGTGGTGAGGACCACACACTCAGTATTGTTGTAGCTCTTCAACACACAGCTCAGCTGGCCTTTCCCCCAGACCTTGCCTGTGCCTCTGGGGCCAGACCTCTCTGCCTGTGCTTCTGGGGCCAACTAGTACCAATAGCCACAGAGACAGGGCGACATTTCATGTTACTCTGTCACCTGTCACTTCTTCCACCAGGGGGCGCCTCTCTCACTCATCAGGCAGAAGCCAGAGCCAGCACCCTGTAGATCCATTCACAGGGTTGAATTGATTGCTGGGTCTATGTGTTCAGTTTCCAATTGGTGCCCCATGAAATGCTCAGATTGGTGTCTCACTTGGTGTTGTTCATTAGGACTTTAAGCTGAGACCATTCAGTATTATTGCCTGTGTTTTTATACCGTCCTAACAAGACTACAAACACCTAGCGGGCAGGATCTGTTTCTTATCCATCTCTCTGCCCCCAGCCCCAGGAGCTGAGCACAGAAATTTATTGATAATGGGTGCGTGGTAAGTACATGCTGACTGACTGACTGTTGAACCAGCCACAGGAGCTGAGTGGATGCGATATTCTGCTCTCTCTGCCTCTTCAGTTGTAACAATAGATCAAGGCAAGACTTCAATTATCCTCTGCTTTCCCTCCTGAGCTCTCCTTTCTGTTCATTCTATTGAGAAAGCCACTGGTGACAGAGAGTGAGATGCCGAGAGAGACAGAATGCTTTCAGAGCCCCGGGAAAGCCGTGCACCACGAAGGACATATTTCAATGAAGTTATTTTCCACCAAGGCTAATATTGTGCTTCAGTACTTCAGGCTCCAGTGAGCTCATCAACAATGTTGCCTTTAATTTTACCATTTGTACCCAGTCATATGTTACCCTCGATGTTTCTGTCTGGCTCCTTCTCATCAGAGGAATGTTAGGGCTTCCATTGTCTTTGAAAAATGGCTTTGAGATGGACGTGCTTGGATATCCATCATGTTTAATTATCTCCTTCATCACACTCCCTCCATTGTGTGCTAAAGGATAAAGTGTTCATAGACTCATTAAAAAATGGAATTCATGTGAAGGAATGTGGGAGGGAAAGTGTACATCGAGTCGAAGTGTAGAAACCTCTCTCTGATTTAGTCCTTATATAACCCATGGCCTTTATGCCAGAAGAGTATGTGGCGTTATTTCTTGGGCCAGCCTGTAACCAAATCCAGAGAGCCAGGGGAGTGCCTGTGACCCAACAGAGAGGAAACCTTTATCTTTTCAGGGTTCTCAACTCTGGAATCACCTGGAGATAGTCTTTATACCCCGTTGTGGTGGTTGGTTTTAACTGTTGACTGAATATAGTATAAGGTCACCAAGGAAGAGAATGTCAGTGGGAGATTGTCCAGGTCAGACTGACCAGTAGGCCTATCATAGGTGACTATCTTGATTGATGTGGGAAGGCCTAGCCCACTGTGGGAAGTGCCATTCCCTAGGCATGGGTCCCGGGTTGTATGGGAGTGGTCGGGGTGAGGTGAGTGGTTCATTATCTTGCTTATGAATGTGATCTTATAAAATGCTCCAAGTCCCTGCCACCTTGACCCTCCAACTATAATGGACTGTAACCAAGAATTGTGAGATAAATCCTTTCCCCTCCTAGATGATTTTTGTCAGGGTATTTTATCACACTAACAGAAATGAAACTAAAACACACACCTAATCTTAGCTCACCCAATAAATTCTTTTGTTTGGGGTTCATGAAACATTTTTAAAGCTTCCAGGAGAATCCACACTGTAGGTAGAAGGTAAACTATAGATCTGGACACAGCAGGAATATTTTGCCCTTTGCAACATAGTCTGGAAATGGCTTGGGGTGGCTCAGAGTGTTGGAGATTGTGTTGCTGCTGGTATTGAGTGGACTGAATACCAGGGTGTCTCCAATGCATAGGCCAACCTTCCCCCCCACAAAAACTTCACCAGGCACCAAATGCAAAAGTACCAAAAGTAGGAAAGATCCTCTGGAGCATTTGAAAGTCACACGTGAACTTATGCACACATATGAAACATCACATGAATGTCTGTTGGCTTACATTGCATCCTTTCACATTATGTTAATATCTATGATTCTCAGAATTGTTGTACACACTCCATTTTGCTTATCCTCATCATGACCTCTTCAGGGAAATACCGCCACTATCTTCATTGTACATGCCAGGACACTGAGGCTGAAGAAACCACATGACTCCTCAGTGCCAAGTCTTCAATTTTAGACAGGGTTCTTTTTAGTAGCAAATATGCCACACACTCACTCCTCTGCTTCCATCCTTGCCCACTGGCTAAGGATGTCACTATTCACTGCCTTGGAATCCTTAATACAGTCCTCTTGGCAGCCCTGGGTAAGATGTGAAACCTCCTTGCCCCAGCCACTTACTGAATTATGACAATCTTGTCTAAAGCAATACCAAGGAGAGTCCTTGGGAGTCAGAGGGCCCTTGAACTGCAGGTGTTCAGACAATCTGTTTGGGAAATCCCAGCCAGTGTTAGCAGTGTGCCCTCCTGCCTGTGCCTATGAGGGAGTGACTGTCTCCCTCACGCTGGTATTTCTTTTAACTTTATTAGTGAGCTTGGCTCCCACCATATGCCTCTAATTGATATTCAAAGAAATTGAATTGTGTTCTTCATTTGGTACAAAGTAAATATTTCACCATCTTCTTGAGCTCGCTAGGATCTCCCTCCTGAGTCTGCAACATGAGATAATTATGAGAGCAGGTTGAAAGATGAGTCACGAAGCAGGCGGGACAAGAGTCGGCGCGCGTTAAGCTGGCAGAGTGGAGAAGCCAGGGCCCTGTAGCCCCTGTAAAACCCTGGGCACAATGAATAGTGGCACGCACAATTAAATGCCTAATGCCCAGGAGAAAGCTGAGTGGGAAGGAAGAGAGCAGGGGGAGAAAGCTCAAGCACAATTAAACAGCAACTCCTCCGGCTTCCTGGAAGGCGGCTGATGGAGAAGACACTGGCGCTCAAGAGGTGCATTCAGGGGCCACAGCACCTTGTTCAAAAAGTTGCCTGAGTAGGATCACCCTGAGTCTCAGCCAAGCCTGGGCTACAGAGGGAAACACACACACACACACACACATACACACAGTTGCCTGGGTCTCTTTACAATAAACAGAGACCCAGGCTCCACCTGGGCATTGTGGCTCACAAGGATCCACAGGGATCTGTTTCTCTCATGGGCACAGAGACCAAATTAGATCATTGCCCAGCCTGTCTTTAGTGGTCTCACACTGTGGCTTTGGGCAGGCTGGTATGTGTGCCAGAGGCACGCTGTATGTGCCTGTACAGACATTCTGTCCTCTGCTACTCTATTGTCCCTGGAAGTGGGCAGTATGGGGGCATCCTCTCCTGCTGAAGGGCCTTGGTTACAGGAGGGTTCATAGCTTCCTTTCTTCCCTCTAGAACTTGGTAACAGATGCCAGGAAGAACATCCATGGTTGCCTTGGAGTTCTGGTGCCAGCCGTGGCTACACCTCGGGACCCAAATGTATAGATGTTTCTGTCTACCTTTGCTGGCTAATGTCTCCTACAGCAGGGTCTTCCTCTGCTTCCTTCTTTGTTTCTTCCTCTTTTCTCCTCACTCCCCTCTTCCTCTTTCCCTATCCCTTCTTCCCCTACCTCTTCCCTACCTTCTCTTTCTCCTCTTCTTTTATTTTTTTTTCTTGGAGTCTTCCTATGTA
This sequence comes from Pachyuromys duprasi, assembly GCA_028658305.1. Taxonomy (NCBI): domain Eukaryota; kingdom Metazoa; phylum Chordata; class Mammalia; order Rodentia; family Muridae; genus Pachyuromys; species Pachyuromys duprasi. Next base: position 53,087,762 of record CM053744.1, read on the forward strand.
GGCCAGGCTGGCCTTGAACTCTTGATCCTCCTGCCTCAGCATCCTGAGTACAGGTGTGTACTACCAAACTCTCCCTCCAAGGATAGGGTAAGTGCTTCTGTTTTGTTTGCAATTTCATCCCCAGAGTCATTAGTGGGCACCTACACCAGGCCAGACCCTGTTAAGCAAGTTCTCAACTATTTCATTGTTTTTACAGGAGAACGCAGAAGCTGAGAGGCAATGAGGTTTCAGAACATCAAGTGATTGTGCTCCAAGAAGGTTTGAAGCTGAGCCCGGGTTTCTGATTCTTGGGCCCCTATCCTTAGAAGGTGTGGGAGATAAGGGCATGGCTTCCTTCTTCGTGGGGGTAAAGCAGTCCTTATGGTAAACTAAGGGTGAAAAAAAGCAGGACTTCTCATGATTTGGTATTCTGGAAAACAGCATTTCTGGACTTGTCCATTACTAGATCATTGAAAGGGGTCCCAGGGACCCCTGAACAACAACAAAAGGGCTCTATCAGTAATCCCATTTGAGAGCTATGTCTTTTGGTACCCTGTCACCCAGTTTTGGGAGATATCTGCACATTACATATTGAAGGCTGGGAGCTACCAACCCTGCTCCGAGGAACTGTTTAGTGCAGAATTCACCAGATCTCTGTGCAATCAGAGCCTCTCCTTCTACCCCATAGAGAACCTATGAATAGATCTTAAGATGCTGCCACGCTGCTTACAGTTCTGTGATTTGGAGACAGCCTGGCATGTACTATCATGGAGTAAAAATAGAACACTCAATGAAATGCAGAAACACTCATGTTCACACACAGATGCTCTCCTGACAAATCTGACCTTGATTGACAGGGTTGGAATCCGTTCAACATTTCAGAAACAGGGCTGAAGAAAACTCTTAAGGACAGCGCTAGTAGAGAACTTTCACTGAAGACATGAAGAAATGGCAGAGAACCCTAACTCACGGCGAGTTGAGCAATGTGAAGTCCATTTCACAAAAACAATCACAAGCCACCAATGATGCTCTGAGCACAGCTAGCTGGCAGGCTCTGCCAAACACGGCAGACCCAGGTCTCAGTGAGCTGAGCTTGGCGCTGATGGCCCCAGGGTTTGTAGGTTTGTGTCTATTCTTAGATGCTTTGTAGTTGCCCAGGGAGTGAAGAAACAGGGACTCTCCAGCCTCCGTTTATACGTGCTTCATATTCCTGTCTTATCTTTCTCTGGCTCCAAGTTCATTGAGCACCTACTTTATTCCAGATGCTAGAGACACAAGCAGTGAATGGTGCAGAGAAAAATACCTTTCCTGGAAGCTCTGTCCTTGTGAGCTTTGTTTTCTGTGACTTAACTTTATCCACAGGGCCACTCCCTTCCTGAGATCACACCTGGCAGATCCTCAAAAGGAAAGACAGAGTCTTTCCTTTTCTGAGTCTTAGTCCTCACTGGCTTGGCCACACCTTCCTGATATAGCAGCGTATCATGCCCCAGCCCCTTTGATCCAGATTCATTACTTTCTCTCTTTTTCTTGGATCTTTAAGTTTCATTCTATCCCTTACTCCTGGCTGCTTCATTCATCTCCTCAGCCCTGACACCTGCTTGGTGATGCACCAGGACTATGCCCCTGGAACAAGGATGAAAAGGAGCTTGTCTTGGCTCTCAAGGCACAGAGTGGACTGAAGGCAGGTTGTAGACTAGTGAGGCTCCGAGCTTGGTGAGGGAATCCAACACAGAGCCACAAAGGCAGGTTTCTGGGTGGACCTCTCACAGGTCTGAGTCTTAGGGGATGTAGAAAGACAAGTGGGCAAAAGGAGAGAAAAGCCTCAGAAGTGGAAAGAGAGGCCAGAGAAGAAACTGGGGGTAGCAGGAAGGGAGAAGAGTCAGACACAGCTTCCCCACTCCTTTCAGGTTGGCAGGTGGTAGCTGCCACATCTTGCCCAGCACCAAGTTCAGCCTGAGGCAGGTGAAGAGAGCAGAGCAGGTTCCCCACCAGCTCAACAGAAGAATAAGCTACCAGCAAGGGATAGACGCAAGGCTTGTCATGATTGTAGTGAAGCACAGGGACACAATTCTGGGAAAGAACAAAAGCAATAGGAGGTGGGGGTCTTAGATGGAGGTCAGGTAGACATAGATGAGTCCTCTTCTATGTCTACTTTAGGTCTGAGACCTACATCCGGGCAACCAGGGGACACAGCTAGTGCCAGGACGTTGGTGAAACCCAGGGAGCTAGCTAATTCAGAAATCCTATGGGGGCAATAAGTGGCCAGGGTAGCACTGTAGGGGAGGGGGGGTATGAATGGCCAGGGAAGCAGTGGAGGAAGAGGATGAGCAGCCAGTTTCAGGGGCAATGGGGGAGATGAGTGGCCAGGGCAGCAGATTAAACACATTGTCATCCTCTGAGAAGGATGCCAGCCTGGACTCTTCTAGGGCATAGAGAAGAAGCTGGAGCATGCCCGGAGGGAGTGGCCACATGTGTAGTGTAAGGAGCCGGTGATGATGATGATGATGGCTTTGGGAGAGATCAGAAAGACACCATTTCCCTACGCCATTACTTCGGGTGGTGTTTAAAAGGTCTATTCGAGTTGGAGACATGTGTCAAGGTCAAGGTGAAGTACATAGGACTTTTAAAAATTAGTCCAGAAATTGAAGTGGTAGAGAAGAGATAAAATAAGATTGTCAGAATAATCACTATTGGCTGGGGATGTAGCTCAGTGGGGAAAGTGTTTTCCTAATATGTGTGAAGTCCTGGGTTCCATCGCTGGCAGTGGATGTGGGGAACAGGCCTGTCATGATAGCAGTCTGGAGATGGAGGCAGGAAGATCAAAAGTTCACAGTCAGCCCGGTTTCATAGTGAGTTCAAAGTTAGCCTAAGGTATGTGAGACGCCATCTTAAAACAAAACAAACCAAACAACAAACAAACAAAAAAACAGTCCACATGGGTCAAACACTTCTGTTTAAGTGTTTGGAAATCTTTATTAAAAAAATCTTTTAAGCTTTGTGGGGAAAAAAAAAAAGATATTTGCTGAGTAAATAGGAGGTTGTCAGCGTTAACAGCTGCTATTTATCCAGCATGTGCTAGACCACAGCTATCGCGTCAATGACTTCCGATGCATCCAATCGGCCTCACTGCACCTTGAAAGTCATGCACCATTCTCCTCAGAGACAATTGAAAGCACACACCACCCATATAATTACATTGATTGGTTACTTGCACACTGTCAAATGGCACTTTACCAGTACCTTGAAACACACATACACATTCCATGAAATTCTAGAAGGATAAAATTAAGTTGGAGTTCACAATATTTAATGCTCCACTAATTGTGGTAGACTCGTACTGTCATTAGTGGCTATCTCCAGGCAGATTGCACGGAGGGAAAAATGTGTCATTAAGGAAAGTGGGTGTGAATCCATATTTTAAACTCTCTTTGCATAATTTCCTTGGGTGGGTGGCAAACACTGTTTTGTCAGCTCAGTGCCATCCTTTCTTGGACAGGGAAGAACAGAAAAGGAAGACAGGCAAGTGCTACAGTTTCTGTATCTACTTTTTTGAATGGCAAATTCTTTTCTTAATTGAGTGTGTGTATGTGCACTTGCATGTGTTTGTGTAAGCCTGTGTGTTTGTGCTCATGTGTGTTTGTGTGTGTATGTGTGTGCTTGTCTAGGTGTGGGTATATTCGCATGTCGTAGAATGCACGTTGAAAGCCAGATGATAGCTCTGAGCAGTCCATTGATTCTCTCCTTCCCCAACCCCCCCGTGTCCAGGCAGCGTCTCTCTCGCTGTTGTTGCTTGCTGCATGCTCCAGGTTATCTGGCCCTGCAGTGTCCAGGAGACTCCTTTAGCTCTTCCTTTCGTGTCATGGTTGGAGTGCAGGCTGTGTGCTCTCCCATTCAGCCCTCACATGGATCTGGGGAAGCTGGGCTCAGGGTCATCGGGCTGCAGGAGCAGCTGCTTTTACTCACTGAGCCATCTCCCAGGCCCTGGACTGTTAATTCTAAATGGGAATGTTTTTAAGTCGCAAAACTGGGCATTGTAATCCCTGAATTTATTTTCTGGGCACACACAAAACTGCCACCACAGGCAGTCTCCACTGAAGAGTAAAGAAGATGGACAAATCAGGTCAAATATGGGTTAAGTGTTTATGCATGCATTTATATACCCATTAAATTTAACTTCCCTAGGATTGTGTGGTACATTAAATAATTAGCAGTAGACACTTTGATGCTCTCTTCTGGAACCCCAGCAGTACCATTTTGAAGCCCATCATTGGAGAATGAAGTGTGTACTCCACTTTGAAGCCTGTGATCACCAGCTTGACTGGAAGAAGAAACACCTAGAGCACTGCTGAATCACAAGTTAGGGTGTGTTTGTGAGAACCATTCTAGAGGGGTAGCAGGGGATGGAAGACCTGCCCTGGATACAGATGGTCCTGTGGGCTGTGTCCTGGACTGGATCAAAAGCCAGCTGAGTCCAGTGTCTGCTTCCACTGAGATGTGAACCAGCAGCCTCCGACACCATGATTTCCCCATCACAATGGACTGTGTCCTCTGAACCATGAGCTATAAAACATTCTTCCATAAGTGTGCCCTGCTGAAAATTTGAGAAATCACAGCTAGAAGAAAAACAACTAACATATACTCCGTTGCATTTGTCATTGAGTCATTAAATGGCACAGTTCTCTGATTTGTTGATAAGGCACAGTTTGCTCAAGGGGCGTTGTTGTCATCAGGTAGAATGTGGCTCAAACTCAGGAGTACCGAACAGACAGTTCCTGCCTCCTGAATTATAGTGCTAGCTGCCATCTTTGGTGTTGGTTGTGAATTGGACAGGGAGGGGACGCATGATACCTCTGTCACAGAGGGCAGAGAGTAAGAGGCCAAAGAAACTTTCTTATAGTCAAAACTTTCTTATGGTGGCTGACCCTAGGATCTAGCTGCCTGTGAGTGAATCACAGCTCATCCCAGTGCATCATGGGTAAATGGTTCCTTCTCCAAAGTCTGGGTCTTTTTGTTCTTACAATAGGTCAATAGGAACACCCATCTCATGGCTTTGGATCTACGTCAGAAAGTGGCTTGGAACATGAACCTTATCTTTAATTGTTATCTTGTGTGGCTTAGGGGATAGTGTGCAATGGGTCTGCATGCCCAAGACTCTCCAGTCTCAACATAATTCATACAGTGATAGAAAAATGAAACAATCACCCCAGTGACTCATGGCATCTTCACACATTCCATGCTTGGTCTCAACTTCCACCGTGGCGAAGCTGTCCCAGATCTCTCATGCTCCCCCAGGCATCGGTCAGTCCCTCACCTCATTTGAATCTCGTCCAACTCTATCTGCAGAGGCTGCAGCCCTGGGGTTCTCCTCCTGTCAACAGCAATAAACACTGGATCCATCCATTCTAACTCTCCAGTCAAGAAGCCCAGAGAGAAAAAGGCCAGCTCGGACGGAGCCTTCAAATTTATGAGACAGGGACACAAAGAATATCTTGCATTTAGAGGGTGGAGACAGGCTTGGAATTTCTGGCAAAGGTTTTCCAACTCACAACATATTTTAATGCCATATGTATGTTCAGTGGCTGAACAGCTATCTCTGCTCTGCTTTTTTTTTTTTATTGAAAAAAAAAAGGAAAAAAGTGATCTATCCTAGGATTCAAGTGGGCTGCAAATTCAAACAGGAGAAAAAAATTTCAGGTGGTTCATGTGAAGGAAGGGCTGTTTGTCAGAAAGGCCAAGGGAAATAGTTGTGCCCAGTGTAGACCCTCCAGAGGAAGCCCTGATTTGCCAGACATTTATGATCTGCCCCAGCCTGGGTCAAATGTTCCCATTCATTATAGCATTGAAAGCTCACAACACCTTCCTGACACTGAAAATGCCAAAACGGAACAGTGCACAACCAAATCTCAGCAAGTGGAGGAGAGTTTGTTTTGCAAATGATTTACAAAGGACCTCAACATGCAAACAAACCCCAAGACGAGCAGCAAGGAGTGGCCATACAGATCCCATTTCTAGGTGGACAGTGATGTGCAGAGATGCTAGGAGGGATCTAGAGAAAAAGAGCCAGGCAAGAGCTTAACTTAGTCTCCTTCTATCACCAAGGAAACTGAGGCTCAAGCAAATTAACCATCTTCCCCAGACATACACAGATTGCAAAGTTTGCAAACCTGGGTCTGTTTGATCTCAACACCAGAACCTAAAAAATATCATGCATTGCATTCATAGTCACAGACTGAAAGCATCTCAGAGGAGAAAATGGAGGCTTGGAAGTGAATCTCCTGGGAAGACAAGCTGCCCTGCTTGGGACAGTATGGCCCCTCCACTGCATACTTCTGAGGCGAAACGGTCTATGGGCACTTGAGGACTTTGAGGTACAAATCACTGATGTCCAGCAGAAAGGAGCGCTGAGGATGGAGCACAGGAAAATCAGACCTTTGGGATTTGATATCCCATGGCAGCACTTCGCCTCATTCTTTTCACTGGACCATCACAGCCATCCATGATGACAGCTCAGTTGTGTTAAGTTTCTGTCAAGAAATGGAACCTGTGGACATGCCCATTGACAGATGAATGGATAAAGAAAGTAGAGAGTATGCAGATAACGGCCTTAAAAAAGGAGCGAGACTGAAGGATGCTGCAGCAGGAAGGAACCTCGGAGGTCTTATGCCAAATCAGATTAGCCAGTCTTGAGAGGACAAAGGTGGTATGATGCAGGCTGTATCAGCTGGCAAGGCCCAGCCCCCAGCAGTCTGCCATGGGCCTTCCTAGAGAGCTTCATTTGGTTTGAGACTTCCAGATCCACTTCCCACTCTTCCACCCCAGTCTCCCCTTCTCCTGGAAAACTGGTCCATCTTTTTTTTTCCCCTCCAGCTGCTTTCAGAGCAAATAGTTCCAAGCTTCTCTCTCCCTTATCTCAGTTGACCTTCAAATGCTTCCTCCTTGATTGAATTTTTTTGCAGCAAGGTTGTGCTCAGAACCAAGCCACATGCTCGGTTCTGAGCATGTGGATTACATCGGTGGATTGCATCCTTCTCCGTTGCTGTTTTTTTTTTTTCCTCTCTTTTTCGGAGAGGCATTGAGCTGTGTTTGTCTTGGCCAGCATCAGAGTTACACTTTCACTATGACATCTCCCTGGGCCTTCACAAGAAAAGCTATACGGAAGACATCTGTCCTCAGTTACCTCGTTTCTCTGTCTTGTGTCATTTGCTACTTGTGCAGTTTACAAATGCCCATCAAGAGCCTAAGCCTTTTTGTTATACCACTGAGATGGCGCTCGGGATATTACAGAGACCAGAATCAGGCGGAGATCTGTAGCAATCCTTTGTTCTCTCCTTCCTGGGAATCCACCTCGATTACATTTCCCAGCTCCCTTTGCATTGAGGTGGAGCCCTGTTCGGGCTATTGTCATGGTAGGGGAGACATAAGCAGCATAGCCAGGGCCAGCCCATTTGTCTTCCATGCAGGGTCCTTCGTTTGTCCTCTCTCCTCAGCTGATGGTCAAATTCAGGAGACTCAGAGAATAACCCCAGGCCCTCCCAGATGGTGGAGTCATTCACTAGAACCCTAGGACTTCAGGTTACTGCTGGGAAGGCTGCTATCACACATCTAATGACATTTTCAGAGAGTAAAAAGGAAAAAAAAACCCACAGTATTCTGGCACTGAAAAAAAGAAATAAATCTTAAAGAAAGCACACAAACAACATTGAGCCTGGGCCTGGGGAGGTGGTACAGTACTTACTGTTATTGTAAAGGACATGCCTAGAGCCTATGTTTGGGCAGCTGACAACTGCCTATAACTTCAGCTCTGGGGGATCTGACACTCTCCTGTGATGTTCAAGGGCAATGTGTGTGTGTGTATGGGCACACACACATAAATAACAATAAAATAAATCTTAAACCACCTTGGTTTTGTAATTTGTTACACACACATGTACATACTAGAAATTTGTGCCCTTTGGAGTATGTAGTCCACCAGAAATCCCAGATGCCAAACGAACAGTCCCACAGATCATGCTGAAACACATTCTAGGAGACCATCCTGGTGTTAGGAAAGGGTATTGAGGTGGGAGTTGCCAAGGGCAGGGAGGTCAGAGGGTCTGGTGTCTGAAGCTCAGGCAGTAATTGGGGGTCCACAGTGTTCCCATCTTCCTCTTATCAGGCAAACACTCATGGCTGCCCTCTCTGCTCTCCCGGGCTTTGGTATTCTCCTATCTTCATCCTTCTTTTTGCTGTCAAGATAAGACAAAACAAACAAAAACAAGACAAAACAACAAGAAAACAAGCAACCCCCCCCCAACGCAAACCAAATAAGCCAACCAACTAAACAACCAACAAACCAAACAAATAAATGTCATCAAGGAATCCCATGCTGGCTGACAAATGAGCTATCCCAAAAAACTTGCCAGAGGTTGAAAAAGATGAGTATGAATGTATGACATTTGCTCAACCATGCTTGTAGCAGTTTTATTTGTAATAGCCACAACCTGGAAATAACCCAGATGTCCCTTAATTGAGGAATAGATACAGAAATTGTGGTACACTTAGACAGTGGAATACTACTCAGCAATTAAAAACAAGGAAATCTTGAAATTTGCAGGCAAATGGTGGGAACTAGAAAAGATCATCGTGAGAAATCTATCCCAGAAGCAGAAAGACACACATGCTATGTACTCACTTATAAGTGGATATTAGATATAATATAGTATAATCATACTAAAATCTGTACACCTAAAGAAGCTAATCAAGAAGAAGGACCCTGGGTAAGATGCTCAATCTTCATTCAGAAAGGCAAACTCGGTAGACATGGGAAGAAGGTGAAAATAAGGAACAAGACAGGAGCCTACCACAGAGGGCCTCTGAAAGACTCTACTCAGTAGGATATTAAAGCAGAGGCTGAGACTCATAGCCAAATTTTGGACAGAGTGCAGGGAATTTTATGAAAGAAGGAGGAGATAGAAAGACCTAGAAGGGTCTGGAGCTCCACAAGGAGAACAACAGAACAAAAATATCTGGGCACAGGGATCTTCTCTGAGACTGATACTCCAACCAAGGACCATTCATGGAGATAACCTGGATCCCCAGCACAGAGGTAGCCCATGGCAGCTCAGTGTCCAAAAGGGCTCCCTAATAAAGGGAGCAGGAGCTGTCTCTGAGATGAACTCAGTGGCTGGCTCTTTGATCACCTCCCCCTGAGGGGCAGCAGACTTACCTTGGCACAGAGAAAGCCTATGAAAGACAGTCCTGATGAGACCTGATAGGCTAGGTAGGATCAGAGGGAAAGGGAGGAAGATCTCTATCAGTGGACTGGGGAAGGAGAATGGGAGGACATGAGGGTGGGGCTACAGCTGGTATACAAAGTGAATAAATTGTAATAAATTAAAAGAACTATATTAAAAATAAATAAAATAGAATACAAAGACTGAAAAAAAATTAAGGCATCTCCGTCATTGCTGGTCAACAGCTCAGTAGTAGCAGTGATGGACACACTGTTCAGTAGCAACTCAGAGCCCAGAGTTCAGTTGCTAACACCACACTCCTGTACCCTGGGGTGCCCTTCTCATGCATTTGGGGATGGGAGAAGACAGCGTAGGTTTGGAATGTCCTCTTTCTGAGTGGAGATTGAACTCGGGGTCTGGCATATGCTAGCCAGGTGTCCTACTAGAGCTGTGCCCCTCACTGCCCCCGTGTCTCCAGAAAGCAGGACTGCCTCAGGAATTCACTGCAGGGACACGGAAGTCAGCTTTAAAGAACTCCTACCAGCTAAGTGGCAACAATTTGAGCATCAGTAATTGGAGAAGAGTAGCAATAATTGCGTTTAATTGGGACAAGTGATATCTAGGAAAAGCTACGCATTAACAATGAAAGTGACCATAAAGTATGCAGTTTTTATACTGAAAAGTTAAAAATGATAGGATACGCTCAGATATTCCACAGATGTTAACAAATGAGGGCATTGGAGTCCTGTGATCATCACAGATAAAAAATAAGTGCCCACACGCCATGCAGTCGCCAAGCCGACACCCCGGCCTCAATAACCTAGCAGCCCACTCCAGGTCCAGCCCCATTCTATTAATCCAATTTTGCAAATTGTCAGAGTGGTTACATAACCTTCTCTAGGCCACACAGCTTCTGAGTGAGGGATCCCCAAACCTGAACTCAGGCCATGTCTGGGATCTGCCCTTTTCATGAGGCTGTGCCACATCCCCATAGAAGTAAGTGATTTTTGTTTCTTTTGTCTCCTAGGCTATGTGTGTGTATGTGTGTGTGTATGTGTTTACCACAGTGGAAGCCAGCCAGAACCAGATCAGTTCTTTCCATCTATCATGTGGCTCCCAGGAATGAAAGAAAGTCACCAACCAGGCTCTGCCTCAAGTGCTTTTATTCACTGAATCATTTTGCTTGCCCAGGTTTGGGTTATTGTTGCTATTAGTAGTAGTAGTAGTAGTAATAGCAGCAGTAATAGTATTTATTTAAAATAGAAACCTATACTTACTTGTATATAATTAAGAAAGAATAAACTAGCCACACATACATAAGACAAATTCTAAAAATACAGGATCAGCTAATGTTGAAAGTTCAGGTCGGATTGGTCAGTGCTGATGGTCACATTCAGGCAACCTGAGAGTAAAAGGGGGCACAGCTCAGTGTTGCAAAACCACTAATTAGCCAAGAATCCCGGAGAGATGCGGGGAGTACACGGATCCAACTGCTCATCTCCTAGGAGATGGAGCCTCCAGAAAGCTGCTAGGATTATAATAAAATATGAGGAGAAACGTGTGAGCTTTTAATAAGGCTAACAGACAAGATCAATAGCGTAGAACAACAGCATGAGAGGCACAGCGGTAGAATGCCAGCCCAACAAGATGTTCACGCATGCAGCTGGCAGGGTGAGTCCCAGGAGCCCGGAAGGTGTGTGGAGGGTACAGCTGTACGTCTTATTGGGAGGCTGTGTTGAATGGGTACCACTCAGCCTGATGAACTGACCCGCCATCCCTATAGGGGCTCTTCAGTCTCAGCAGGTCAGAGAAGCTTTTCTTTGCTGAGGTGTGGCCTGTAATAACCCCCCAACCAGAGGGCTGGAGAAGAGGTTCAGTGGGTAAATGCTTGCTTCCCAAGCATGAGGGGCTAAATTTGGATCCTCAGTACCCATGTAAAAATCTGGGCACATGAGTCTGCACCCATAAGCCCAGGACCAACGAGGCAGAGACAAAAGGATCCTTGAAGCTACTGCCCTGCCAGTATAATAGCTGAATCTGTGAAGGACCCTAACTGAAGAATATGGCAGCGAGCGGTCGGGGTGGACATCTGAGGTCCACCTCTAGCCTCCACATGTACGCACACATACACACATGCACACACACAGGAAAACTATCAAAAGGCTACGATGAACACTTTGCAAGAAATAGAAAACAATAAGTGTACAAAAGTACAAGGCGGCACTTGGCAAAACACTGGAACACGTCGTAGTGAGTCGGAAGTACACCTGTCAGCCTAACTTCCTTGAATGTTTCCCCTGCTTTTGAAGCTGTCTGACATTTTCTAAAAGCTCATATATCATGTACCTAGCAACTGCGCCTGAGTGCCCATAGGGCCCATTTCTGTGCCCCCCAACCTCCCATCATGCATTTTTGTCAGAGGGCATCACCCAAGGGCTCTCAGAACCCATCTGCTATGTGTACAAGTCGGACTTCGGAATTGGCCACCTCATCCCCCTCCCCCTGGTGCAGTCCTACCTAATGACTAACAAAAGTGGGGGATGCAGGCACTCTTTCTCCTCCATCATTATCATTTTGAGACATGGGTTTCCATGCTCTCCTAGAGCTTGCTCCCAGTGTCAGCACGTGCCAACAGCTATCTAGACGGCACTCTCATTGCAAGGTCACTCACCTAACCCAAAGTGATTTTCCATTTCCCCAAAGAAGTGCTCCCAACTATTCATCTTGTATCATTGTTGTTGTTTTTGAGACAGGGTCTCAGTGTGTAGCGTTGGCTGGCCTGGAACTCACTTTGTAGATAATGCTGGCCACAAACCCACAGAGGTCTGGTTGCCTCTGCCTCCAGAGTGCTGGGATTAAAGGCATTTGCCATCACAGCCAGCTAACCAATTCCTAAATATATTGCACACACTTAACCTTTTATCAGAGAAGCTTCTAGAGCAAACCCAGCTGGGACTACATTCATTATTGCAGATTAACTTAATTAAGGGTAATTAGTTAAGTTTGTAAGCACTATTTACATTAGCAAAAGATTGTTTTAAGAATTTGCCAATAACCTAGTAGATGTCTTTATTAAGTAGAAAGAAAGGCAAAGCATGTACAGCATTTCGAGTTGCTTGTAAGCAGGCACGAAATCCCCCTGTAAAGTTAAGAACGAATCAACACTGGGCAGGAGAACTTGTCTGGAGATGGCCTGAATGTTAGTTAGCTCATGAACTCCCCGGGGAGAGCTGAAACTTGGCTCTCTCTGTCCTCATAGCATTTGGTGTGAATCTCTGCAACAGTGCATACTGTGCTGTGCCAAAATTTATTTGTTTCCATGCTTGTCTCCAAGATCTCCAGTCTGAGTTCCTGAAAGTCTAAGACTGCGGCTCCTTTGCCTCTGTCAACCTCATGCTACGTTCTAATCTTGCCATGTAAGTGTGAGTGGCTGTACCACCTAGTTGTTGACAAAATGAATAAATGAATGACTGAGTAAGGAGGCGTCTGTCCTGTCCAATACACTGTGTATCCTTTTGACAGAAACTACTTTATTGGCTGTCAAAACTGTAGAGGTTCAGGCAAACCGTTGTGGGTTAGTGTTGAAAACTAAATGTGTATGCAAATGAATGAATTAGTGAATAAGTAGAAAGACAGGCATGTGACAACCTCAGGGTGTTTTGGAGCAAAAGCTGCCAAAGGTGGCTTGTTTTGTGCTTGTTGGTGGGATGTAGCTGAGCTTGGTTGGCTGTTTGGTGAACATAGCAATGATCAGTGAGTCACCAACTAATCTAGTCCTTAACTGCATCATACTACTTCTAGTAGCTCAACTCCTTAGCACAATTTCCAATCTTGCCTTTTCATTTATATCTTGAATAGTTTTCCTTGCTTTGGCTTCACTTACAAACATGGTCAACCTATCCTATCACTGCAATTGGAGTGATTGCCCATTCAGTCCATAACATACCTAGGAGCACAGTCACTCATCATCTTAATTAGGGGCTGGCATTCCTTAGCCTGCTGTCCCATGGAGCTGGCAGTTTGTTTTTTAGTAAATAAAGTTTTATTGAAACACAGCTGTGACTTTTTGTTTTGAGTTGCCTGATGTTGCTTTCACACTGCAAAGTCTGTAATGGCAGTATGGAGTGACAGAGAGCCTCTGCTTGTTACGTCACAAATATTAATTATCTGGTCCTTTAGAGAAAAAAAATGCTGATTTTTTTTCCTGAGAAAGCCCAGAAGTAAGGAAACCACTTTGTACCATCACACATTCAGGCGTGCAAAGAGCCTATCACGTGCCCGTTTAAAATGAATATACCAGTGTTCTTCTTCCAACTGTGCCTAATAGACACAGTCTAACTGACAAGGAAGCAAACAGAGTTATGCAGTATAATTGATGCCAGCGAACATAGCACAATTTCTAATGAGTGTATGCTTTGTTCCCTATGACAAAATATTGCTAACTCTCCTTTGCTGGAAGACAGCAGAACAGTGTGGTACCTGAGTCCCACATGGTACGCCTATTGGGTACCATGAGGACCAATGGTGTTATTTTATACTGTCACTAACTCTCTCACTAAGGGTCACATGCTTCTCAACTGCGAAACAGTGTTTCTTTTCAGTTAATATGGGGATTAAATGAAATAATTAGTAGCTGGGAAAAAAAGGACTATACTTAATGTAATTAGGGCTTTCAAGGTACTGCACTAAGTGCTTTTAGCATGCATTATCTCATTTGATTCTCCCCAAACATGGCAAATGTTGCCCCTACTTGAGGGCTGAGGTGGAGATATACAGGGACTTCATGTATTCCCTCAGCATGCACTTAAGTTATTGATTTATTTATATCTTGGTTTATTGATTGTGGTTTTTAAAGACAGGGTTTCTCTGTGTAGACTTGGTTGTTCTAGAACTCACTCTGTAGATCAGGCTAGCCTTGAACTCATAGAGATCCTCCTGACTGTCTCTTGAGTGCTACAATTAAAGTCGTGTACCACCACTACCCAGCTAAGTTATATATTTTTTAAAGTAAGAGATTAAAGAATTGTGCATGGTATTTCTTGCCTGTAATCAAGCACCCAGTAGGATTGTGAGTTCTAGGATATCCTGAGCTACAAGGTAAGACCCTGTTTTAAATCAATCAACCAACCAATGAACCGATTAATCAATTTGATGATTGCACAGTGTTTTAAAATACATGCACTTTGTGTAATGGCTAAATCAAGCTATTTAACATGGGGACTGTCTCCATTTATCAATTATTTGTGAGAAGACACTCAGTATTCTATTCTCATAGCATTTTTTTAACTATACAGTACATTTTGAACAGGTCTTTTCTGTGCATTTTGCTTGTCTTATGGAGACTTTGTATCACTTAATAAGTATCTTTTACCCTTGTGCTCACGGCCTATCCTGGACACTTGTAGCTCGCATCACACATTAGCCAATGCTGGGCTCTCTTCTTCTACTGAGACTGATTTTGGAATTCCACGTGTAAGTGGGAAAATGCAGCATTTCCCATTTCACTTAATGTAGCATCCTCCAGGTTTACACAGATGATAACATTCTTTCCATTAGTTCCAAGCTCCAAGCCCTACTCGTGAAGTGCAGATGTTTCTTTAACATCCGATTTAATTTACTTTGGATATTTAAGTCACTGGTAACAACTGGATCATTGGGAGGATCTGCTTTTAATATTTTTTTTAGGAAACTTTCTACCATGTTTTCTAGAAACCACACTAACTTATATCCCTGCCAGTATGTAAAGGCTCCATTTTCTTTGCCACCAGTGATTATTACTTATTTTATCTTCATGTATATGTATGTAAGCATGCCATGTGTGTACAGATGCCCAGTGAAGCCAGAAGATGGCATCATGGCTTCTGGAGTGAGAGCTGCTCATTATGGATGTTAAAACCAAACTTGCATGTACAACAATGCAACAAGTATTTTACACAACTGAGCACACTCAGTGGCTGTATTTTAACTTTTTAATTCTAGTCACTTTTTTTCTAATATCTATTTTATTTTAATTACATGTAATCTGTGTGTGTGATGGTGGTATGGGCATAAATAAGGGTCCACAGTGGACCATCACACTCCTGGAGCTGAAGCTACAGGTGATTGCAAGCCATCCTGTGTAGGTGCCAGGGTCTTCACTGGGGACTTCTGCAAGAGTAACAGCTGAGCACTTCTCCAGCTGAAGAAAGTGTGAATTCAGAGTGATTTTTATCTTCACTTCACATATAAAACATATATATGCAATTATGAATATATAATATATATTGAACACATATGTGATATATATTGAACACATTTATAACATATACATTCATGTATATATAATATATATTGAACATGCACACACATATAAAACAAATATACACATGCATGCATATGTAATATATATTGAGCACATGTGTGTATGCTATTTGTGTATCTCCTTTTAAGAAGAGTCCATTTTCTTAGTACTAGAAGTCTTAGCTGCAGCAGTTAGGCAAGAGGGAAGAAAGCAAAGTCGTGTGGATCTGAACAGAAGACAGGTGTCTAGCTCCCCTTCTGTAGCTGGAGGACCATACACATGCAGAAAAGCTTAGATACCAACCCAAAGCTTTCAAAGCTGTGGTTTCTGATCAGAGATGCCCTCAGCAGCTCAGTCTGTCTCCTTTTTAGACTCTGGAGGCTTCGGTGTGTTGAGTCCTGCCCTCAGGTCTCTTTGGCTGTCACCCATATCAGTTCTGGACCTCGCCAATCCCTGCCATATTCTTGCAGGCCTTTGGTCACACGCTGCTCTCTGTCTTTGTAACTGGGTCTTCTGAGACCTGATAGAGAACCACGGTTCTGCCTATTTCCCTTCTTGCTCGGGCGCTTTGTGGGTTCATCTTTTCTGTCTTTCTTTAGAATCTTCTAGACCCTGTAGGTTATGTGAATGCTTAGCCTATGAAATATCATGTCCTCTCTTTCTCTACGCGAAACAGGCAGCTACAGTGTCATCTCCTTCACACTGGTTGCTTAAGGAAGAACTTTCTGTCACTTGCAATCCCAGGGCTCTGATACATCATTTTTAAAAACATCTCCTTGCGAAGAACGTGGATATATACCTGTCAGTGCTTGTGTCCCTTTTCTCATGATTAATAAACTCAGGAAAGGGACCGGAGAAATGGCCTCAGAAGTCAAGACCACTTCTTGCTCTTCCAGGAAACCAGAGTCCACTTTAGGCAGCTCAGAACTGCCTGTTCCTCAAGCCCCTTAGATAGAATGCCCACTTCTTGGCTCTGCACATATGGTATAGATCTATACAGATGCAAACAAATATGTATTACACATACATTCAAAATAATTTTGAAAAAAAAGGGGAGGCTAGAGATATGATTCAGTAGTTAAAAGCATTGCTTTTCTGTCAGAGGCCCTGAGTTTGGTTCACAGCACCCATGTCAGGTAATTCGAATCAGCCTCCTACTACAGAGAATCCAATGCCTTCTTCTGGCCTCTTCAGGTTCCTGTACAAATATGCACAACCTCTCCCTCACAGAATTGAAAATAAAACAAAACAAAAACTTGGAGACAGGTCTCACTATGTTGCCAGTTGTGTAACTGGATATGTAAATCAGGCTGGCCTCAGACTCATGGAGATCCACCTGCCTCGGCTTCTATAGAGCTGTGTGCACCACTACACTCAGCTAGTAGAATAAATCCTGAAAGAATAGAATCAAAAGAAAGTGGTTGCTTCTCTGGGGTCACAGGTTGTCTCTTTGCATCATTGGCTCTAAGAAGGTTAAATGGTAGTGGCAACCCAGACCCTACATTTCCAGTGAAACTCGACTCTCAACAGATGTCTCTCTTAATTGCCACAATCTACCTGGATGCCATTTCTGAAATCAGCTAAATGAAGATTGAAAATAGAACCTCTCCCCGTCTGGTTATTTTGAGATAAATGCAAAATGTACACATTAGTGTAGGGCTTGACCTTGACACAGGACAGTGACTTCCTCACATCAGCCACTAAAGATGAAGGGATCGGTTTGTGTTAGAGAGAGATAAGCTGTGTATAGCCCAGCTCTGCTGCTTCTTGGCATGTTCCTCTGGTGCCAACTCATACTCCCTGTGTTGAAAGATAGACTGGTAATAGAAACTTGAGTAGCATATGAGACAAAAGGTGTACAAATGTGTAAGTGAATATATGTCCTTGAATAATGGTGCTGAATTCAGTATTGATTAACATAAAATTACATTTGTGTAAAGGTTGAAACATCATCAGCTTAATTACTGAGTAAGATGAAATACACAGAACTAAACATTCTATAAGTTGTCAATTTGAGTATTATATGGTATATATAGGATCAGTAGAAAATTAAATAGACTAATATGTATAAGAGGTGACTGTGTGGCAGGCACTATAGCAATGTTAATATTGTTGCTGATACTGATGGGATCATAGCACTCTCATCCCTTTCTCACTATTAGGATGCATTGTTGCCAGCATTGACTGATGCTCTTGTCCTTGATGCTACTGAGAAAGCAGTTAATAGCCTTAATCCTGATCACATTCCATCTTCTCTTAGGCATATATTTATCATTCTCTGTTTTTTTTTATTCAATATCCCCATGCGTTTTCATTTGAAAGTAGCTCCAGACTGAGTAGATGGTTTAGTCAGCACAATGCTTGTTTTAAAAGCATAAAGACCAAAATTTGATAATTAGAATCAACATGGGAAAAAATGCTGGGGATGGTGGCAAATGCTTGTAATCCCGGTGCTGAGGAGACAGAGACAGGTGGAGTCCTGCAGTTCATTGGCCAGCCAGCCTTGCCATCTACCTGGTTCCTGGTCGAGAAGAGACTCTGTCCCATAAAACATAATAAATGGTATCTGAACACAACAGCCAAAGCTTTTTCTAGACCCCACCCACCTTCTCTCACACCCTCATAAAGTGACAGTATACACAGCGACCTTTTCCAAGCTGACATGGTTAGAGGAGAGTCCTGGGAGAGAGGAGAAGGGATGGGGTGCCCTGGCCTTGACTTAAAGTCACCATTATTCAAGGACATATATTCACTTACACATTTGTACACCTTTTGTCTCATATGCTACTCGAGTTTCTATTACCAGTCTATCTTTCAATGCAGGTGGTATGAGTTGGCACCAGAGGAACATGCCAAGAAGCAGCAGAGCTGGGCTACACACAGCCTTCTCTTTGTGACAGTCTTCTGCTTGGTCCTCAAGTCTGACCTATTAGACCTTGTGCCCTGAGGACAGACAGTGCCTGTGTGTACTCTGTACCCTCAAATATGGGCTGTCTGTAAATGTCAGTAAATGGATTTCATGGAAAGAAATGCACAGGAGATGCCTCAGTAAATTGCATTTTAAGAAAAAAAAATTTCTCCTAAACCAGCCTTGTGCTCTAGCTATCAACAAAATGCCTCACTCGCTCTGAGCAGTAGTTCTAGACAGAAAGGCTCTTAAAACTCCCATCTACAAGCTGTGAGTGTGCCAGGCATGCTTTACGCTGGATGGTGCATAGGGCCCCAGATGGCTGAGGCTTTTATTTCACAGCACTCACATCTCTGAGTTCCAATTAATTGAATTGGGAAAAGCCATAAACTTCATAAGAGAACCATCTTTGACAGAATCCACAGAACACCAAGTCAAAGCCTCCTCTGTCTTCTCTTCATTTATGTATGCGGGGCTGAATAACCATCATGGTTGATTTTCTTGTTGTAACATGTTTGGCTCAACAGCTAGAAGTTCTGATGCTGTACACATGTAGGCTAGAGGGTCATGTGGGGAGACATTTCTCCATGACATAATTACCTAGAGCACCATGGGATAGCAGAGGAATTCCAAAGGTGCCAACTTTTACATTCCAGGTTGGTTCTTTTGCCTCCTGAATTTAAATTTTCATTTTCTCTCTGTCACGTCTCTCTTCAAAGCATCAATCAACTTTGTTTTCAGTACAAGCTCTCAAATCTGCAGCCCTAAAGATGCCTAGCCACCTCACTTCGCACCTCTCACACAAAGATATTGCAGGGAGTAGAAAAAAACAAACCATTCCTTCTGTGGTTCTGCTCACCCCATGTAAAAGTCTTTGCAGTTTTATTTCTCCACATATCAGGGACCTCCGGGTGCTCTTCAGCCCTCATGACATTCTCTGGTACAAGATCCAATGTCAGAATCTCCTTCTTTGCCAGAGCTTTGCAGTGTGCCAGCTGCCATAGAGTGGGTTTCCCAGTGGTCCTAGTCACATACAAGTATATGTGATTTAGTGAGCCATTCCTCTTAAGAAAAAGCTATCTGCCTTGACTTCCCTAATAACGGAGGAACTTGGAATTAAAGACAAATGAACTCCTCCTCCCTTTTGTGCCTTTTGTCAGGATGTTTTATCACAACAGCAGAAATAAAACTAGAACACACTGTATACTTGATTGTATATCCTCCAAACATCAGGAACAGAATAAGGATATATTTTCTTAACATTCATATTCAACATTATTCTATAAGTCATACAGTACAGTGAGGCAATATAAAGAAACATATTGTATACATATCAAAAAGGATGAAGAAAAACTCTTTATTCACAGATCATGTTTACACACACACACACACACACACACACACACACACACACACACACATATATATATATTCCCAATAACCTGCCCCAAAATAATTGCCAGATCTAAGTAACTATAGCTTGTTAACAGAATATCAGGACATGAGTAACAGCACCAGATTCTCTTAAAAATAGGTAAGAGAAATAAAAGCTTTATATGCAAATAATTAGAGAGATGTCAAAGAGCTGTGACCAGGTGCAGACATATCATGCATTTCTGAGCCAGACCACCCAGGTACAAACAGCCATCAAATCACACAGTCATGGGCTAGAAGATGCTGAGGTCTGTGCAAGAGGAACAGCAAATGGCTCTAGAACTCATGGAATGCAGCCCACCAGTTAGCACAACCATAATGGGTTTATCTCGAAGTGGCGTGACCATGCGTCCTGAGGACTTCATGCTGTTCTGGAGCAT
The DNA here is from genome assembly GCA_028658305.1 of Pachyuromys duprasi. Taxonomy (NCBI): domain Eukaryota; kingdom Metazoa; phylum Chordata; class Mammalia; order Rodentia; family Muridae; genus Pachyuromys; species Pachyuromys duprasi. The sequence continues at coordinate 53,107,955 of CM053744.1, forward strand.
GACTGTGCTTGTTGCCCTTGAGGTCACCACACCCCCATAATATATGAGTTGTATGAGAACTGTAAGGGGGCTTCCAGCCCCTCAATGGGCACTATCATTGGCACTCGCAGTAACCATGCCTGATCTCTTTCCGGCATGGCTGCTGGAGCAGATTAATGATTCAACCGCCACTCTTCCGAGATCAGATGAGATCGGGCACATTCGGGGTGGTCTGATCATAGACTAACCACCACTCTTGGAAAGAACCTACAGACGTAGATTATCAGCAATGACCATGACCCTTAGAAAGAATTTGGAAAAATAGCTTGTTCAGCAATGTTAGGTATGATGTTTTTCCTTGTGGCTCTAATGTAGAAAATCTTAGGGAAAAATAAATTGTTTAGCAAAGTTAGGTAAAGATATTTTTGCTTCTGGCTCTGATGCAGATAATCTTAGGGAAAAGTTTGAAGTTCAGACAAGTGCACTCATAGTAGGGACTTTTTGAGGTTGGTGAACCGAAGCAGTAGCCCCGAGTAGCGCTGGCTCATGTGACTCTCTCAAGCTGGTGACTGAGATGACGATTAATTTCCTCACTCTCATTTCAGCTTCCTGATATGATTTAATAAAAATTATTAATGAGTAAATGCACACCTTAAATATTGAAAGTAGAAATGGCTGACTTTTTATATAAAAGTTTAGATTTGTGATTTTTATAAGATTACCTTTTAAGATAATTGATTCTTTCATCATAGCTGCAAATTGCAGCCAGCCAGTAAAGAAAAAGCTGGCTGAGAAATTGCCTTGCTTGCTCAGACTTTGTTAATCTATACCAAGTTGCTTAGTTACAAATATATACAGGTTCTTGGGAATAATTTGTTTTTCATATTTGTTTTTCACCCAAAATAACATCAAACATTTGATCATGTGAGGGTATTAGAGAGCATGTTTTTCTTATGTATACTCATTGTAATCATTCACTTAAAGAAAAACAGAATGTAGCCACTTGTGATTGTTGTACTACTTGAAATAGCTTGCTGGGATATATAAGCAGTGGGAGAAATAATAAAGCTTGTTGGAACTTGCTCTTCACCTATATACACATATATGTGTATATGTATATGTATTTATGTGTATATGCAGTAGCAGGTTGGATTGGAACGTGCTATTCAGAGTTAGATCCACCACCATGTTTATATGTACATATGTGTATATATGTCTGTGTGTAAGGTTGGGTTGGAACTCTCTCTCTCTGGAGTTTTCTTTCTTCACCCAATGTGTAAGTGTGTGTGTTTATGTATGTATGTGTGAATGGTGAATATATGTATGCCTGTAGGTATGTATATATACAAAGCTAGAGAATATTGAGGAAGAAGCTTGTTTGAAACTTACCTGCTGGATTCTGTCTTATTTCATCATCAAGTATAAATATGTGTATGCTCTTTTTTTCCCTCCTTCTTTCCTTTCCTTTCTAGAAGCCTGCCACTACCCATCGGAGCCCCTACTTGACACCACAAGTCAAAGCTCCTCTAGAGCCAGCAGCCCCAGACCACACTTACTACAGTAGGTGGAAGTCCCCTCCAGGAAGCTATCAGCACTGGCCCACTGCCAGCAACTGAATTCTTGCCCCTCAGCTTGCCACTATCAGTGGACGCTACTGCCAGCAACAATCAGTTCCTGCCTGGGAATTTATTCTTAAAGAAAGTCTGCTGGGTGACCTACTAACCAGCTGCATTACACCCTGCCTCAGTTTCCCCTGTTGATGTTGAAACTGGATAAGAAGACCCGGGTATGAATAGCCGTCAGATCACACATTCATGGGCTAGAAGAGCCACATGTGAATAGCCATCTACAGAGTCAGTGCTGTCTCAGCCAACAGTTCAGCAGACTCTTTGTGGATAGCGATAAGTGATTTAATTTTTTCTTTTGTCCAAGCAACCCTTTGCATTCCATGAGTGCCATCACTATGGCTCTGGAAGGCTTTCCTGGCCTCTGGGAGCCTGGTTTCTACCACCTGGAGCATAGGATCTGCCTGTGGTGGGTTTGGAAGGGCCCAGGGATTGGTTCAAGCCTGCTTAGGTTGAAACCTTATCCCCTTCCCATTTCCTCTTCACCTTGCAGCGCGTGGTTCGGTGTGTGTTTGTGGCCGTTGGGACCATTGGGAACGTTGTCATTGTCACTACTCTGCTGCAGTTCATGTTCGCCTGCATTGGAGTTCAGCTTTTCAAGCTAAAATTCTTCCTTTTTCCCCTCTCATCAGTATTCCTAGGGAAGGGAGCCAACAGATCCAAGAGGGGACGGCAGTCTGAGTCAGGTGTACTGAACGGTGTGACCTCCTTATTGAAAATACATTTTTCCATATAATATATATCATGATTTCTCTTCTCTCTACTCCTCTCAGTTTCTCCCTACCTCCCCTCTCATCTGGATCTATCCATTTTCTATCTCTCATTAGAAAATAAGAAAGGCTCTGAGGGATAATTGTAAAATTTAAAAGTATAATAAGATAAAACAAAAACAAGCACACTGGAATAGGACAAAACAAACAAACAGAAGGAAAATATTCCAAGAAAAAAGTACAAGAAACAGATAAAGGTGCAGAGACACACTCATTGCACACCTAGGAATCCTATGAAAACACAAAACTGGAAGCCATAATATTTTCTCAGGGTTGGGGGGAAAGAATAAAATTTTTAAAAGATTAAAAAAAACCTCTAACATTATATCTAACATTATAACATGAGACAAGGAACCTCCAAAGATGTCACTGCGTTCGCTCTCTGTTAGCCTTCTACTGCTGGGCATGTGGTCTCCTCCTTAAGAACAGTTTGTTAGGAAGAGTCCCTCTGTGGCAGGCTCTTGTCCTGCTTGTTTACTCCTACATCCAATATCCGCCCCATTTGACTTTCTAAATGAGTATTAATCCTCTTACTCCAGGTCCTCTTTCTTGTTTATCTTCTTTAGGTGTATAGATTTCTGTATTTTTATCCTATCTTAAAGGTCTATATAAGTGAGTATATACCATGTACCTAGCAGTGTATCAAAGCAAATATTAAGAAACATAACCAATCCTTTGGCAGAGTGCAGGGAAACATATGAAAGAAGGGGGAGTTAGTATGACCTG
>CM053744.1:53111154-53192857 GCA_028658305.1 Pachyuromys duprasi
GTGATTAATATAAAATAAAAATGAAAAAAAAAGAATCAAGTATTTAAAGTCACATCTTGAGACAGAGTAAACCATAAATCTGCTAACTCTTTTCTTCTGGGTTTATGTGTGGCAGGACAGACAAGAAACTCAGATCTACAAAATAAAAGTAGTCAATATATCCTTGCTAATAGCAGGCTTGCTGCCACTGGAATTACTGGCCTAAATAAATGCTATTTAAAAAAAAAAAGAACAGTTTGTTTCCCCAGTGAGGCTCCCTTGCAGAAAACAAAATTTTCATTTGCAAGTGGTTACCAATTGGAGATAGATTTTGGATTAGGGATGGGAGTGCATGTGTTCACTTTTCCTTTCAACTCTAGAGTTCCTCTGGTGTGGCCCCATGCAAGCCCCGTGCATACTGCTTTGGTTTCTGAGTTCATGTGTGCTTTGGTCCTGTTCATTTAGAGGGCCTTGTTCTCCTGGGTGTCCTCCATCCTCTCTGGCTCTTACAGTCTGGCTCTTACATTCCACCTCCTCTTCTGCAGGATTCCCTGATCCCTGAGTTAAGGGATTTGATGGAGTCATCTTGCTTTGGGTTGCATGTTCCAAGGTCTCTCACTCTCTCTCTATTGTCCGGCTGTGGGTCTCTGTATTTGTTCCTATCTGCTGCAGGAGGAAGCATCTCTGATGATGGCCGAGAAAGGCACTGGTGATATGTGATTTTAAATTTTATGTGGCATGGCTAACAACAGCAAAATTCAGAAAACACACAAACAGCAGAACAAAGATTGAGCATGTGCATGACCTAGAATTCTTCTGTACAGAGTTGTGTCTCACTTATCTATCTATCTATCTATCTATCTGTCTGTCTGTCTGTCTGTCTGTCTGTCTGTCTGTCTGTCTGTCTGTCTGTCTATCTATCACCTATCTATCTATCTATCACTTATCATCATCATGTAATATCTATCTAATCAGTCATTTTTAAAATATCACAACGGGGACCTGGACATTTATTTTCAGCTTGTTTTATAATCTAATATAAAGCATCTTTTGTTCAAATTGCTCTAGCTCTAGACACTGGGAGCTCTTTCACCTGCCTCCTCTGCCCCTTTCACTGACTTTTCACATTGCATATTTCCTTATTCTCTGGCATTGCATAATTCATCTTGTGTAGCTTCGCCTCAGTACCATAATCATCCATTTCTCCGAAGAGTTCTAGTTGCTTTGGTTTGGGATGGGTGTTAGAGATCAAAATCTGAGTGCTAGACATGCTCATTGTGTCTGACCTCCAGACTCTATCAGTTGACCCAGCAAGGAAAGACCTACAAGCATGTACATTGTATCAGTACATTATTTATTCTCTTTAAGAACACACTGTCTTAGTCCATTTTAACTGTCAACCTGGAATAGCCTAGAGTCTCATTTGAGGAACTGCTCAGGTTAGATTTGCCAGTGAGCATGTCTGTGAGAAATTATTTTAACTAATTGATATGGGACAGCCCAATCCATTGTGGGCAGCATCGTTCGTTCCCTGGGTGGGTGGTTCTGGATTGTGTAAGAAAGCTAACTGAGCCCAAGCCTGAGTGAGCCTGGGCCTGGAAGCAAGCTAGAAAGAAATGTCCCTCCATCTCCCTGCTTCAAGTTCCTGCTTAAGATGCTTCCCTGACTTCCCTCAGTGACCTAGGATTGTAAGCCAAATAAAGACCCTTCACATTTTTCCCATAGTGTTTTATCACAGTAACAGAAGGAAATTAAGATGTATATGTGTGCATAGATAGCCATCTTATTGCCTATGAGCTGTGTATGTGGACAGATTCATGTCCCAGCACCAATACATTAACTTACAGCCATTCCAACTGTGACCCCTTGTTTGTCTCAAGCCTCCAAAACAAACACTGAGAAACACTTCCATTAGAAGTGTTTGTAGCAACCCACCCACTGTGAACACAACTTTACCACCTGGAGCATGGGATGCCCACTCATCCCCAGACCCGATTACACCAGCCATGTGTTTCCCCCTCACCACCTCCAATGAGTTTGCCCCATACATTCCATACAGTGCAATATGGTCAGATTCTCCTGTTGCTTTCTTCATCCCATCTCTGCATCCTGCAAATCGTTAAATGGTATTTGTTCATTTGCATGCACCTAGGGCCATTCTGGGTACTGTAAACTTGGGGATCTTAGCACACATATATTGTCATCATCCACTAATAGAACATCACACAGATCTACTTCTCTAAAACAATCGCCTACCCTTCTTTGTTATGTGGCATATATGTGTGTGTTCATGTGTGCAGATGTATCTCTATATGTGTGTGTGTGTGTTGTGTGTGTACGTTGATGTCAGGCCTCTTTTTCCATTGCTTTCCATCCTTAATTCAGGATCTCTTGCTGAACCTAGAGGTCACCAGTGCCGTTAGGCTGGCTGGTAAGCCCCAGACAGCCCCCCCCTCCCGGCCTCTCTGGCACTGGCATGGGTGGCCACGAGGTGTCATGCTGAGTATTTTATGTGGGGTCCTCATGCTTGCGCTGCAGCATTCACTGGCTGAGCCATCTCCCAGCCCCACCTCTACTGTCCTGACTCACACAACCCCTTCTTTCTCCGTCAAGCCACTGGCAATTCCTGGCTAGTAACTCTATGGTTTTGTCTTTTCCAGTAAGCCATATTAATGGAATCATATAATATTTATGCTTCAGATGACTTCTCTCACTTGGCAATCTGGGTTTAATATCCATCCATATCTTTGCATGGTTCAATAACTCATTCCTTTTGATTGATAAATAATTCTTGATTACATGGATCTACTAAAACTTTGTTTTATCCACTCATGCATTTAAGAGCATCTTGATAGATTCTAGGTTGTTTTCAAGTATGAACAAACTCACTATAAAATTCATAATTTCTTAATGAAAATATTTAGTGTATGTGTATGTATGTGTACACGATCATGCCTACGTAGACTTGAAGAGGCATCAGATTCCCCAGAGCTGGAGTTACAGGTGGCTGTAGCACGCTCAGTGTGAGCACTGTTAACTGAACTTGGATCTCCTACAAGAACAGCACACACTCTTAAGCCCCAAGCCATCTCTCCAGCCCAAAAGTCAGGTTTTCAGTTTTAGTGAAGTCCAAATTAACATCTCATTTCACAGATGTGTTTTTGATGTTACACCTAAACATTATTACCAAACCAAGGTCATAGAGATTATATAGTTTTTTTCCCTGCAAGTTTTATAGTTTTTCATCTTGTAGAAATATTCTTTAATGCAAGTTGATTACATCACGTGCTCAATAGAGAGAGCCCCTGTGAAAGGGGAAGAGGAGGCAGGTGAATGAGGTAGCTAGAGTTACAACAATTTGAACAAAACGGGCTTTACATTAGATTTTAAAACAAGCTAAAAATATATGATCAGATCTCTGTTGACAAAAAAGGGCTGACTGAATGAATAAACAAACAAACAAACAAACAAACAAGATGAGACATAGCTCCAAACAGAAGAATTCTAGGTCATTCACATGCCCAATCTTAAAATGTGAACTGCCCAAAGTGACTTCTAAGAAAGTCTGCAGTGTGGAAAGAGGCAGGCAGGTGCTCTCAGAATGCAGCAAGTATATAGACGAGAAGGGCTTTGCTTCAGTAGTCTTTCTCATCTAAAACCATAACTCCATGCTAGTCATGAAGAAATATGAGAAGAACCCTAACTGAAGAGGGGCCCTGTAAACTACCTGGACACTGCCGATCAAACTGGCAAGTCCAAGGAAAGCCGGAAAATGTCTCAGCTGAGGGGAGCCTTGGGAGACGTGATGGTGCAACATATGGTGTTATGGACAGTGCTATCCTAGAGCAGGAGAAAGGACATGAGATTTATCAAGGAATCTGAATTCAACATGGCCTTCCCTAGTAGTCACTATATAAAATATATCAGCACTGGTTGTGTGACATATTCTATCAAAGGAATGTGTTAGTAATAACCAGAAATCAAATGTGGGATATATGGAGTCTCTTCTGCTACTTCTGAAATTTTTGATATGGAATGCTCTCCCTTGGAACAGACATGACTGCTGTGCAAGAACCTCTGTGGTCACCTGCACAATACCTGTACAAGATCAAGCCGGATAAGCATGTTATCATGGACATGGAAGGGTCATATGAAACCCCACTCTTTGCTGAGAAGCTAATGGGAAGATTTATGTTTTGTCAAGTTGACAGTTAACACTGACCATCACAACTACTTCTAACTGTAAACAAATGATTGATTGACTGACTGGTTGATTGATTAGTTAAACAAATACAGGTGACGAGACATAGTTGTTCCAACCAGAAGAATTCTAGGTTATGCACATCAGGTGACTAGACCTAGTTGTTCCAAACAGAAGAATTCTAGGTTATGCACATGCCCATTCTTGAAATGTGAACTGCCCAAAGTGACCTTCTAAGGAAGCCTGTGGTGTGGGAAGAGGCAGGCAGGTATCTTTTGCTAGAGGAGCGAGAGTGTGGCCCCTGTTAGGTTGCCCATGTCCTTAAGAATGACCTCACCTCCACGTGCCTGAGTGAAGTGGGAGCTGCAGCCCCCTGAGGGTGGTCTTGAGGAGACAGGCACAGCATGCTCAGGTGGAGCATGAATGCAGCAAATGGACTGAGGTCATCTAAGGTTATTTCGGTGCACTCTGCTTCCCTTCATGGTGAAGATGGGCTACTGACCCACAGTGCCAGCGCCAGCAGAGGGCAGAGCCAGGATTCATGGCTGGATTGCGTGGCCCTGAGCTGACTCCCTAATACTACATGTCCCACTGATGGTCACCGGACCAGGAAACAGAGAAAGACAGTTCACATTTTCCTGAATTCTTGAAAGGTTAACAATGGACATTTAAACTATGTCCAGGAACTCCCTGGAGGGGAAACCTGAGAAGTTCCCATAGAGAAATCTCTGAATGATCCATGTTTCTGGGAGACAATACACCCTGTAAATACCGATGGAATTCAATGGCCCTTTGCATTAAGCAATGCTGTCATCTCAGCTAATATTATCCAGTTGGCCACTGGCTTCTCAGGCCTGGAAAGAGCAGAGGCCTTAGAAGGGAGCATTGCCTCACCTCAGACAGGAAGTGCAGCTAGCAAAATGTCTTGCCTGGCAAGCTGTGGCTATACATATCTGTTTTCCATATTACCCCCAAGACCTGAGGTCTGTATCTGTCACGTTAAATGATTTTCAAGTGATAGCTCCAAGGGCGCAGGACTGCCTGAGGAGCCACTGCTGATGTGGGCTTTATAATCTTTACTGATAATTGGATGGGGCCCGTTTCTTGAGGAAAGTGGTAGAATAGGGTGTGAACAACTGCTTGTTAGAAGCAAATGGTGGGAAGACAGAGCAGGGAGATCACTCACCATCGGTGTTATGAACCTATGAGGGGGTGAGGGTGGAGGTGGGAATGGGGTCAGTGCTGCAAAATGCCTCTTCTGTCCACCAGGTGCACACAAAAGGCAGTGATTCTGTCAGAGACTCACCTAACTCTCTGGTTTCAAGCCTTCTGCCCCCTGCTTCCAATGCTTCCACCTTCTTCTGTGCAGAGTTCTACGTGCCCTCTGTTGTCTGCTGTTTGTCAGGGTGCTGCTGTAATGATTAGCTCTGAACTCCCAGAGGCAAAAGCCAATGCAGGTGTATGTCTCCAGTGTGAGGTATCACCTCTTTCTGCTCTGTCCTCTCCAGGAAAAAGGTCTGTGAATATGTGTGAGTGAAGTCTTAACTCCCTCTGCCTAAAAGAGCCACAAATGATTACAGTCTTAGTTGCCATAACCACGGCAACTCTTATAAAGGAACACATTTAATTGGACCTGGCTCACAGACTCAGAGGTTTAGTGGGAAGTGTAGTGGTGTGTGCATGCAGGCACAGTGGCTGGGGAAGGGGTTGAGAGTTCTACATCTGGACCAGCAGGCAGCAGAGCCTTTGGTCCTGGCTTGAGCATTTGAAATCCTAAAGCCCAACCCCAGTGACATACTTCTTCCAACAAAGACACACCTATTCCAATAAGGACACGCCTTCTAATAGTGACCAAACATTAAGATCCATAAGCTTATTCAAACCACAACACATCCTAGGCAAAAGTGTTTGGCCAAATCTGCTCAAATGACCCCAACCAAACTCCAGGGGATGCTAGAAAGTAGAGAAGTACATGGCTAATGGCTGAGCACTATATGCCAGTCTTTGACTGAGGTCACTTTTATTTCTGATCTGTGGTGATTTGTAGGGGAAAAGGAAAACTGATAGACTAATAACAGTTAAGCCAGCTCTCAGTCTGTAGAAGCACACTGTCCAGCACAACAATCATCAGTCCTATGTGGTAGTTGTGATGCTTTCTGTTAACTTTTAACTTGACAAAATCCAGACTCACTGGAAGATGAGCCTCTGTACACATCTAGGGTGGATAATCTTAATTACAGTAATGGAAACAGGACAACCAGCCCACTGTGGGTGGCAACATTACCTAGGCATGGGATCCTGGATTGTGTGAGAGTGGTGAAAGTGAGCTGTGCGAATAAGCTTGATCCCTCTGTATTCAGATAACCAGTACAATGTGAATGGTTTCCTTAAGCTCCTACCATTGTGATTTACCTGCTATAATGGACCTCAGCTTGAAACTGTGAGATAAAATAAACCCAAGTCTCCTTCCCTTAGGTTGATTTTGTCCAAGTATTTTAGCAACGGGAAAGGAATCTAAGACAGTGGTTATTTTCATCTACATGTAAATCAATGTAAATTAAATAAAACCAAATATATGGTTTTTGTTAAATTAGCTACATTTTTAGTGTTCAACAGCACATATGCTATTATTAGACAGCAGAGAATAGTGCATTTCCATGATTACAGATTTTTCTAGTACATGCAAAATGTTCCAGAATATTATAGAATGTTTTAGAACAAGTGTTATATTGTAAATCTAACAGGTTTTAAGGAGTTCATTCAAACCTCTGATTAAAGTCTTTTTGTGAAAATCAGCTCCATGTGCTATAGTTTGGCAGAAGATCTCTGAAGTTAGCTGGTTTACAGGCTTCCAGGTCAGACTGAACTGAAGCGATGGGCATTGTGACAAAAAAAAAAGTATGCCAACTACTAAAACCATGTAAAGAGTCTCCAGGAGCATAGACATCTGAGTTGAAATCCTCATCCTTCTGCTGTGAGCTGTGAGAGCTTGGACCCATTAACTGATCACCAGAGATGTTGGTTTACCATTTGTGAAGGCTGACATGAAAATCTACCCTGAGAATTCTGGGATGGTGGCCTTGGGTGTCAGCGCTGGATGGAGCATGCTGGGCTCTGCTGCTCTTAAGAGACCACTCCAGTACTGGAAATGGCTCAGTGGTCAAGAGCACGTCCTGTTCATGCAGAGGCCCTCCAAGCACCCACAGATATCTATAACCCAGGTCCTAGGGGATCCAATGCTCTCTTCTGACCTCACATGCACATACCCAAACTGAGACGAACACGAATCAACATTGTTAAAGAGAGAAAATTCATTCATGCAGTTTCATTCAGTCATTCAATTTCAAGGACGAAAACTCAGGAGCCAGATGCTGGGGTGAAAACCTGCTAGTTCAGAGAGGCAGCGAAAGCACCCAGCTAATCTTACTGCTCCACAGATGTCCCAGAAGGAAAAAGCAAGCAAACAAACAAACCCAAACCTCTTGGGTTAAAGGTATGTGCTAGGGCTGAGGCACACCACACCCACCTGGTTACAATAAACAGAATGGTCTTGAATTAAAGGTGTTTGCTAGGGTTGAGTCACATCACAACTACCTGTTTACAGAAAGCTCTTGGATTAAAAGAGCTTTTAAGGTGTGCTAGGGCTGAGCCAAAGCACAGCTAAAAACAGGTTTTTTCCAGTATGTAATCTTGGGTTTCAGAATGGGATCAAATCCTGCAACAAAGCATAAATAAAAACAAAATAAATCTCTTTTTTTGCATTCAAAAATATACATATTTATATACATGCTTGCTTTTTGTGTGCATGCTTTCTTTCATAGGCATTATTGTGGTTATCAGTATAGTAAGCAGTAACTTATACAAAAAGTAATGAGTGACATGAAACTAAGAGCAACAGGAAATGGGTAATTTGATAAAAATGTGGATGTAGATAGATCTTTTAAAGATGGAATAATGAGCTCAGTTCAAGGAGAAATGTAGTAGGAATAAGAATAACATCTATCCTTGATGTTCAGAGTTAAATAATGGCACACATTGTCATGGTACTATAATGAACCCTTACCATTTCACTCTTCAACCTGCTGAGGGCCTGTGTCAAGACATGGGGATGTCCCAGGCTCTTTGCCCTGGAAAACATGCATGGGTAAGGTTTTGGGTTTCATTAATTCCAAACAAGAAAGCTGTCACATTTTGCTTTGTCCAGTAAACATTTATTGAGTTTTTCCTATGGTTAAAACATCAGGGCCACAATAGCAAACAGGAAGACAGTGGCCATTGCTTTCTGAGAGTCAACAGACTAGGGAGGGGCAGATACGGAGTGAACAGCCACTTGGATGAACATAAAATTAACACTGAGATGACTCGGTGTTCTAAGAGAGAACACCAATAGGTGTTTCTCTGAGGAGTATCTTGGGAAGTGAAGATTGAGTTCAGACAGAGATAAAATGAAGGCAAGTGGGCAGAGATAAGAGGGTGTTGTAGTTCACACTTCTGAAAGTTGGGAGGTGCATGGACAGAGGCATGGTGAGTATAGAGAAGAAATCCTTGATGTGGAAGGGACATGAGGACCTGAGGCTCAAGGGAGTGGAGGGACCAGACCACAATGAACCATACAGGCTGTGCTGAGGATTTAGATTATCCTAGGAGCACATGTAGGCCATCAAGATGTTTTAGATAAGAACATAGCATGGCGGTATCTGCCTGTGCACGGGGTTACTCTCACATGGAGTAGAGAGCAAAGGTGACATGGAGAAGAAAGAATGTCAACACATGGCTTTCAGCAGCTCTTCTAGATCATCCTTGGGAACAAGGCAAGTTTTGAAATAAATTGTGTTTTTATTGTTATATTTTCCGAGTGTTAAAATTAGAGACACTGGATCATTTTTATTTACTTGCACATTTGAATTTTTTTTCAATGTGGCTTCTAATAATACAGATTTTTAAAGTCTTCACTTACAGATTTTTATTACAGATTTGTAAGCATTTAACATATTGAGGCATTATCATTTTAATACTTTTATTGACACATAATTAATATTTACACAAGAACACTTATGTACATGTATACTTTCTTAAAATCAGTTTTCCAAATCAAGCCTGGTTGCATATACCTATAATATCAGCAATCTGGAGAGCTAGATAAGAAAAACATGAGTTTGAGGCCAGGCTGGGCTATGCAGAGAGATTCGGTCTCAAAACACAAACAGGGGGTTACAGAGATGGCTAGATCACATTCTTTCAGAGGAGCTATGTTTGGTTCCTAGCACCTAGGTCAGGTAGTTCACCACTTAAAACTGTAGCTCCAGATGATGTAGCTCTTCTGGCCAACATGAGCACCTGCACTCACATGCACAGACTCCTGCATCATGTTCTTTTTTCTCCTTTTCTGTTTTTCCTCACTTTAAAAAAAAAAACATTTGATAATTGCCTGTATGTACATAGAACACCTTTTAAACTTTTAAACTTCTGCTTTTAAACTTATTCAATGGACCAAAACTCCTGGAAATTAAAATATAATCATTCTAGATGGTTTGTTCTCTTGTCAGCTTACTGGTTTTGGAGGGCTGTGGCTGCTTCAGTGTTCTAGCCTCAAGAGAGGCCAGAGTCATCTGAAAAGAGAGTTTCATTTGAGGGATTTTCCAGATTAGATGGTTTCTGGGCTTGTCTGTGAGGGATTGTCTTGAGTGTTAGTTGATGTAGGAGGGCTAAGCCCACTATGGAGAGCACCATTCCCTGGGCAGATAGCAACCCAACAAGCAATGTTCCTCCATGGTTTCTGCCTCAAGGTCTTGCTTGAATTGTTGCCCTTGATAATGGATTTGAATCTGGAAGTATAGATCAAATAAACTTTATTCTACAAAGTTGCTTTTTTTTTTTTTTTTGGAAGTGTTTGTATCACAACAACAGAAGGGGAAATAGAGCATTCACCATGATAGTGGTAGCTGATTTAGCTTAGTCCTCTTGCCCTGCTATTTTATGCCCAGACATACCGAGGTGATATTACTTTTTAATACTTGTATTGTAGTAAACATTTTGCTCTAAAGTATGATGAGGTGTCCTATCATTCTGATTTACTCTTGATTGTTTAGCTATTATGTCTTCCATTTCCTATTATTATACCACCCTTGCTCTGAAAAGCACAGGCTGTATCTGGTAAATCTTTCCTTCTGCTCCTCACTCATCTACCTTGCAAATACTCTTGAATTACCTCCTACTTGCCCTGCATCCTATAGGTACCAAGGATTCAACAGCAGAAATCAGAGCCCCTGCACCCACAGCACTCTCAGTCAGGGAGACAGACAGTAAATGCAAACAGATGTGAAGTAAACAGTGATTGGGTAGGGATAACCTTGATAGCCAGGAAGGATCTTTATAAGTGACATTTACAGATGACACAGAGTAGTATCAGTCCCAGCTCCTCTTCCATCTGGAGGCTCTGAGTACCATAGTCACATAATTGGCATAATTTCCACGGTGTCCCTTCTGCTTTTTGATATCCCCAGTGAGGACCTTCCTTCTGCTTTCCAATACCTGAATTCTCAGAGAGCTTTCAGATCCAGCTCTTAGTTGTGCCTTATGTGACTTCTTTCCACCTGTTCTTATCCGGGGCTCCCCAGCATGGTTCTGAAAACTCACACTGCTTCTTTCTAAAAGATGTGATTTCCAGAGACATGTCCTGTGTTTCTATGTTCATTGTCCCTTTAAGTCTGATCATTTTGCCATCCATTCAGCCTTTCTTTTATTCACTTACTCAACATTTTATTTTCTTAGTGGCCTCTTTGCTCTGGGTATATTATTGGTATAATCGTATTAGCACTTCCTTAGAGTGTAAGCGATGTTTATCTTGTCATCAGACTGGTCCAAACATGTGAAGATGTAACCTTGTCCCTCTACTTATGCTCAGTGAGAGAGATAATATGTTAGTGTAGATCTGCTGCAGATAGGAAGGGTGTTTTTGTTTGTTTGTTTGTTTTGTTTACCCCAGCTCTGTTCCTCAACTGCTTTCTGTACAGTGTTCACAGTACATTGTGGGCACAGGAGACCACATTTTGCCAGCAAGAACTTTCAGTAGGTCACCGAACGTCTTCTAATCAGTTCTTTTCTACAATTCAGGCCAATGTTATTGTCTTGTGATGAGTGGAGACAGGGAGAGGCCATCAGGAAAGAAGGGCTCTCCAGTAACCCAAATCCTGCTCATCCCAGGAGGATATCTCCAGGAACTGGCTTCAGCTTCTTTCCTAGGCAGCACAGGAATAAGGACCCAGAGTGAAAAGTAATGGGGTTGGGCAAGCATGCTTCCTACTTTGTTTGGGGAGTGGGGCTTTCATGCTGTTATAAATTAAAGGGTAGGACATGCAATGCATGCTAAAAAGTGTGCTATTCTGGGGCTGCAGAGATGGCCCAATTTAAAGTGTTTGCTTTACAAGTATGGACCTGAGTCTGATCCCCAGTACCCACGTTACAAAATCTGGGCTTGTTGGCATGCTGGTAATAATATCAGTGCTGGAGAGCAGAGGCAGGCAGTTCTCTAGAGCCTCAAGCAAGCCAGCCTTATCTAATTGGTGTTTCCAGGTTACAGTGAGAGGCATGTCTCATAAAAACCAAGATAGACAGTGTCCCTGAGGGACACTACCTGGGGTTGTCTTTTGACCTCCACAAACATGAACATATAAGTTTATTTCTTGCATGAACATGGACCTCCCACACTCACACACAAGAAATTGTGCTTTTGGATCAATCCCCATCACTACTGCAGTTAACCTTTATACTTCTAATGGTTTTGTTGGTATCTTCAGGAGGACTTGCATAAAGATTTTTGGAGGGGGTAGTTGTAGCAGGCACAGATGTGCTATCTCTGCTCACCCTAAGAAAGATTTTTTCCACCCAAATCCTGAAGATGAAGTGTGCTGTCTCTGGGGGAATGTGTTCTCTGCCTGTGGAGGTGGTCAGGCATGAGTCAGGCCATCATTTCCCTTGTTCTGAAGCAGTGATTCCAACTGTCTCCAATCAGGAATAACAAGTGGATTTCACCTTGGTGTCCAAGTCTGATGGATTACCCCTGGCTGTCTTGAGCTCACAGGGAAGAACATCTTGAACTGTTAGCAAGGTGTGCCCTCACCATGGAGAGTGGGAGTGGGGGGGGGTGGTATGGCATGTAATTGTCATCTCTGGGAGAGAAATTGAACTGGGGGTTTGTAACACATGCTCAACACACAAGGGCTGCAAGATGGATGCGCCTTGTGTCTGTAGCCGAATACTTTATGGAAATGTCGAGAGCAAACATGAGCCTGGGGTGTGCTCCAGGAAGGGTGTGGAAGTATCCGGAATTCCAAAGTGTGCCATTTAGAGGTGATGGATGGGATTGAATCCCATGCTGGCATTAGCTCCAGAACCTCTGTCTCCTGTGGAGCCTGTTGGTTTTCTTGAGCCCATTTCTTGCTATTGAGTCTGTGGTTGATTGATATCCGTGTTTGTCAGTTAATGAGCATTTACTACATACTGTGTTCCACATTAGATCTTACAGAAGGTTCAAAGGATGAACAGTTCCTAACTTAATGACTTGCTGAGAAATTAGAATCTAGTGGCAATATCACTGTAAACCTTAAGCGATAGAGCTTGCCAAAGGGGCAGTCTTCCCTCTACAAAGAAACATTGTATTTACTTCAGGACATTTTTTTCCTGGCATTTCACAGCCCTTGCGAACCACCCACCAACATGAAGCAACTAGCCCAACTTCCTTACCACACACTCAGGATTGGACATGGGATTCCAGCCAGGCCAGACACATCTGAGACATCTGACACTGAGGTACTCTAATAACTGTGTTCAGGGGGAATAGTGTGTGCATGCTTGTGTATGTGTGTGTGCCCATGGGAATGTGCACCACATCATATGTGTGATGGTCAGAGGACACCTTGGGGAGGAATCTGTCCTTCCCTACTCTGTGGGTTCCAGGGATTAAACTTGGGTCATCAGCCTTTACCACCTGGGCCATCTTGCTGTCCCTCCTTGAGTTTCCTACCGTGGCCTATTTTGGTTTCGAAGTACCTCAGAATCCTAACTTGTGTGGTACTTCAGCTTGCCATTGTTGTTCAGTCTTGAGGACCATGTGCAGATCTTCAAGATGCAGAGGCTGTTTAACCATTGGCAGAACTGTCTATTTCTTATACAGGGCTTATCACATAACAGATCAGGAACTAGCTGGTTGAGGGAAATGGGCAGCACAGGGGTTTAGAACGCCTTGCTCTGCAGACATTCAGAGGCATAGGGATAATTCTGAGTTTAGTGCGCTTTCTAATCGTGCCAGCGGCAGAAAGATCTTCTTCTGTGATGAGAAAAGCGCATGCCATGAAGCATAGCATTCCAGATATAAGCATGGGCTTTTATGTCTGCAGTGGGCCTGATGTCAGCCATGCCTCTTACCTATTGGGAATATAGGACAAGGTCCTTGATCTCTCTGCATACTGGCTCCTTCATGTGTCAAGTGGATAGTGACAGCAGGTGCTCAGACAGAAATGAAGGAGGTGATGTGTATAAGCATAAGCATTATGAAGGTATAAGGTATAAGCATAAGTATTATGAAGATTATAGTAGTCACCTCAGAATGGATGTGTGTGTGCCTGTGCGTGTGTTGAGTGTGCGTGTGAGTGTGCGTGCCTGTGTGTGTTTGCATGTGCGTGTGTTTGCCATAAACTTGAGTTCCATGTAAAAGTCAGTGTTGGAAAATAAGAGAATGATTATGATTACATGGTATTTTTATGAACTTTCCCATCCAAATGTCCCACACAGGGTTGTTGTAAATCTGTTTCCTCTCCAAGTGTGTGTTTACTTCAGACTGTATTAACAGTGCCCTCTGCTGCCCATAGCATCACAACTTAATGGGTGCTCCTGGGGCAGCAGAGATGAGATGCAGGTCTGAGTGTCTGGCTCTTCTATTTCTCTCTCTCCCTCACACACATCCCTTTTCCATTCCACAGCTCTGTTTTCTCATCTGTATTTCTAACTGAGCTCTGAGTCATCTGTCTCAACCTTTAATTCAAGACTGGACCCAACCCAAATCACAGATAGCTCCCCGTGAGGTTGGACAGATGAGAATGTGTGTTTCTCTCACTCTGGATCAACAGAAGGCCGAGACTCGTTCCAGGCCTGCAGAAGCCAATTCTATTTTCTTGTGTTACAACGTGGGACTCAAGTCATGCGTAGGGATGGCTGAGTGATTTCCTAATTCAGAACAGCATGCAATGTGGCTCACCGTGTTGATCGAGTTCCATTTAGTTCCTCCTTTGCAGCCAAGTGCAGTTGTAAGATCCGGGGAACAGAACTCTAAATCTGCTCACTTTGTCATCTGTAGTGGCTACTGCTCCAGTGGATTATGGGAAAATTATCAAGAAAGCAAGTGTAAGGATTCCTGGTGAGTTGAGGCTGTACTTGAACGTCACAGTTTTAAGGTAATTATAACAATTTCCTTACTGGAAGTGTGACATGGGGAAATTAGTGACTGAGGAAGTACATGTTCCTGCTGAATGCAGGCTACGCTAAGAGGTGTATTGAAGAGGTAGAAGGTGGCTTCCTCATCTGTCAAAGAAGACCACCTTGCAAAAGTTGAGGAGGATTGATCCTGAGTCAGTGACAGTCCATACCATTATTTTGACAACTGTCTATTGTTGGTAACAGAGGTGGACACAGGCTGGTGCAATCTGAATCCATGGCTAGTTAATTTCTTCTGCCACAGCACAAAAATCTTTCTCTCTTAAGCCTGAGCACTGTCCATGGTAACCTACATGCTTTGCCATTTGTCGCTCTAGCACAGTGCTTATGCCCCCAAACTCTGGACTCAGATTGACCTGGGTTTGAGTCCCAGCCATGTAGATCAATTGCTCCCCGTCACTTCCTGTTAATTTCCTTTCCCATCTGCTGGAGTTATTGCGAGAGCTGAAGTCTATAAACCTCCATGTCTGGCACAGTCTTAGCTGCCATTTCAATGATGGTGTCACGGTGGAAAGGAGTTGGCTTGCAACTGCAGACAAGGAAACAAGCCGTGTATCCAAGGAAGCAGCTGAGCTGAGTCACTGTCCTCTCCACTGCCCTGTCAAGGATTGTTCAGCTGTGTGGTGCTTGCTAATCTCCAAGGGTTTCAAAAACTCATGACATTGTACAAGGATTGGCCTGTGCTTCCCAGCCCTGCACATGTAGAGCTATATAATGTCTATGTGACATGCTAATATTATGGGTAAAGGATGATATTGTGTGTACTTATACATTTATAATTGTGGGAAACTTAAATAGAACCATCAACTTATCATGGAAATAGGATATCCAAAGGCAAATGCTGCACCAACATCTATTGTCTACATTGAACTGAGGAAGCAATTGTGTACTGTGTATATGGCTGGTGGCATTCTTATTTCTCTACAATGTGCAGGTGTGTGCCATGTGTACCTCTGGGATGTCAGAAGGGCCAGATAATTAGATTTTCACTCGAGGGACATAGTCTCTACAAACCTGGAGACCTCCTAACTCACATTGGTCACAACAATAATGAGAGAGTGTGTGTCTGGAACATCAGCAAGGGTCAACCTCTGTGCTGGAAAGATTTGTTTCCACGGTAAAACTTGGGATGGGAGTCATCAGCACAGAAATTACCAGGCTTCCCTGCTACCTGCTCTAAGGGGGACCCAAAAACCGACCTGAAATAGGCCTGCTCTCCTCAAGGTCATGCCGGCCCCACGTGCTTTGCAGAACGACCCAAGGACCAGGGAGCCTGAGGGGGAGGATGGACATTCAATGGATTCAAGACAGGTAATCCAAAGTGATTTGGAGAGATTACCAAGGCTTATGTGTTCTTTGCCACCTTGAATAAGCCAGTGGTGTGCTGTCCCCAGAGACCAGCTCTGATCAGTCATCACTCTCCATGAGGATATCTCAGAGTTGCCAAGGGTGACATGGATCTGGTCTAAAGGACAAAGGACATGCCAGCCTCTGCAGAAGAGGTTGGAGGAAGGGAGCACAGTGCTCGGCTATATCTGGGTCTTCTGTTTTGTTGAGGATCCACAGATAGGTGGCCCCCACACAGAGAACCATGGGAGGTTAGTCATGGCAGTGGCAGGCTAGCAAGATGGGAGTCTACAGACTCTCATCACACATAATAACACTTCTGCCTAAAGCCCCAGAGGAAACAACACAAGACCCTGGAGACGCCTTGGAATTAGAATCACATGGAATTGACCAGGTGATTATCATAAAGTCATGGCAGCCTGTGGAGCCAGGCAGACATGCTATGAATTCTGATTGTACCATTTCTGAACTGTGTAAGTGGAAGAGACAGGGCACTTGCCCTCTCCTATCTAGCTTCATCTGCTATGCTCTCCATCATTGGAGCCACCATACACACGTGACTCTCAAGCTACCGAAATGTGCCCAGTGTGGCCTGAGGCATTCAGGAAAGGTAGAGCCCCCGCTTGGTGACAAAGACTCAGTATTTTGGAAAGCATTATGAAAGGGCTGAGGTGACAGCTCAGTGGATAATGTATTTACTGCATGTCTTCATCTTCTCTTGCTGCTCTGAAGTAACCTGACAAAAGCTATGAAAGGAGGGAAGGAGTTTGACTCATAGTTTGGGGATACAGCCAACATGATGCAGCTGCTCCTAGTCCATTTGGAGTGGGGAAGGACAAGGTAATTAATGTGGCTGCTCAGCTTGCTTTCCCTTTATTCAGTCCAGGACTCCACCCCATGAAAAAGTGTCACTCTCAATTACAGCTGGCTTTCCTACCTCAGCTAACCTAATCAACACAATCTCTCACAGGCATGCCCAGAGATGCCTTTCCTACATGATTCTAGGCCCTTGCAAGTTGAAAGTCAATTATGTCTCGGGTGGCAGACTTTATTCCTGTCCTTTGTAAGAAAGAGATACATGGGTATAAAATCCACATGGAAACTGTTCCCACTACTTTTCTGCCAGGTCTGAGACTGCTTCTCTTCACAACACACAACATGACTGGTGTTCAGATCCCCATATTCATGTAAATACGGGGGTGGGGTGGTTTGCCTGTAATCTCAGCACTCGGAAAGTGGAGATAAGGAATTCTCCAGGCAAGCTGCTAGCTAGAATGGCCAAATCGGTGGGTTCAGCAAGAGATCTTGCCACAAGTAAATAATATGGAGAGTGATCAAATAAGATATTGGATATCAACCTCTGTCTGTTCCCACCCCCACACATGTGCCTACACACATAAGAACACACATATATACATTTATACATACCATGCACACAACACAACCAAAAAAGAATAGAAAATACTTCATTGATGATTTTTTTTGGCCCAATTTGATATGTCAAAATAATAGTATTTCAGATGTACTGGGATAAATACTATTTATTATTAAGTTAAACTTAGCCATTTAAAAAAATTTTATTGTGACACTAGACAGTTTAGTTATTTGTTCCATATGCACAGAAATTTTCAAGATGTGAATTATCCTCTTGGAAAATGCTGATATATAGTGAGGACCTATTGAAGAGGAGGACCAAGAGGTGGTAACAGAAAGTAACACAAAATCCTGCCATTTAAGCCTTTCAGCAAACCAACAGGGTGGGAACTTGTTTATTGTACCATTTTATAGATGAGGAATAAAAATAGGAAATGATTTGCTCAGTGTCCAACAGTGAATGTGTCAAACTCTGTCTTTGGACTTAAGAACCTAGTTTCTTAACTCTTGGTTGCTGACTACAGCAGCCAGGGTGTTCAGTCTACACCTTGCTGTATATTATCAAGGATTAAATGTGGACGCGTGCATGAACCCTCTTTTTAGGTCTTAATATTCAGTAAGATCTCCAGCCATATTGATGGGAATGTGACAAGGAGTTACTGGAGAAGGTGGAAAAGGAGTTGCAGTAAGAAGGGGAAGATGTAGGCTGCCATTCTGTTTCCTCTCTCCCACCGCTTCTGCTGTCTATCCTGTTTGCCATTCTGAATGAGATATAAGCATCTTCCCTGGGATCCTCCTTAGTGTTCAGCTTCTTTAGGTCTATAGGTGGCTATCCAATATTATATGGCTAATATCTGCTTATAAGTGAGTGTATATCATGCCTGTCTTTCTGTTTCTGGTTTACCTCACTCAGGATGATCTCTTTTAGTTCCATTCATTTGCTTGCAAATTTCATGATTTCCTTGTTTTTAGTAGCTGAGTAGCATTCCATTGTGGAGCCTACTATAGAGGGTTCTCTGAAAGGATCCACCCAACAGGGATCAAAGCAGATGCTGAAACTCACGGCCAAATTTTGGGTAGAGTGTAGGGTGTCTTGTGGAAGAAGAGAGGGTGGGGATGGAGGGACATAGAGGGGACAAGAGCCCCACAAAGAGACCAACAAAGTTAAAGGATCTGAGCACAGAGGGTGCTACAGAGACTGATGCACCAATGGAGGAACATACATGGAGACCTAGACCCCCTGCTCAGATGTGGCCGACTGGCAGCTCATTCTCCATGTGGATCTCTGAGTGAGGGGATCAGGGGCTGCCTCTATCATGAACTCAGTTGACCGTTCTCTGATCATTTGCCCCTGATGATGCAGCCTTGTCAAGCCATAGAGGAAGAGGATCTAAGCAGTCCTGATGAGACTTAATAAGCTGTGGGCAGATGGCAATAGTGGAGAACTCCCCCTTTCAGTGGAAAGGGAATGGGGAAGAGGGAAGGAAGGTGGGACGGGTGGGTGAGGGAGGGGCTTCAATTGGGATATATAATGACTAAATTGTGAAGAAAAACAAAGAAGGGGGAGATGGAGGATGAAACAAGGAAGTACAGGCCAGGGAGATAAAGGAGAAAGAGGAAGGAGGTGAAACTCTCATGATCACCACTGTTACGCATCAAAACTGTCTTGGGTGCTTCTAATACTACATCATACACTTTAGTGCTCTCAGCAAGCCTGGCCAGGCTTCACCCCTCTTTAACTTCTCATTTCTTGCTGGACTGTGTTTGCTGTCATCAGTCTTAATCTTGAACATTTACTTCTACCTGAAAACTCTTTACCATGGCCCATTGGGTGTGTAAGAGGCTGGCTATGGCAAAGGGGCTGCTGCCGGGAACGAGTGAGAGATGAGCTAATGAGATGATAGGCTGGGGCTGGGATTGGGTTTCATAAGAGCTTATTTTAGCTTCTGATTCACCCAAGGAAATTGTGAGCAAGGCCTGTTCTAGACATTTAGACACCAAGGAAGGTGTAACCAGGTGTTGAACAGAGCGGTGAGTGTAGGAAAGAAAACAGACAGGTAATGGACCCGTAGGGAAGGTTACAAAGCTAAGCCAGTAAAAGCCAGTTGTAGTCAAAGGGTGCTATTTTCCTTTAAAGGATTTTAGAGGTTTATTTGATGCAGTTGGTTGTATTGTGGTGTTTAATTATATGGAAGAATCAAACCATTACAGGGACCTAAAAATCATTGATGTGGGAAATATGGAGCCACAGTAGTTTCTGTCTACCTTGGGTTTGGAAAACTCTGGTGACAAAATTCATATCGGACTTTGGTCAGAGACACATGAGCACAAAGTCATTAGGGGAACTGTTTCTACTAATTTCTGACACCATTTGTCAACTCAAAGCCTACAGTCTCTTACTTGAAGGCCAAGACATATTCCTGTCATCCCCAGGAAGTAGAGATGGTAAGGGTCTATCTTCCTCACCCTCTAGGGCTAGCCAGGTTCAAGCTGAGTGTCACAAGCATCCTTCTTCAATGCACATGCTAACTTTCTGAAGGATTTAGCTTTTTACCTTATTTTACAAGGGGAATCAAATTATTGTGCTGGCCTATTTTATTATAAGTTGATGGAGTCAGAATCCCCAACTATGTTGATCTGACTCCCAAAGTTGTATTGATCCCACCCCCCATTATGAATCCTTTCCTCTTGACCACATATCATGATCAGAGCCTTCTCTACTTACACCAGCCTCATTAACAAGACCTCCCAGAGATCAGAGCTGACTCACCTCCACCGGCTTCCAGGGATAAGCCCTGAGAGTCTCCTGGAAGAGGTGGAATTGTTGTGTTAAATCCAACTTGGCCTTGTTTTGAAGTTAAGATAAAAAAAAAATAGATGTTCTGGAAAATAAGCCAGTTTCCTAAGTGTACTCAGTAAACTGAAATTACATAGTAATCAGTAATTTGTGTTGTATACAGAATTTTCACACATATAAATACACACACATGACTATATGTAGGTTAATGTCTGGACATACATATTTTATATATTTTCCTGTCTGTGTTGGCTACTTTTGTTGCTCCGAATAAATATCATAATCAAAATCAGCTTATAGAAGAAAGAGTATTTGGATTTATGATTTCAGTGAAGTGTCTATTATGGCAGAGAAGTATGGCAGCAGGCAGCAGAATGCTGAGAATCCATCTTCACCCAGGAACACAAGCAGACAGAGAGCAAACCAGAAATAGGGCGAGGCTATGAACTCTCAACCCCACCCACCCAGCCCCCCGTGATGTACTTCCTCCAGCAAGGTTGGACCACCAATCAATCATGGACCTAGTGCTCAAATGCCTGATCCTATAGGGGGCATTTTTCATGCAAACTACCACAATACTTACTGGTTTTTGACAAATACTAACTTTCTGCATATGCCCTCTGAGGCCACTCAATGTTTGTCTGTTGCTCTTTTTAAATTAAAATAATTAAGGTCTGGAGAGAAAATTCGGCACTTAACACAGTGGATGCTTCTCTTGCAGAGGACCCAACCCCGCACCAGGTGGCTTACAACCACCTATCACTCCAGCACCAGGAGTTTTGATATCCTCTCAGGCCTCCATGGGCATTGCATTCACGTTGACGTGCATTCTCATAGACATATTTACAGATAAAATATTGTTATGATTGTTGAAGTTGTTCAAACAGTGAGAGGATGCAACCTAGTTATCATAAATCAAAACAGTTCCCCAGATATGAAACAGTCCCCCTGCTCCCTCCAGGCTCCTGCTCTTCCCAGAGGTGATCCTTCAGTTAGTGTTGCATGCCTCTCTGTGATCTTTAGCCCCCTATAGCATCTCACTTATAGGAACATGTGTTCTTATGCTGCACACAGTCCTAGGGCTCTTTTTTCGTATGATGGTTTTGTCTTTCCTAGTGGCTATAGTAGTTAATTTTCTCATCATGCTGACAAAATCTTGACAATAAGCAGCTAAAGGGAGATATGATTCAGTCTGGCCCACAATTTGAGGATACACTGTACAATATGTTGAGGACAGCATGGTAGCAGCAGGAGAATAAAGCATCTGTTCGTATTGTATCAAAAGTCAAGAAACCTGGCTGAGCTGTACCCTTCAAGGCCCTCTCCCTAGTAACCTATTTCCTCCTATGAGGTCCACCTCTCAAAGTTTTATCAAAACTCTTAAAACAGTACCACCATCTGGGACTCAAGTGTTTATAAGCGTGTGTATGCCATGTTTAAACCATCATATTGGCTGTTACCCTTGAGTATAGACATAGCAGAGTTCATTCAACCATGTTCTATTGATAGGCTTTCAAGTAGAGCCTTGTTTTCCACTATTATGACAATTCTTTCACTCTGGGGAATAATTGGAAATTTACAGTCAACATATGGCTGAGTAAATATTTAAGATTTTATGGTGGTTTTCTGCTGTCAAGTCCAGGACCTTTGTGATGGATGGAATTTACTTCTTGAATCACATGGTTTACTACTTTTTAAGTTTTTATTTGGAAGACTCTCATGCATTTCTTCTAGACAATGCTTGTGGTCCTGATTTCCTATGAGAATTTTGCAGCAACTGAAGAGCATGGAAAAGCTGCCCGTTAGAGATGTAGGGCTCTGCTTCTCCTGTCTCTTCTGCCTTGGAGAGACTCTTGACTCAATTGGAAACAGGAATTGGGAACTGACAGCTGTCAAGGACAATGGCAGATATGTTCATGGTGCAGGACAGTGCCCAGACCCTTCACATTTAAGGTCTT
This sequence comes from Pachyuromys duprasi, assembly GCA_028658305.1. Lineage (NCBI taxonomy): Eukaryota > Metazoa > Chordata > Mammalia > Rodentia > Muridae > Pachyuromys > Pachyuromys duprasi. The sequence goes on from CM053744.1 coordinate 53,133,299, forward strand.
CAGTTAGCTGTGTATAATAACCCAGCTTAGACATGAGGTCTAAGTCAGTGCTGTAGCCTTGCTCTGAATCTAGATTCAGTCTGCAGTCATGCTTGGATTTGGACAACTACCCTGCTTTCCATCCAACAGAAAGTCTCCAAATATTTTCTGACCCATTGTTTGACAAAGAACACTTCTATGATGGTTGCTATTCCATCCTTAAGGAAGTGGTCCACGGAATGCCCTGCTTTCCCTCCTCTCTGCAGACAAATGAATCTATAAACTTCCATAAAATGAGTGAGCAAGGGGGTAACATAGTGGCCTGGTGCCCTCCAGTTGGACTGCTATGTGAAGATGAAAGCAGGTGCTGGAATGATAATTCCACAACTAGGAGATGCCTTCAAAAACCATGATTTCAAACTCTAGCTGGAAAACTGTGGTAGAATAAATTAATGTTTTATTTTTCAAACCACCAAGGATTTTGGTTATTTTCCTGGCAGCCTTAGGCAATGTATGCCTTTGTCATAGAGGAAAAAAAAGGAGAAAAAGCATCCTTCTAGTCTAAGTCAGAAATTGAGGCTGGAGAGATGCCCTTGCAGCTAAGAGCATTGCTGCATTCTCAGAGGACCCTAGTTCTATTCCCAGCACCTGAATGGTGGCTCTCAACTGTCTGTAACTTCAGTTTAAGGTGATCTAATGTATTCTTCTGGCCCCTTTATGCAATAAGCATGCATGTGGTAGACATACACACATATGTGCAGGCAAAATATTCATATATAAATTATAAAATAAATATAATTTATAATTATATATTATTGATAAGTAATTATATAGTGGAGAATTATAATATATAAATTATAAATAAATCTTAAGTTAGAACTGGGAGACCTGATAAAATTCACTGTCTTTGCTCAAAGTTTAACGGTTTTCTGTTACTACTTGGAATAGTTAGTCATTTATTCTCCCTTTCATGGAAAACATTTCCCTGTACCTGTAACATTTATTTGAGATAGGATGTCATGTAGCCCAGACTGGCTTTGAACTCCAGGTCTTCCTGCCTCTACCTCCCCAGCATTGGGATTACATGTATGTAGAATGGTGCTATTTTTGACTTGTGTCCCCCAAAGCCTTGCTTGCTTGTGTCAGAAGGTAGCAGGCCTCTTATGAGCAATGCTTCTCCAGCTCTCTTTTGCCTGCCAGTTCCTCTAGGAGCCTCTGCATCTCCTCCATCATCATTTGGCTTTTGCATTGGGTCACGGCTCAGCTCTACATCCCAACTGGAGCTCCTAGGAACCGCCGCGAGACTCGACTGCAGACTTGGCTAGCATTCTCCTGTGTTCACATCCAGCGCTTCTAGAGTGAAACACAGTGTTATAGGGCAGCTTAAACAAGTCATTTTCTCAAACACCAAAGGCTGAAAGTTCAAGATCAAAGTGTGTACTTGACTGATTTCCTCTGAGGCTTTTTTGGCTTGTAGATGGCTGTTGTCTCCCCTTTCCTCACACTGTCATCCATTTATGTAGTGTCCTCTTCTTATAAGGACAACAGTCATGTTAGACCTGGGCTTTCCCCAAGCTTCTCATCTTGACTTATCTGTCAAGTTCCTGTTTCCAAATGCAGCCACTTGGCAGGTACTGGTGTAGGATTCAACATGTGTATATAGGAAATGAGCAAAGGCTGGAGTTCAGCCCACTATTCTTAGTCCCTGTCACTCCTCAGCACCCAGACCTCCTTTTCTCCCCACCAACCTTGTCCTCCTTGGGACCTTTCCATGGTCACTACTCCAGAGGATGCCAACATCTTACCAAAATTAATTGTATGGACTCTGAGTCCCTGAAGGACAAAGCCAAGGTAGGAGCCAAAGCTGTGTTTCCCTCCAGAAGGTATTTTCTACTCTGTGAGTGTACTGCACATGGGGGCTTCCCAGCTTAACTAACTAGGGTGATTATTAGCCAATGGTCAGAACATGGCTGCCTCAGGGCTCTGATGGATAGGTCAAGGGAATATGGATGCAAATGCATTGTGAAAGCTCAAGGCTGCTATTGTTTGGTATAATGGAAAGTCATTAAGCATATTAGTGGCTGATTTTATAATTAAGTGCTAACGTTTTCTGGATGGAAACCTAAGTAACAGGAGAGATTGGCCGTTTGAAAAACATGTTTAAATAAAAAAAATCTAGAGACAAGAAGTGCCTCTCATCTTAATTATTTTTTGCATCATAAAAACCCAAGGAACAATACATCTGGCAGTGGCATAATGGATGTGCAGCAGCTGTAGAAAACAGCTCGCTCCCTTTGTTTGGAAACAGTGTTATTACACTTAGAAGAATCGTGCCCAGCTGATTTGATTCTAGAGCAAGGGGGGATCTGAGAGAGAGGGAGAGATAGGTGATGTCTGAAGAGTACCTGTCTGTGTCCATCAAACACCTGTGTAACGTCAGCGAGGCTTGTTGCTGGGTGCGAGGGATGCTTCTTCAAGGTTTACTCTGGGAAACTGCTGAGACCGCAGCTAGAGGAGGATTCTGGAACCTCATGCCTGCACTTGGTCTCCAAGGAACTCAGTTCCTAGTATGTGGAGAGAGTACAATAGAACATCCTTTTCTTCATGAGCATGGACCATCAGCATTGTTTAAACGTGGTCTGAAAGTTAAAGTGTGGCCAGTCTATACTTAATGAGAGAGAGACTCCAGCAATTCGAGCCAGCCATACCCAGGCAGGCAGTGCATCCTGTGTTCAGCATTCTTAGATGTACCTGTGGCCAATAAAATGTGCCCAGTGGGCTGATCAATGGCGAAGACAAGAATGGACTTCTAAGAACCGCCTTCATTGCCTCTTCAGATTGGCCCTTCAAAAGACAATTCTCTTTATCTGTGTAGCACCTCCCACCTTATATCAAATTTGTTACCCCAGACCTGCCTTGGAGGGGGGACCGAAATTAGCTCTGTTTTGGAAAAAAAATCACATGGAAAAATAATAGTGCAGAAGTAGGCAGGCGATTTGATTAATGTGGTCATTAATCAAACGAAGGTCAAGTATGTAAGGATATCCTACTTACTCTTATCTTACTACCTTTGGTCTTGAAGGGGGATGAAAGAAGTTAAGTGAGTTTAGGGCTAGTTGATCCGGTAGCCACAGTTTTTAGACAGATATTCCTTACATGATTAACGTTCCTATGCCCACATTGCAGGCAGAGTTAAGCAGGAATCAGAGGGGAAGTCTGAAGAAGAGGAGACAGAAGCCAAATTACAGCAGAGATTCTGAGCTTTGCTCTTGCTCTTTGGCTTCCACTGAGCATCTGTAGGACCAAGCAGGGAGTCAGTGCTCTCAGAGGGAGCAATTGCCAAGTGCTCATTGTGAAGAGTGGCTTACCAACAGTCTGAGACTTATTTCTAATAAGCTGCTGCCCACCAGGTGGTTCTGGGTCAGGCTCAGATGGGCTGGGCTAGGCTGGTTAGTGTGGTCAGTCAGAAGACTTGCTTGGACTGGTCAGTTTAGGATAATGTTTGCTAGAACATGTCATCTTTCCCTCTATGTTATCCTGTAGTTGTAGAAATAGATTGTTTAGGTGTTTTCTCAGGCTTCAGATGCCATTGGAGAAAGCCAGTCACAGGGATCAGTGTGAGGATATACCCTAAAATCAGGAAGACATGGGAAACTGAGGTCTCTAAGGCAACAATATAGACACAACTCCTTATTCTGGGGACTGTCCAGCCTGCATATTCAGTTCCTATGTCTAAATGAGGTCCAGTTGACTCATGCCCTCCCTCTTCTGTAGCAGTGGATCCTTATCCCTGTGGCCCCGCCCTGGTTAGATGCACACTCTAGAGAGCAGGGCCACTAGACTTAGGTCATCACAGACACTGGCAGAAAGCATGCCCTTCATACTCATCAAGGGCACCCAAGCAGTGTCAGGTGCTGCTGGGCTAAACTAGAGTGCACCGTTGCTCAAACCCACCCCTCTCTAAAGGCCTGTGCTGCCCTCTCAGCCACACAGAACCCTTCTGCCTTCCTTGCTTGGCACTGACAGACGGTCCTGGATGAGCAGAGGAAGACGGAGTTGTCAAGCAGCAAGTGTCTGTGCCATAGATGTGGCCCTAGATAGGAAGCCTTGCTCACTTCTTCGAAGTGAGAGAGCTTTCAGCTCCACAAATTCAATTTCCTCCATTCATGCAGGGAATTTGAGGCCTGGTAAGAATTGATAACTGTTTTGTTCACTTGCTCAGTGTCTCTTTAGCCCTGAGAATTTTTCCTTAACTGTTTCTTTCTCTAGAAAATCTTCTTCCAAATGTTATACTCAGCCAACTCCTTTGTGACCCGTGGCACCTCATAATAACAGCCCTTTCTATTCTTCCCTCATTCATTTGTTCACCAAATTTGCATTGAATATTTTCTATGTGCCAGACACTATTCAGGCCCTGAATAAAGGACAATGACAGAAGAAGCAATTTTGCTCTCATGCAGCTTACATTTTTTTTAAAAAAGGTCATAAATGAAAAGTCTAAAAAATATGTTCTATGTCAGACATTGAAAAGAACAATGGGATTGAGTAACAAAGAATGATAGAGTATGCACATGTGTGTAAATATGTAGGGTATGTGGATATGTGGTGGGTGTGTGAATACCCTTGTGCTTGTGTATATGTGTAGAGTGTGTGCATATGTTAAGTGTGTAATGGTGTGTGTACACGTAAATGTGTATGTGTGGAGTGTGTGCATATGGTATATGTGGGGTATGTGTTGGAATGTAGTATAGGCACATATGTTGAGTATGTGTATGTATGTATGAGTGTGTGTAGCATGCATACATAGATAGAATATATGTTGGTTGTACATGTGTATGTGTGTGATGTGTATGCGAATTATGTGTTGGGAGTGTGGTGCACATGTACACATATATTTTTAGTGTGTATACAAATGTATGTGTACAAGTGTGTGTGTGGTATGCATGCATATGTGGGTACATGTTGGGTTTGTGCATATATAAATAAATGTATATATGTATATGTGGTGTATGTGTTAGGTGTATGTACTCATGTGGTAGAGATAACTATGTGTAGTGTGTGTGTGTGTGTGTGTGTGTGTGCAGAGCTGTTCACATCTGAGTGAGCCTCTAAATTAGGCAACTGGTCATTAGAGCCTTTTCCATAAGCTGTATTCATTCATGGACCCAAATTATGTGAGGGAGTATGTTCAGTAGGTATTTCAGGAGAGCTGCCAGCATGTGGAGCATCATTTACCTGTTAGAGGATTGCTGAGGAAGCCAGTGGGGGCTTAACAGGGAGAGAGTTGGAAGGTCATGAGAACTGAGGCTGCCAGCACCTACTTGTGTTCTGTATTATAGACCAAGCAAGTAAGTTTAAGTTTTGCCAGAAGTGTGATAGAAAGTGTGACAGACAGAATAAATGACCCATGAAGAGGCTCATGCCCTACTTGCTAGAATTTGTGCACACATGACCTTCTGTTTAAAAAAGGAGGGGTGCTGTGAAGCTGTGATTGACTTAAGTGGTCCCCAAATCACCACAAGGGTCTTTATGAAAGGGAAGAAGCTTTTGGTCAGAGAGAAGATGGGCAACAGGGGTCAGAAAGACACAAAAGTCTTTACAGGACCACAAAGCAAGGATCGCAGGTGGCCTCTGGTAGTTGAATGAGCAAGGAAAAGATTCTTCTTGCTTCCAGGAGAGCTTCCAGGAGAGACCAGCCCTGTTGGTTCCTTGATCTCAGCCTATAAGAACCAAGGCAGATTTTGACCTCCTGAATTACAGAGTAGATAACATACATGCTCGGCAAAATCTCACCACGGGAAGTCATTGGAAGGCTTTGAGGAGAATTCTAATGTAGCTTAAGTCATATTTTTCTAAAAGTTCCTGGCCAATTCTTGAGTAAAGTGAATGAGGAAGGTTGAGCAGAAGACTCAGCAGAAAGGGAACTGCATGGCTTGGCCTGTGTGATGATAGAAAAGTGGGTGGAGTCCACCTAGGATATTCTCTCCCTCAGAGCCAGTGTGTAAGAGGTGGTTATGCTGTGGAGGGAGAGAGAGGATCATTGATCAACCCTAGATCCCTAACCTTGGGACCTAAAACACAAACATGTCATTTTCTGAGAACATGAAAGGTTGGAGATTTGGTGCGTGTGTGTAGGCAGAGAGAATAGATCAAGAATCCCACCCGGTGTGTTATGTTTAAAATGTCCATAAACCACTGAAGTGGAGTTGTCAGCTAGATGGATGTTGCTCATGAGTTTGGAACTCATTGGAGCATTCTGAGGCACAGGTAAAAGCAAGAATTAGCTGTGTGAGAATGATGCTCTAAGCCAGTGGGTCTGGATGAGACTGTCCAGAAGAAGCACATTGACTGAAGAGAACACAGGGTGTGGTTCCAGCACTCTGAATGGGTTGTCTTACTGATAACAGTGCAACCTTCTGTGTGAGGGTCAGGCTGCTGAGGAGACATCTTGGGATGCTGGTAGCTAGCAGAATGACAAAGAAGTCTCTTAGTTCCCCACTGCCCTGTACCATTGTGCTAGTTAGAGCTGATTGTCAACGTGCCTCTGTTTACAATCACAGAAATATCAAGTCTCTGGGCAGGACTATGAGAGACTATCTAGATTTTATTAATTGAAGTAGGACGACCTACCCCCAATGTGGGTAGCACCATTGCATAGGTTGAAGTCTAGGACTAAACAACAACAACAAAACCAACAAAAACAAAACCAGAGAAAGTTAACTGAGTATTCATCTCTGCTTCCCGACTGTGGGTGCAGTGTAACTGGATATTAGGATTCCTGCCACCGTGCTTTGGCCATCGTGGTGGACTATATCTCTTGAAACTGTGAGCCAAATTAGACTCTTTGTTCTTTAAGTTCCTTTTGTCAGGTGTTTTGTCATAACAATGAGGAAGTATCTTATACAACCATGCTGAACACCACTAGATCCAAATTGATGTTCTCTAGCAGGAATCCATGATGACAAGATACAGTGCTTTCTACAACAGATAAATGTAAGCTCGCATTGAATCAAGACCACAGTCCTATGAAAGTGTGCACTGTGAGACCCCTTTCCTGGGTGTACCCATGAAACTGCTTTAATACGGTTCATCAGATAAATAAATGATTGTAAGAAAAGGGCAAATCCTTGATGGAAGCAGAAGGAAGCACACAGTACAGAGGACACAGAGGCATCCTGGATTGATTCATGGGCTCCTGTTGACTGTTTCCACACCATAAATCTCAGCTGAAGAGCCTTGCTATATCTAAAATGAGGGCCCAGAAACCCCAAACAAGAACACAATGGCTCACCAGGGAAGGCTTTAACCAACCTAAGTGCTGCTTCTCTTCCCCGAAGAACTCTCCTCCATCTGTGCTAGAGTCGTTATTTCTGCCTTCCTTGGAAAGGCAGACTTTGTGCTCTCCCACACAGGAGCTGTTGTGACCAACCTGAATTGAGAGAGATTCAATGATAAACTTCCCAAATGAAGAACTGAATGAGCTCTGAATCCACCTCCTCTCTCTGAGTAAATGAAGAGGGAGGCACAGGCGTGTATGAGTGTGTAGAAAGTAGAGGGCGTGTCGGGTAGAATTATTATATGAAAGCCCTATTGCCTATTGCAAAGTCCTGGCCCTGCCTTTGGACCCTGTTATGGCTTGGATGCAAAATGGCCCTCATAGGCTCATGTGCCTGAACACTTGGTCCCCAACTGATTCCACGATAGACTCCGCCCTCACATGGTAAACCAATATAACTACTTCCTCCATCCAGTTACCTCTTGTTAGATATTTGGGCAAAGCAACAAGAAAAACACTGGCTCCCGGGAAACTCATGATAAATGCTTGCTGATTCTGTATGTAAACTATCTTCTAGTACAAAATGCTCACACTGCCATTGTCTTGCCATTGGACACATGGTGTAGCTCCTGATGCTGATTCCATGTGGTCAGATGTACCCATTATGATACCCCTGGCCTGATTCTATGTGGTTAGCTACAAACGTAAGGTTTTATTTCTTATTTTCACATCTGTGTGGCAGCTTGGAGCCTCCCAAGTGAGTCTAGTACCCATAGTTTCATCTTGGGCCCAGGAGAAAGGAGGTATAATTTGTTTACAAGGGAACTTCCTCATAGTGAATACAGGACATACATAAAAGGATTAGGAGAGATACACAATGCTTCTTAGGCTTAAGGTCAGAACTAAAACTTCCATCCAAATTCCACCAGCCAAATCAGGCTGTGTGGTCAATTTTATTATTGTAGGAACAGAGTGTGCACCATTCCAGAGAAGGTTGGGAAAAAGGAGGGAGAACCTACCAAATCATGAGCTGATCTCCACAGGGAGGAATGTAAATATTTAGCTTGAGATGGGAAGATTTCTAACAAGATCGCTATCAGGTTTATGTGCGGTGTTTCCCAGGTGGAGCATAGAGGCAGCTCACTTCGTGGATTATCACAGTCTCCATTGGCTGTCTGCCTGGCCACCAGACACAGGCTCGATCTGGGAGTGTAATTGTTCATTTCTTCTTATCAGATGTGTTCATCATATTTTATTTCCTTTCTTGTCCTGAGCCTGTGGAGGCCTTGTGATAGAGTTCTAGTTGATGGAATGGAATATGGTAGTACTCATGGCCTGGCTGATATGACCTTCTCACACTTACTCTTCATATTTCCACCTGCTGAATGTCCTCAGGTAGACTGACAATGAGGCAGTTGCCCACCAAGCTACTGGAATGCTGTAATTTATGTGGAAGAACAATTAGTGCTATCTTAATTAATACATATAATACAAAGCACATAGCAGAATTTTGGTGAGGGGGAGCATATGTACACATGTGTGTGCAGGTGCATGCATGTTGGGGCCAGAGGAGGATGTTGAGTGCCCTGTTCTCCAGCTTGTTTCCTTTAGACAGGGTCTCTCATTGAAGTTGGAGGTAGGCCAGCAGCCAGAAAGCTCCAGCAAGCCTTCTTTGTCCATCCCCCAGAGTGATGTGGTGACAGGTGCACTCAGGCATCCCCAACCTTACACGTGAGTGATGGGCATCTGAACTCAGATGGTTGTAATTGTACAACAAGTGCTCTAACTCACCAAACCAACTGCCCAGTCTGGTTTTTTATTTGATTGTTGGTTTTTTTTTAATGTAATTAATAAATGACTCATCTTCTTGTGCCTCCAGGATCTCTGCTTATACATAGTGGAATGTGTCCCCAGACTGAATATGTCCTCAGTTCTAAGAGGTTCCTCCCCTTCCTACAGTGACAGTTAACTGTTGCTGAAGCCCTTATTATATGCCAGACACCTGATGCGTGTGGGTTCTATGTACATTTTGAATCTTGAAGATCCCATGATATTTATGATGGCCATTTCCCTGGGTGTAAAACTGAGCCCAGTGTAGACAAACTGACAGATGAGATTGAAGTGATGGAAACAGAGTATGGGGCCAAAGCCCAGGTGGCAAGATAATATTTGAGTAGCTTCCTGCTGGACTGAGTGCCTCACTGAGTAGAGCACTGGCTCTGTGGACAGCTTCCCAGGCATCTTTATAAGCCAGTGGTAGTTTCCCATAACCTATGATGGCACAGCTCTCCACTGGAACCTGGATCTGGCCCATCTCTCCATCTCTCCAAATTTGAGGTACCCTACTATTCTCTTCACAGCTTCTCTTTGGATCTAGGCCCCTATGAGCCAATTGTTCCATTAAGGAACCTTGTCCTGCCTGCCATTTGTTCCCCAAACCAAGGAGGCCACATCCACTGTGGGGTTTCTTCATGCTCCCTGATGATGGAGGGACTGATTATTAGTGGCTCTGATTTTAGGGTGTCAAAGCCAAAGGCCAATGGAAGAACATCATCAAGGCAGTGGACTCTCTGGAAAAATGATGAATGGCTTCCACGGGGCTACTTGCTCTCTGCTGGCCAGAAGACTCACCAAAAAGGGTGTTGACAGTACTTTTTTGGCATCAGGCCTCTCCTTCTGTCTGCCATTTAACTTTGGTGTCAGTTTCCAAGAAACAGCTAGAGGCAGCTCAGAGAACCAGGTGACCTGGGGTGAGATCATGAGGAAGTACCAAGCCTAGAGTTCTCTAGAGTCCCCAAACAGCCACAGGCTAACCCTGGAGTTGACTCTATTGTGAGTCAAAGCTTTGGAGTTTGGCGCTCAAGAGGGACAATGAGATGGATTTGTCTTTTTGGGTAAGAAATGCCTGAGAAGAGTTGGTGCTATGGGCGGACAGGCAGGTAATAGTGTGCCAAAGGCTCTAAAGAGAGTTCAGGCCTGCGTGACACATGGGAGGATCCCTTTTTAGGCTTTATAATGGAAGTATTTGTATTCTGGTCAGGCTGTCTTTTACTAAGCTATGAGATACAAGAGGGCAAGAATCTAGAAAACAAAGTCACATTGATTCTGGAAAGCAGGTTACTGTCATTTGGCCAGCTGTCACAGTTCAACCAAAATGATATGCTTTACAAAATGGCATGGCCGTGAATGTCAATGGGCAATGTGTAGCATGAGAGTCAAGGTGACAGCTTTGTCTGGAATCACTTCTAAGTCTCCGCATAGCTGTTTCCTCATGTGATTACTGAAATCACATGCTCAGAAATCATACCTGCAGTGAGGGTCTGTTGGAGAGATGGGGCTGCTAGAGCAGCTGTGTCATCCATTTGGGTCCTGAGTGAGGTTAGGTTGCTCCACGGTATCTTTCAAGAGGAAAGCTTAAGTTCCCTGTGATATCCTTGAGGCTTCCTGTAAGCAGGGTGTCAGGAGAAAGTGTTAAAGGGAAACATTTGACGGATTCTCTCCCCCATCAGTGAGAGCCTGTTGCTGGCTCCTTGATAACTTCCACTGAGTGTGTCTGACTGCTCTCCATCTAAGAGCAGTGATTTTGTTCTGAGACTGGGAGACTCAAGTTTGTGTACTGTGGTGACAAAGGAAGCAACCAAGAGAGCAGGGCTGGACACCGCGACACTGGGGGATTCCAGTCAGAGGTGCTTAGGTATTTAAAAGATAAAAGGTACTGGGATGGGTGGTGTGCCACGGGCAATATAGTTATGGCTATGACTGCATCTCCCTTTGATTGTGTCATTCTTAAAAACTTCTGGATGAGAGAGTGTACCCTTCTTAAACATTCAGTGTTGATAGAAAGCCCAATCTAGCTTCATGTTCCTAAGTATGTAAGGGTTGTTCCAAAGTTTGTTCCCCCAAGAGTAAATTCCTGTCATGTACTTGGAAAATGATCCCAGGAATCTCCAATTGAGGAGAAATAAGATATGGATTTAAAAAAATTACCAATCAAAAGATACCTGTGTCCCATTCCCTATAACTTGAGACAATTGTTGCTCTAAGGATGGGGTAGGGCCACAGATTGCCCAGCTGAACCCTAAGCATAGCCACAGAGATCCCCATGAAAGGCAGACAGGAAGAGGCCTTTCCTATGCTGTGGCTGACAGGAAGCCCTCCTGTAGCCCTGTGGGTGACCATACCCAGTAGAGACCCTACCTATCTTCAGGAGGAGGTCTCTTCTAAGGGACAACCAGGGCCTGAGGACTTTGCCATTGTTCCGAGTGTTGCTGCCTCATATCTTAGAGGAGGATTGTCTCAATGTGGTCTTCTTATCATGTACAGTCACAAGAAGCTAGTATGTGGCATCCTTGGTGTGAGGAAGGCCAGATCACTAAAAACTGTATGGGGGGGGCGGGTGGGTGGGAATCAAGACATCAAGACCATTTTCAGTGTGTGCCCTTCTCTTGTCCCTGGACACACTGTCAGGGTCTCCAGAGTGCACTGCTCTGTTCCTACAGGAACTCTGTGCTTTCTCTAGGCCCTCCACTCTAATGACCCTCGGAACCTGCTGCTTAAACCAAGCAAGCTCGGAACAATCTCTGTCTCTCCCTTAAACTCCTTGAATTCTCTTATTCTTGAGGCATCTCAGAGTGGAGCTTGCTGCTGTGCTTCTCCCATGAGCCTTTGTTACACAAATAAAATAGACGTCTGCTTTTGTTCCTCTTGCTCCACTTTCTAGCACTCCCCATCCAGGCTTTTAACAGAGTTTATTACAAATGGAAAAAGAAAGCCACAGTGCCTCACAGGGCAGCCAGGCATTCTTCTCCTAGCTCCTGCCCTCTAGCGCCTGTGTGTTCAATAATGAATGTCGCAGAGGGCTAGGGAGATGAATGGGGACTGATAAGTGCAACCCATTATGTGCTCAGCTCTGAGGAGCGGGCTAAGGATGCTACTACCTCCAGATCCCAGGTGACAAGCAGGAGAAAGAACTTCCTCTGTGGTCCAGGGTCTTCCTCAGCCAGGAAGGTTCTGTGTAGTGGGCAATGGGGGAATCCTGGACTCCAGGAATTTAAGCATACTAGCTTTGCCAGTACAACCAAAGCTTCTGATTGTTTCCTCCTGTGCAAAGCAAAACCAGTTCTTGCTGGTCCCTCTTACCACATAGGTTTTCGTTGGAACAGGGGAGATGGCTATCATCCTCAGTCTCCAGGGGGGTTGTCCCTTAGAAGAGACCCCCTGAAGATAGGTAGGGTGGCTACTGATTATCTCACAGTTACCCTTAAGGCTGAAAGAGGACTTGCAGCCAGCAGCAGAATGGGAGCGGCCTCTGGTCCTGTGGCTTTCTCTCCCTGTCTGCCTTTCACTGGATCTCTGTGGCTGTGCTTAGGGCTCAGCTGGACAAGCTGTGTCCCTGCCCCATCCTAAGAGCTCTAATTGTCTCCGGTTCTAGGGAATGGGACCTAACAGCAAAGTGATTGATGTGCAAGCATGGCAACCCCAGTTTGGATCTCCAGCACAACTCTAGAGAAGGAACATGACACATAGGAGTTCGCCCGCCGGTCAGTCTAGACAAACCTGTATGTTGCAGGTTCAGTGAGAGATGCTGTTTCAAAGACTGAGGGGGACAGTGAGAGAAGAGAAGCATAGTGTCAACCTCTGGCCTCCACATGCGCATACATACATCAGTCCCCTCGGCCTGCCTCAAGGTGCCTCTGCAGGTTCCGGAAGACAGGCCACCCAGACTTGTACCAGCTGCTGTGAGATCACAGCCAGACAAGGAGACTGTGATGTGGTGTTGTCTTGTAATAACCTGGAGGCTGCTGGACCATAGGGAATGATGGAGAAGGAGAGGGAAACCACATAAGGCCTGTGGGCCATGCTTGAGATTCTGGTCGGTGCTCTGGGATGAATGCTAGAGGGCAGCATGCAAAGAAAGGACTGCAGTGGGTGATGCCTGATGGGCTCTTGACACTCTTGGTAGGTGGGAAGTTTGGATTTTGCCCATACTTTACTGTCTCAGAACCTACCTACCTTGAAGTTCCACTTGTTATGATGCTATAACTGAAGACCCCAGTACCCTCAGTGTTTCTGTCATTTATTAAGATCAAAGCTATTCTGGACAAACGTGTGTAAAGTCACAATTATATTTGCTGTATCTACTGGAATGATGGATAATCTTTATCATTAACTTGGGTGGATTTAGAATTGTCATGGAAACTTATCTCTGTTTTGTTTCTTGTTTTTATTTTTATTTAGAGGGTATTTGCAGAGAGGGTTAACTGAAGAGGGAAGATCTACCTTCTTGTGGATGTGAAGGGGTGCCATCCTATGGGCTGGGAAAGGAGAAAACAAATTGGGCACTAACATCCATCTCTTTGTTCTCGGCCGAGATGCAGTGTGACATGCTGCCTCATGCCCCTGGGTCTTCTTACCATAATGGACTGTACCTCAGAACTATGGACCACAATAAACCCACTGAGTTGCTTGTGTCAGGCATTTCATTGCTGCAATGGGAAAAGTAATACAGTCAGTATGGCCTACAGCTGCATTGTTGCCTTCCTCCTCCACCTTTTCTCCTCCTTCTCTTCTTCACCTTCTTCATTTTCTTCTTTGCGTAAAGCTAAAGGTCAGCCTAGCATAGTCTCATGTGTGGTCTCATGAGTAGTTGATGTCTGATTCTACATACATACATACATATATATATGTATATATATACATACATATGTGTATATATATATATATGCACATACATATATTGCTTTTTGAGACAGGGTTTCTCTGTGTGGTCTTGACTTGTCCTGGACTCACTTTGTGGACCAGGCTGGCCTCAAACTCGCAGAGATCCACCTGCCTCAGTCTACCTGAGTGTTGGGATTACAGGTATGTGATACTGTGCCTGGCTATTTTATAGATTTTTTAAAGTTGACATTTCTGCCCTAAAAAAAATGCCACTTTAAAAAGCATTAACAGTTCCACTTCAGGTGGCCAAACCTTTATATGGGGGGCCTTAAAACTGTGGCAAGTGGTATTTGAGAGAAGAGGGCATCATAGCAAGAGTAGAAGCTTCCTGCTGACCCTAGGGACCCTAACCTTCCAGTATTTATGCTTCAATGTGATTTGTTTTTCTAATGACTCAGGTGGTAAAGGATGACAGAGGTTTCCATTTGTTGACCTCAGAGGCTCTATCTTGAAAAGTGTGGTGAATTTCCACATTGGGTCTGAGTTTCCTGCCTTGGAGATCAGTCCCCATGGCAGGAAGGTACCAAGGCAGACCTATGGAGAGGCTCTCTTAGAGGAGAAGTGGGTGGGGCCTCTGGCCGACTGTTGAGTCTTTGTCAGCCATGTGAGGAAGCTACCTTCAAAGTCCCTCTAGCCCAAGCCCAGCCTTTGGTAGCTGTCAAGTTTATCAGGCTCTTGGCTTCTAGAAGAGACTCCCAGATCAGAATTGCCTGTTTTAGCTGCTAACTTTTACTCAACTCGAAGAGATACTGAACCTTAAGAAAGCGGTGTGTGCATGCATGTGCATGTCAGGAGGCCAGAGGTCAATGTCATGCATCCTCCTCAATCACAGGTCAATGTCAGGTGTCTTCCTCAATTGCTCTCCTCCTCTATTTCTTTGAGATGGGGTCTCTTATTGGACCTGAAGCTCCCTGTTTAGCTAGGTTAGAAATGGCTGGTCTGAAAATCCCAGGGATGCTCCTGTCTCTGCCTCCCACAGGTTGAGATTATGGGATGGTGGGGCTGTACCCAGCTTCTTTACGTGGCTGCTGGGGACATGAACTCTAGTCCTCATGATTGTGCGGTAATATTGTTTTAAGACAGTAAGTTTTGGGGACAAGAACAGTGAACTGACATAGCAGGTGTAAGCATACAGTGCCAGGGAGAGCTGAAGGTCAGACTTAGAGAAGCTGATTTTCATTTTTAATCTTTGTAGTCAGTCCACCAGGGGAAAAGACTTTTTTAAAAAATAGGGGCTTCTGAGAACAGCATTGCAGGCATGAGGGGAGAGCTGCGTGTCCACCACTCAGGAGTGCTGGCTCTTCCCACTCTTAGCACACCATATTATAGGCTTTGAATAATACAACAAAGGGACTGTGAACATGGCCTTGACGCCATCAGAGGAGGGATCTTGTGATGGGTAAAGATGAGGCTCACGAGGGCAGCAGGGATAGGAAGGTGGTTTGGGCCGTGAATTTCCCAGCTTCAAACAGGCCTTGGGAAATGTCAAGGTCACAGTATCTCCTGTACCACCCAGGATCTTTCTGAGGGCAACACCACTTCTCCAAAGGAGTGAAGTGTGGAGTGTTTGTGAGGTGGCTGTGATCAGGATTCAACACACCCAGACCCTCTGATTCCCTCAGGCATTGAGACTTTGGTTATTAAAGATGGGAAACAGAGCTCAGACTTTGGATTATCACCAATATGAGAGCTGAAATAGAAGTCTGAATGGAAGATCAGGATTGGGTGTGTAGGGGGGTCAGAACCAGGGCTTGGGGCTCCCTCACAGGTGCTCTGAATGCAGCTTTATGTAGTTCACAGTGGCCACTGGGTCTTTGTGAGCAGGGGTCACAAATTCTCTGTTATTTGGGAACCCTGGGCCTTATTCTGAAAAATCCAGGTGGTAACTGGGCTCTGTAGAAGTCCTCTGTTCCTGGGGTTTGTAAAAACACCTCAGGTGAGGCAGGGCAAGATCACATAAATCAGACAAAGATGGTTGCTGGTGATGGCCATGAGGGATCCATTCTTTTCAGGCAGCTGTATGGTGGGGCCGAATCTGCTCTCACCTTCAGGGCAAGCTAACCTGGCTTTGTGCACACACCTCTAATCACAGCATATGAAGACAGGATGTAGAGCATCCATCAAAGCTAAGAACACTTAGAATTACTGTTATTTCCGAGGCATTAAGCCCTGTAAACTCTTCAATAAACCAAGCCTCTCAATGGTATTTTTTTTCTGATTGAAAATAAAATGCAAGCAATTGAAGAAATAAATAAGATTAGAGAATTTTTTAAAGGGCAGAGATGTTCTCCTCCAGGAACTGAGAAATATGGGTCATTTTAATAGGTCTCATGGGCAGGTCAAATGACTACAGGAGAAGGTAATCAAGACTGCTGAGAAGGCAAGAACCAAAATCCCACTTGACATCAACAAATGAAAGTGGAATGGAGCCAAAAGTTAAGAACACATCAATCCAATCAAACAAAAACAAATAAAAAAGAGAAATGTATTGGTTGTTTATTCGGAACTTTAATTTAATTTCCATCTTCCACTCTCCGTTTCTTGGTTCAGATTCTCAAGAGAGAAACGGGTTTCCCCAAAGCAGAGCAGTGTCATTCCAAGCACGCAGAGTAGAACTGTACAGTGAGAGCCATGACACTTGTGGTTAAGGAAGGGCCAGGACTTATAGGAGACCAGAACTGAGTAGACATTTTGAAATGTCTGTGACCAGTGTCCACATGGTGAGGGCAGCTCGCATAAGACCATGTGGTGTTAGTGGATATGAGAAATCTAAAGCTAGAGGCTGGGAGATGCCTCAGGGCACAGTGATAGGCAAGAGGCCCTGAGTTCAGATATCAAGCACCCAATCAAAGCGGGGCAGGGGCTATGCATGCCTGTAACTGGAGTACTGGGGCTGGGAGAGGAAAACAGGAGGAAGTGGAAGGGCTTGCTGGCTAGCCAGGCAAACTGACAACAACGGCAAGCAGTAGGTTCAGTGAGAGGGAAAAGGGCCAAGAGCAATACACTAGAACCTGTGAGATTTTCCATGGCCTGTGAATGAATATCTGCATGCATACACATGTGTCACATAGGCATGAAGCACACATACATACATATACACACATATACACATATGCGCACACACATATACACATATACACACATAACATATACACATACATATATGTACATAGATACACATATATATACATACACACATACATACAGTGGGGAAGGAGCCTATGCGGTTGTCACATTTCCCATAGAAAACAGCTGAACTTTATAATGAAATATTTTGTAAAAATGTGATAATTGTGACATACTTAATAGGAAAGATTATTCGTTATTTATCTGACATTTCTATTTAAATGGGTAACCCCATGGCAGGGTCATCCTAATTCATCAGAGCTTTTGTAGAGAAAGGCTTTGGAAAATCCTGAGTCTCAGACGGAAACCTCTGTGTCCAAGGGTTGCATGTGCTTGTGTCCTGCTTGGGCTCTGTGACTTGTTTGCATTTTCCTGGCAATGATGAGATAGTGGAGTATGCGTGCATGCTGTCTTGATGAGATAGTAGAGCCCTTGCTCTGAGTTCTGGATCTGCCACTTGGGGACAGGGGGCTAGACCGACTATCTGCTCTCTGGCCCTTGTTTCCTGTGTAGAGGTGAGGTATGGCCCTGATCTATTCCAGGGTCTCAGTTGAATCAAACTGTTATCACCAGTGGAAAACTTCCTGCCTTTAAAAGATGAAATAATATTTTATTTAGTGTATATTCCACATTGCATTATCTTTTCATTCACTGATGGATGCTGAGGTTTTTTCCATACCTTTGCTGAGGTCAATGGTACTGAGATAAACACAGGAGTGTAGGCATCATGTTGAGATACTTTGAATAGATGCCTAGAGGTGCTAAGTGAAATAAGCCAGGCACAGTAAGATGGACATCATCTAGTCTTATTTATCTGTAGAATCTGAACCAACTCATAGGAACAGAGAGCAGAAGGATAAGTATCAAGGGCTAGGGAGGGGTGCACACGGAGATGCTGACTGACAGTGCAGAATTGAAGTGACATAGGATAAGTCCCAGACTCTATAGGACAGGTGGTGTTCATAGTTAACAGTGATACATACTTGAAATGTATGTTAAAAGGGTTAATTAGGCAAGGTTCTCTAGAAAAATGGAGATGAGTGTATGTGTGTGTGAGAGAGAGACAGAGAGAGAGAAGGGAGGAGAGAGATCAGGGGGCTCACACCATAGGTTGGGTAGTATCTGAGAGGAGCAGAGAACCCCGGGGCTCTTGAGTCTGGGAAGCGGGGCTCCTCAGCAGTCCCAGTCTACTATGAAAGCTCCCCAGAGAGTCGTCAGTGTTCAGCCTCTGCTGAAAGGCTGAGGAAACTGGAGTCTGATGTCAGCAGCAGTGACAGATGAGTGGGCTAACAAAAATCAGGAGAAGGCATCCATGAGCTTCACTTTTTCCCCAGGACTGCTTTTTCAATCTGGGCCAGAAAGTACCACCCACATTGAGGGCCAGTTTTCTCTAGCCCTTGCCCAAGACAGTGTCCCCACATATAAGTCCATTCTGAATACATCCTCAAGGACACACAAGTACATTCAGCAGTGCTACAGAACTCTGAATCTAGTCAGGTTGACAGCCAAGACCAGCCATCACAAGTGGGGATCCAAAGTATTCTTACACATACACATATGCATACAAACATGAACACACACACAGACACCATAAACCCATACACATCCATGCACACACTCATACACACAGACACACATATCCCATGCACATATACAACATGTACATAAGCACACACATGTACACATATATACACAGACACATACAAACATATACATACATTAAAAACACGTGTATACAGGCAAACACATGCATACACATACATATAGACACACATGAACACACATACACATACATAGACACACAAACATATATGTATATATACACATACCATATACACTCCCTCCCACACAGATATACAGTTGCAGACTCATATGCACACACATACAGACACTCACATGTAGATATGCACAGGGTAACTATGTGAGATTATGGGTCCGATAATTACTCTGGTTTTGCTGATTATTCCATAGCAGACACATAAACATATCGCATTCCCAAGTCATACACCTTAAAATATACAATTTTAAATATTAAAAAATTGCTGTGAAAAGTAAGTTTGTGTGAGCAACAGTGCCAGGGAGACACCAGCCACACAGCAGGCATCCAGTAACACACAGCCCTTCTCTGACCTCCCTCATCCCACAGGCAGACACAGCACTTAATCTTTTACCAAGCAGCTCTTGCTAGTCATGGCACGGACAGGGCAATATGCTGTCTAATCTTTGTCTCATCCAATGCCCACAGAATGGTGCAAGGGCAATAGCTTCCACCCCCATCTGACCAAGAGACTGCTGTGAAACCCGTCCTCAAGTTGGCCTGACAATTATATGGGGAAATGGAGCTTTGAAAGATATTTTTCTTTCTTTATGTTTCTGTGCTATGTGCATGCTGCACATGTGTGAGCACCCGAGGAGGCCAGAAGCGGAAGCTATTTACCCTATAGCTGCAGTTACTGCCCTATTTGGCTGCTGGGAACCAAACTCAGGTCCCTTGGAAGAACAGCAAGCGCTCTTAACTGCTCCATCCCTGACAGAGCTTTTGAATGACAGAGCCATGACTCCCATCCAGGACACTGGGCCTCTCAATCACACCCCTGCTTTCCATTGCAGTGCCTCTGCCTGTACTTAAAGACATGTACTTAAAACACATGTTCCATTGCATGGCCCGTGAAACGATGGAAGTATCAGTCCACCTTGTGTCCAAGAATGTCTGGCCCTGCAGCTGTTCCTTAGGTGAGCATTTACGCTGTCACATATTCCTTCCTGGACACTTGAGGAGACAGATGGAGTTCACTTTGATGAGGAACCAAGAGGCAAACAAGTAATCCTAGGTGAGAGACATGGCATTGTACTGAGGCAAGTGACAGAGAGACTTAAATAGGAGAGGGAAAGGGGTGATAGGGAGGGGAGAGAACAGGGGAGTATTTTCATTAAGGTGTCCCTGGAGGGCTTCTCTGAGGAAGCAACATACGAGCAGAGACCGAAACCAAGTAAATGGTACAACTTGTAGAGGACTGCCAGGCACAAGGTCACGCTTAGCTTAGGGGTGGCTCAGCACAGAGGCCAATGTGAAGGGTGTGTGCAAGGGAGCTGGGGCCAGGTGCAGCAAGGAGGGGTGTGTGTGTGTGTGTGTGTGTGTGTGTGTGTGTGTGTGTGTGATTACTGCCCAGGGATGGAGGGCACATCTTCCCCCACTACTATTCCGTTGTGATCCAGAGTGCCCACCGCAGCTTTGGCAGAAAGGTCCCCCATCTCCAAGGAGCAGAAGCCTGCGGAAGGAAACCAATCATGCCACTTATCGCCCTGGTTTGAAAAGTAATTGCAGACACATGTGTAAAGGGCAGGGCAATCTTTTCTGCCAATTACGCGCCCTGCTATTAGGCGATTAGAAGCTGGTACAGTCTTGGTGTGAGAGATTAGCCGGGTCTCCTCTGTGACCACCTCTGCTTTTCTGCTGCTCCTGAGGGCATGCTGCTTCCTCTGTGGGCACAGGGCTCTGCTTGAACAGGTGTGTCCCTGGACCAGCTTCTCCTTTGTGTACAGAGGTTTGAAAGGGACCTTCAAGAGACCCTTAGAGAAGTACGGGCTGCAGCAGGACAAACTTAGCTCTCAGCAGCCCATGGGGACATCGGCTCTCCGGTGTCTCCATGGTTGGGCTCCTCTTTCCCATGGTCTGTTTTGTTCTTTTGGGAATAGGCAGGGTCTCACTCGGCAGTCCAGGATGGCATGACGTTCTCCCCCATATCCCAGACTGGCCTGGAACTCACAGCAGTCCTCCTGCCTCAGTCTTCCAAAGGGATGGGATGACAAGAGTGGGCAGCCATGTGCAGCTGTTCTTGCACTCTGGCGTACAGGCTCTGACTTGTTCACCTGCCCATCTCTGTGAATTTTTTATTCACTGGCTTATGTGCCCTTTAAAATCCCTAAGCCTATATTTAACTGAGCTCCTGCTTTCTGTCTGGCACAATGCCGCTCTTCTAAGTTAACAGTGGAGTCCAGTGGTTAGAAGCTTTGAGAAATGGCCCTGGATTCAGAGCCAGCTCGGCCACTGCAGCTGTCTTTATACCCAGCTTCCTCTGGACCAGGGGCAGTGTGCAGGTGCTCTGTCCCTCCCATCTCCTCCGATCTCTTCGTTTATCCTTCCACTTGTCCTCTGGCAAGGAGGACACTGCAGCCTGGCATCTCAGCCATGGCAGCATGTCCAGGGTCAACAGCAGCAGGAGGCATTGTCTGTAGGGTATGGCATGGGGATGAGGGACTGGACTTGTGGGCAAAGCTATCAGGCTTGAAGGCTGAAGAGGAAGCTTCTGAAAAAGAAGAAGGCACTGAAACAAGAGCAGGCTTTCCAGATGGCTCAGCAGGTAAAGTTGTTTCACACCAAGCCCGATGACCTGAGTTCAGTTCCCCAGAAGCCACAGGGTAGAAGAAAAGAACAATTTCTCTCAGTTGTGCTATGACTCCCAAGTGTGCACTGTGATACTCGTGTGCTTTCCCAATAAATAGACAAATGTAATTTTAAGAAGACTGGGCTTTTCGAGATAGGTAGACAGACAGACAGACAGAATTTTTAAAAAAGAGTATGCTCTCCAAGCTACATGCAGACTAGTGGCTGTATGTAATTGGTTAAGCACCCTAGGTCATGCCCTTGCTTATGACCTTGGGCCAAGCACAAGTGTCCTTCATCTGTGTCCTTCATCATCCACAAAGTGAACAGTGTAGCAGGACTTCATACTGTAGGTGGAAATCAATAGGGTGACTAATGGCAAAATTTTTAAAAATCCAAACCCTCTTCTACAAATGCCCTCTCCTGCTTCCCTATAAGAGGCTAGTGCCTGTTGCCGTTCATCCTATCTCATGTTATTCACAGTTCTTACTGTCCACTAACCACCCAGGTAGAATATGAACTTCTGGAAAGCTGCTGTTTGTGTTTGTTTGGTTCCTTAGTGTATTCACAGCATTGCTTCCTGGGTAGTACTTAGCTTAGGACACTGTCAATCGTTCTTAAGGATTAATCAGTTGGATGAATGAACAAAGATATGAACAAGTAAATGATTATCCTATAGGTGTTAATTGTTTTTTGGTTTTGTTTTTTGTTTTGTTTTTTTTTAAAACCAGCTCTGGGTGACATCCAGCTGCCTGCCTGAGCTCTCAGGTGTTGTGGCACAGAAATGGTGAGCTCTGAAATGTGTGCTCACACATTTTCGAGGCTGGAAGGGCATGGCTTCTGAATGGCATAGGCTAAGAGTCCAATTTGTGGTTTTCTGCTGTTCCAGTAATTTTTCTGTTGTTGTGAGAAAATACTCAGACCAAAAACAACTTAGGGTTTTTATTTGACTAACACTTTGAGCTCAGCCCATCTCTCAAGGAAGTCAGGACAGGAACTTAAGCAGAGACTCTGTGAGCTCATATGAACTTTGGTCCTGTTGATTTTGAGAGCCTTGTTTTCTTGCTGTCCTCCATCTCTTCTGGCTCTTACACTCTTTCTTGTTTTCTACAGGGTTCCCTGATCCCTGAGGGGAGGGATTTGATTAAGACATCTCATTTAGGGCTGACTGTTCCAAAGTCTCTTACTCTCTGGCACACTGTCCGGCTGTGGCTCTCTGTGTTTGTTCCCCTCTGCTGCAGGAGGAAGCATCTCTGAAGATGGCCAAGCAAGGCACTGATCTATGAGTACAGCAGAATGACATTAGGCATCATTTTACTGCTACATTTTACTTTTTTTTTCTAAACAGTAGTATTTGGTTTTAGGTTAGGTCCCTGGACTATGCAGTCTATGTTCATCAGCACCCAAGCAGTGTCAGGTATGGGTTTCACCTGTTGGTATGGGCCTTAAGTCAGTCAGATAGCTGTTGGTCACACATACAAGCTTTGTGCCACTATTGCACAATGGCAGGACACCATTGTAAATCAAAGCATGTGTGGCTGGGATGGTGTTTATGTTCCACTTTTGGTAGCTTCAGAGTATCTTCCTGAACCAAATATGCCAGAACGTAGAGGTGAAGGTTCTATGTAGGGATAGTCTCAACTTCTCCATGTTCAAGGAGTTATGGAGGTATTGTCTTCAGTAATGGGATCTTGCCATCAGTTTGTGGAGAACAACCTATAGTCTCAGTGACAGCTTTGTTGTTGTTGTTGTTGTTGTTTTGTTTTGTTTTGAGTATTCCCATGGGACCCCTTTGGCCAAAAATTCAATTAGATGTAACCCAATCCTAGGACTGGTAGCTCCATTTAATGACAAGAGATGGATGGCTGGGACTCTGTCTTCCCATTATTTTGCAATTTCATTTAGATCACCTTCACACACACACACACACACACGTAAGTTTCTAATGCATTGGGTTTCCATATTACCTCTCAAGTCCCCTTAATTTTAGTAGTCCATCTCTGTATTTCCTCCTTTGTTCCCCTCTTCTCTCCCTCTCCACTAGATCCTCCTGTTCCAAGCTCCCATCGATCCATAACTATCGGTTCCAGTGGTTCTCAATCTGTAGGTCATGACTTCTTTGGCGGGGGGGGGAGGGGCTGTCAAATGAGCCTTTCATGAAGGTCACCTAAGACCATTGGAAAGCATAGACATTTACATCATGATCCATAAGAGTAGCAAAATTATAATTATGAAGTAGCAATGAATTAATTTTATGATTGTGGGCCACCACAACATGAGGAACTGTATTAAATGGTTGCAGGATTAGGAAGGGTGAGAGCCACTGACCTATTCTATTTTCCTTTCCTGACAAGATCTATCTGTCCCCTCTAGTTCCTCACTCTCTATCTAACCCCTGTGCTTCTGCAGACTGTAGCTTGGTTATCATTGACTTAATAGCTAATATCCACATATAGGCAAATACACAACACATTTCTCTTTCTGGGTCTGTGATACCTCACTAAGAATGATTTTTTTTTCTAATTCTGTCCATTTACCTGTGAATTTCATGATTTCATTTTTTAAATATGTCTGAGCAATAGTCCATTGTATAAATGTACCTCATTTTCTTTATCTATTATTTTGGTGAGGGTTATCTAGGTTGTTTTCAGCTTTTGGCTATAATCAGCAAGAGCAGCAAAAAACATGGTTAAGTAAGAGTCTCTGTGGTAGGATGAATTTGGGTATATGCCCAAGAGTGGTATAGCTGGATCTTGATAGATCACTGCCCATCTTCCTGAGGAACTGCCATACTGATTTCCATAGTGGTTGTTACAAGTTTGTTCTCCTACCAGCAATGGATCATTGTTCCCCTCACTCTGCATCCTGGCCATCATGAACTGTCACTTATTTTAATTATCTTTGCTATTTCTGGAAGGTGTTTAGGATTAAATCTTAAAGTAGTTTTGATTTGCATTTCCTGATGGCTAAGGATGTTGAACATTCAAGTGTTTTTCAGTCATTTGAGTTTCCTATTTTGAGAATTCTTTGTTTAAATCTGTACCCCATTTTAACTGGGTTATTTGTTTTCTTGCTAACTAGTTTTTTGAGTTCTTTATATATTTTGGATATTAACCCTCTATCAGAGGTATAGTTGCTAAAATCTTCCCATTCTGTAGGCTGCTGCCTTGTCCAAATGATGGTGTTCTTTGATATACAGAAGTTTCTCAGTTTCATGAAGTCCCATTTATTAATTGTTGATCTTAGTGCCTGTGCTAATGGTGTTCTGCTCAGAAAATCTTCTGCTGTACTAATGAACTAAAGACTATTCCTTGCTTTCTCTTCTATCATATTTAATGTATCTGGTTTTATGTTGAGGTCTTTGAGACATTTGAAGTTGGGTTTGGTTCAGGGTTAGAAATATGAATATCTGTGGATTCTTTTACATGCAGCTGTTCAGTCTGACCAGCACCATTTGTCGTAGATGCTGCCTTTTTTCTCCCAGTATATATTCCTGTTTTTTTTTAAATAAAAAATCAGGTGTCTATACATGTGTGTATTTATGCCTGGGTCTTCAATTCAATTCTAGAATTGAATTCTAGAAAAATCTTTAATTTCTGTCTTGACCCATTTTTCATTCAGTAGAGAGTTGTTCAGTTTCCATGAGTTTGTAAGCTTTCTGTTATTTCTCTTGTTGATATACAGTTTTAATCTGTGGTGGTCAGATAGAATGCAGGTACAATTTTCTTGTACCTTTTGAGACTTACTTTATGTCCAAATATGTGGTTGATTTTGGAGAAAGTCCATAAGATAAATTCTTTTGTGTTTGGGTGAAATGTTCTGTAAATATCTGTTCGGTCCATTTGGTTTATAACATCAGCTGCAGCATTTCTCTGTTTAGTTTTTGTCTGGATGACTTGTCTATTGGCAAAAGTGAGGTACTGAAGTCTCCCACTATAAGTGAGTGAAGGTCAGTATGTGATTTAAGCTGTAGTAGTGTTTCATTTTACAAACTTGGGCACCCTTGTGTTTGCTGCATAGACTTTAAGAACGGCAATGTCCTTTTGGTAGGTTTTTCCTTTGATGAGTATGTAATGTCCTCCTCCATCTCTTCTGATTAGTTTTGGTTTTTAGTCTCTTTTGTCAGATATTAAGATGGCTACACCAGATTGCTGCTTGGAATATCTTTTCCGTCCTTTTACCCTGAGGTGATAGTTATGCTTGTTGTTAAGGTGTGTTTCTTAGATACAGCAAAAGACAGACTTGCTATGATGGGGTTGCTGGACTCTGGTGGAGACATATTTACTATCCTAGCTGTTATTGACTGTGTTTTTATGCTAGGATCTAGACATTTGGGGTTTGGAAATATTATAATTCTAGGTGCTGATATCTGGTCTTTATTGTTCCCTTTTCCTGTTGCCCTCTCTGGTTCCTAGGAGAGTGTGGTGGCTGTGGGTGGCCTGGTAGGAAATTCTCTTGGGATGCTGATAGGTGCGGCCGCTCAGAATTCCAGGTAGAATGTGTTTCCAGGTACTGGGATCTGAGACTTAGAATGGTGATGAGAGGAGTAGGGCTGAGGGCATCCACAGGAGGGAGGAAAGAGGAGTGCTGCACCAGGATCTGTTCAGTTTCCTGGGAATGTGGGCAGAAAATGAGGAGAGGCTGCAGGAGATGGTCTGCTACAGAGCTGAGTATGAGACTGGAGGACTGGGCTTGGTGGAAAAGAGGGAGAGGTCGGGATCTGCAGTGAGCCTACCTGCTTCCCAGGCTAGAGTACTTTTTGAATTTTGAGATAGGGTGTTACCAAGTAGCTCAAATTTGACTTGAGTTTAAGATTCCTGTGCTGTAGTCTCCATGGCTACAGGCTTGTATTATCAGGCCACCATTGAAATAATTAAATAATTTAAAAATCAAGTATGACAATATTTTAAATAAAAATAATAAACCAGTAAATTTAAAGACAAAACAATTAAGCTCTTGATTAGTTCATGGGCAACAGTCCTTATTATTTCTCCAGTTATTCCCACCATGTGGTACAGTTCTTGGCAGGGATCCAGCGCTCGACAGTGATGAGCTAAGTCACTTGCCTGGCCTAGCTCTGTGGAATCTGACTCCAAAGGGAGTCAGAGAAAGGGAAGCTGGGCTTCCAGGGGAGGTGTGAGCTTCGTGGCTGCACAGAGAAGCTAAGGAGGCAGCCCAGCATCCAGGGGCTCAGATCTTTAAGGAACCAGAGGTTCCTTCACTCAGGGAGGGTTGGCTGATCACAGTCATCAGTGGAGGGAAGTCACCATGTTTCATCCAGAGCTGGTAAGGAGTCAATGAGGAAAGCATGGATGTGAAGGATTTGGGTAAGTGCCTTATGCTTAATGAATGTCCCAGTTCTTGTGACTGTTTTGGATGCGTGAGCTTATTTCCTAATGCACAGACATTACCTGGAAGTCCTGTGTGTGCTCCGAGTCGGGTGTACTGAGGCTGTGGGAGAGAGCTGGAATTGTCCCCTTAATTCAGAAGGGCTCCCGAGGGACAATTGTAAGCAAATCACTTGTTCTAAGTATATTTATTAGAGCATGAGAAGCTCCAGAGAGGGTCACAGCTGAGGTGGGTTCCACAGGATGGTCTGTGGCCACCACCTGGACTTGCACAGGAAAGAGGGGATAGGGAGACCTTCGAGGAAGCAGGAGGTAAAGGGTATGGAAGATGATGTAATCTCCCAGGAGGCAAGGAGATGGCAGAGGGCTCTGTGTGGTAGGAGCTTGAGCTTTCCCTGGGGGAAGTGAAACCGACTGAAGCCTCTATCCTTAGAGTTTCATGCCAAGATGGGGGTTTGGATTGTAATATTAGGACCTCAAGCTGTCATTGACCAGTATGCCTCTGTGTGTGTGTGCCTGTGTGTCTGCACGGAGAAGCCAGAAGTTAACACTGGGTGTCTCATTCTATGGTTCTCTGCCTTGTTTTTTGAGACGGGGTCTCTCTCATGGAACCAGGCTCAGCTTTTACGTGGTACTGAGGATCTGAACTCGAGGCCTTGTGGTTATACTTTAATGACTGAGGACTCCTCCTTGCTGCCTTCCCCTCTGCCATGGAAAGTGTTTATCGATACAAGAGAATTCAACAACGAATTTCCTCTTATTTACTTCTGAAAGAGATAATGCCTAAGTCAAGGCAGGTACTCAACAGTTACTGGTTGAAGTAAAAATTACCAGACTGGGGAGCTGGATTTTGGTACACTGTAAGTCAATTACTTTGATTCCAGAAAAATCACTACTTTGTTTTTATAACCTGATTCCTGTTATCAAAACAATTGTTGAATGAATGAATGGATGGATGAATGAATGGCCAGAAGCTATTTATTCAGAAGAATACAGTTAGGAAAGTCCCGAATGAGTAACCATTTAAACTCCCAAATAATAAGAATGGGGCCAGGTGCACCTTCTGGGAACACGCAGGGACTTGTCTGTCACCCACGGGGTACTATGACAAGCTATGAGAATTCTTTGTCTTCAGTCCTGACACTGTGGTCTCCAGAGCCCCTTGGGGACAAACAGCAAATCAATAGATTCATTACACGTACAAGGAGCTGGCACTTTGAAGGGTTCTGAGAGGAATTCCTGGCCTGTCAAGGCAGAGAAAATCACAGTGGAAACACCCCAGCCTGCCTTGCTCATGGGTGTCCCAGCATGCCCCATCCTCTTAACTCACCTCTGGAAAAGGTATCCGAAATTTATCCAGAGCCTGTCCCACAATCCATCAGTGCCTGGTCTCAGCAGGGTCTTCCAGGACCTGGTATCAGCCATTGAAGTGCACACACTTATTTCTGGCCAGGTTTTTTTTTTCCTGTGTGTTTTCTTGGCAGGGCCATCATCAGTCCTAGGGCCATGAAGCAAACACAGCAAGAAAGCTACCAGCCTATGCACCAGGGTCCACAGTAACACCTATACATTTCTTTTAAAGATTTAGTGTATGTGTGTCTGTGTGTTTGAGTGTGTGTGTGTCTGTGTTTGTCTTTGTCTGTGTCTGTATGTGCCAAGCATGGGTATCTGTGGAGTCCAGAAAAGGTTGGTGGATCCCTTGAAGGTGGATTTAGAGGTGATTGTGAACTGCCCAGTGTGGTGCTGGGTAGTGAACTCTGGTCCTCTGCAAAAGCAGCATGCTCTCTTCCGCGTGAGCCTTCTCTCCAGGCCACATTTATTTCTTAAACTGTGAAGTCCAGTATGCTTGTCGTGAAGCTACAGACCAGTGAGCACTAGCGGACAGAACTCAGGCTCCAGTGAGGGAAGCACGCATGAAAAGGAACCACAACAAGGAAGGCAGTGGCAGAGGATGAAAGGTTCCATGAAGAATAGGACTTAGAATGAACTAACAAAGTGTGAGCTGACAAAAGAAAGGCCTTTCTCTGCAGAGCAGACCTGCAGGTAGGCCCAAGGGGCAAACAGGACCCAGATATGGGGGAAATGAGTCTGCCAGGTGGAGAGACTGGCATGTGCAGGGACCCACTGGTAGGGGAGGGTTTGGCTCATTTGATGATTTGATGACTGTAGAGTGCGGTAGCAAAGGGCAGAGGGCAAATGAGTGAAATTGGGGAAGGAGATACGGGATAGCTTTCTTTGCAAGACCTCACAAGCTGGGGCAATTTCTCCTTTTCCACACCATGCATTGTGTGAGAAGCTCACGTCCTCCTTAAACATGCTCACTTTTGAGCTTCATTCTGTAGAAACAGGAGCAGCACAGAGAGTGGATATGTGTTAGGAGGGAATGGAGAGAGAGAGTTTGTGTATGAGAGAAAGGAGGGTATGTGTGTCTCTGATTGGAGTCAGAGCTTGCCATTTCTTAGGCTGGCTGACCAACACATTTTGGGGATCTATCTAGCTCTTCCCCTCTTCCCAACCCAAACACTGGAATTACAACTGCACGCTGCCATTCCTAGCTTTTATGAGGGTGCTGGGGAATCTGTTTAGCAGAAAGCACTTTGCCCCCTGAGCCATCTACCCAGCATGTGATCCTTGAAAGAACACAGTTTAAGAACCACTACCAGGCAGAGGGGCTGCTGAGACACCCAAGGTGGTGTAGTGTTGGGAACACCTTCAGCAGGGGCAAGGAAGAGTATTAGGAAGTCTGGGAAAGGTCTCTTAGATCATTGCTTCCCTTTTGTACCTACTGAAAGTCTGCTGTGTGCCAGGCCATGTACAGGCAACAGCAGACACCATCTTTGACCTAAGAGAAGTCACATGGCAGCCATTTGGAGTCCACAGAGGCTCAGAGTAAGAAACAAAAGTGTCTCGAGCTTGCCTCTTCTGGTGCTCACTCAGTTAAATCCCGGCAGCTGCCACACATTCACAATCATTAAAATGTAGTTTTCTGTGCTTAACTTGCTTCCACAGATTAACTTTCCCCCCACTCATTACAGCTGCCCTGACCTTGGTCTATTCATAAAAGACCACAGACACATTAGCTGGGTGGGCTTCATTCTATGGGAACAGCAGCTTATCTACAGAGGCATTGGCAGATTTGGATTACATTGCAAATGAATGCATCGGTTGCAAACATTCAGGGATCCGCACTGCATTGTAAATAAATGTTCCCTAGTAATTGTCAAGGGATGGCCTTACAGTCTTGCTGGGGGAGGGAAATAGCCGCGGAATTCAGCAGCTTTGCTGCACCATTCAAAGTGGAACCAGGGGATTTGCCTTGGAGGAGCCAGGGAGCCAGGATTAGCTGGGTGGAAGGAGAGGGCCCCTGGGTACATTGAGATATTGTTGAGGACTTGGATTTGTGATTATTAAGAACATTAATTACGGGATATGCTCATGTAAATGTCTATGCCAAAAAGTGAGTTTGGTTTTCAGCCTTACCCTGAGCAGAGCACAGTCCAAAGAATAGTGTTTGGATTAGTTATTTTTATAGAGTTGTGAATTAAAAAAAAAATCTTGACAGGAGCAAGTTAAAGGGAGAAGGGTTTATTTTGGCTGGAGGTTTCTGGGGATAGGACTCTGCCCCTAGGGGTGTGAGGTTGTCTTGCAGTTTGTTCACAGGCCAGTGGAACAGGAAGCAGGACACTCAGGGGACGGTTGGTCTGAACTACAACCCTGAAAGAAAGGCTAAGATCCTTTCCCAGTGATCCACCTGCACCAGCTATACCTTCTACCCCAAAGGCTTCACAACCTTTTACAACAAAGCCATCAGCCAAGGACTAACTATTCAAACACAGGGGTCTGTGGAGAGACAGCCCACCTCAACACTATAGCAGATTCGTCCATGCACGAGTGTTTTATTTCTGAATGACAAAAGCCACAGCTCTCTGTGTGCCTCGTGGTGGTAGGCATTGTTTCCTACATATCCATGCTTGACTGGGATTTAGTGGATCTGAGCTGTGGCACCCACTGTGACTGGCAGCGCATACCTGAGCTGGGGCTGGCTTAGCTTCACGGTTTTCTCCATCATTGTTAGACCAGCAAATGGCCAAGGAACTAGTGCAATTTCCATGCAGATGGCAGAGGCTTAGTTCAGTGTGCTGGCTAGTTTCAATTGATAACTTAATATAGCCTACAGCCTCTTAGGAAGAGAGACTCAGTGAGGGGTTTGTTTAGATCAGGTTGACCTGTAGGCGTATCTGTGGGATGTTATCTTGATTGTCTTAACTGATGTGGTACGACCAAGTGAGCATCATTCCTTGGTTTGGGGCTCTGGACTGTATAAGAGCCAAGAAGGTAGCTGAGCACAGGTGTGGTGGTTTGAATAGGCATGGTCTTCATAGATTCATGTGTTTGAATACTTGACCCATAGAGAATGTGTGTGGAGGGGGCTTGTTGGAGTAGGTGTGTTCTTGTTGGAGGAAGTGTGTCACTGGGAGCAGGCTATGAGGTCATATACATGCTCGATTTCCGCCCAGTGCAGAATCCGGTCTCCTCCTGGCTGCCTGGAGATCAAGATGTAGACCTCTCTGTGCCTCCGTGTCTGTCTGCCTGCACAGTGCCATGCTTCCCGCCATGATAATGGTCTAAACCTCTGAAACTGTAAACCAGCCCCAATTAAGTGTTTTCCTTTATAAAAGTTGCTGTGGTCATGGTGTCTCTTCACAGCAATAAAGCCCTAATTAAGACACATTGCTCCCAGCCGTGGGTGTGATGTGACTAGCTTTTCCGGATCCCTGTTGTCGTGTCTTGATGGAGTGTAACCTGGAACAGGGAGGTCATCACCAGCCTAAGCCACAAGGAGAGAGTCGCAGGCAAAGGAGTTCCTTCCACCTGTGATCAGGCAGGGTCAAGTGCAGGCTGGGTGAGAACCAGGCAAAGCTCTTCTACTGTATAAGGAGGATGCTTTTCCTGATCTGCTCTTGCCTAAGCTTACGCTGTGTGCTAGATGCCATGCTGGGCAGCCAGGAAGGCTGCCATGCCATCAACCATCCCCACTCACTACTGAGAATCACTAGAGGGAAGAGCTCAGGCTCTTCTTGTCTCCTAAACAATCAACACAAGCAGCTTCAACAAAGTCTGTCCTCACTTCAATCAGATGTAAAAAGTGATGTAAAATGAGAATGAGAAATTGAACTCCTCCTTCGAGCAGCCTGAACGATGCCTCCCGTGGCAACCAATTGAAACTGACATTTAATCAGGAGCCTCAAGCAGCTCAGCCTCTTCTGATGCTGTCCTTCTGGTCCAGCCCTTTCTCCAAATGTTCCCTCTCCTGGTTTCCCCTTTGTTCTAGCTCAAGGATTCCCTGTTGGGAGACCAGAAGCAGGCTAGAGGTTGTAGTTTCAGGACCTTGGGATCATTGGACAAATCTCATCTCAGGGCAAAGCTAAGTAATAACACACTCATGCACATGTGTACACACACACACACACACACACACACACACACACACACTCCTGCCACACAGACATTGACATTTTTCAACTTACCTAGTTGGGACTGTGAGGAGTAAACTTTATGTTCATTTAGAAGCTAGTGTGGCATTCTGCTTTTATTTATTTTGTGGTCAATATTTACAAAAGGCCCTGCCCCTGAAGGTGGAAAACTAGGATAGCTTCTGACAACAGTGGGACCTGATGGTGCCCAACTCCTCCCATCCCTCACCACACTCAACTCCCTCCCTTCCCCCCCTGTGGCTCGTGCTTTTGCAGGTCTCACAGCCTTCTGTCGCACCTTGTGACAGGGTTACACATTCCTTCTCCATGTCATAGGTTCCTAGGCACAGGAACCTCACTGAATTATCATTCTACCTATTGCCTAGCTCAGGGGTTCTCAACCTGTGGGTCAGATGACCCTTTCACAGGGGTAACCCAAGACCATCAGAAAATACAGATATTTACAATGCAATTCATAACAGCACAATTACAGTTTTGACACAGCAACAAAAAATAATTCTATGATTGGAAGCCATTATGACATGAGAAACTATATTAAAAGGTCCCAGCATTAGAAAGTTTGGAAACTACTGGCCTGACTTCATGGCTAATCTGCAATAGACTCTTATGGAGCAGTTTGCAGTAACCAAAGGAAAAACTGTGAATTATGCAGAACTGGGGCAGTGGTTCTCAGGATGCCTCTTCGGTGTTGTCAAATACAGAATGTAGACCCTCCACCCCTGAGGTTCCAAACTATGTCTGGGGAAGAGGCCTGAAATTTGTCTTTCTGGTATGACTGACTCTGCCCAAGTCCACACTCTGAGAACCACTGTGTTGCCGAACTGAACTGTTTTAGTTGTGTGCACAGAAGTAACCCCAGCCACTGATTTGGGGTAAGGGAGACACCTAGAGGGGGTTTTAATGGTTTTCCAGTCACGGGTTAAGGCTGGTGTCTGAATGCCCAGTGTCGCTGCTAAGAAAGGAGGGGAGTCCCAGAGGCACAAGCCAATTTAGCCGAGGTGACCCTATATCGCACATTAGTTACTTGTTGCTGTGATAAAATATTATGACCAAAAGCAACTTATGGAATACAGAGTTTATTTTAGCTTATGGCTCCATAGGGACAAGAGTCCTTCATGGGGAGGTATGGGAGCAAGCAGCGGAAAGCTAGTGATTACATCTTCAACTGCATACAGGAGTAAGAGAGTGAACCGAAAGTGCGTGTGTGTGTGTGTGTGTGTGTGTGTGTGTGTGTGTCAGGAGGTAGGGCTACAAATTCTCAAAGCCTCCTTTAGGGGTTTGTAATCTACCCCATAAACAGCATAACCAACTGAAGACCAAGTGTTTGAATATGTGAGCCTATCAGGGACATTTCTTATCCAAACTATGGCACACCCCAGCCCTTACCTATTGCTGTGTGTAAATACTTCTGCTGTTAAACATGTTCACAGACCTAAAGGGATGAAGAAGCATGTCCTGTTTTATTCCTCGGTGTGTGTGGGGTGGGGGCTCTTCTCTTGCTGAGGAAAGCCAGGAGGATGCCTTTCTCCAAGCGTCTTCCACAAAAATCTCTAAGAACCTACATGCTCACCCTAGCCCCAGGAAGCTTGCCCACAAACACTTTTTCAAAGATTGGTGGGTATCATAGGGAAGGTGTGGGTTGTGGCTTTTATTGTCAGCTTTATACAAGCTAGAGTCAGGTAGGAAGAAGGAATCCCAATCAAGGGATTGCCTCAATTAGTTTGGTGTGTGGTCACATCTGTGGAGCATTGTCTTGGTTGTTAATTGATACGGGGGTGGGGGGTATTCAGCTTTGAGCAGTACATCCTTACGCTGGTGGGTCTGCATTATATAAGAAAGCTAGCTCAACAGGAGCCAGACAAGAATCAACAAAAGCCATGGTTTCTGTGCTCCATTATCTCTGCTTCAGTTCCTACATCTACGCTCCTGCCTAGAGTTCCTGTCCTGGCTTCTTTCATCGATGGGCTGAAACTGCTGAGCTGTAATAGACCCTTTGCTGTCCAAGTTGACTTTAGTGAGAGTGCACAATCATGGTCACAGGAAAACAACACGTTAGTTCCTATTCCTGTTCTATGACCAAATACCTCTCAACAAGCAGTGATTTGAATATGGAGAGGTCTATTTTTGGTTCAGGTCCATTCTTGAGGGCAGGTGTGGCCAAGGTAGTTTGCAGGGTGGAAGCATATGGCAGCCACTTGCTCTTTTCTCCGTGGAATAAAAAAGAGAGATAGGACATAAAATGTTAGCCTGTCTATAAACCTCAAGGTGTGTGTTCATGAGCGATGCACTCCATCCAGCCAGGCCTTACCTCCTGAAGTTTTCACAACCTTCAGAAACAGCACCACCAGCTGGCAACCATGCTTGTAAATATGTAATCCTATGGGAGTTGGGGGTCCCTCTCTCATCCATCCATACCTTAAGGGAGAGCAAGCTGAAGCAGAGAGGGTCTCTTGAGACTTGGACTTAAAATTGCCCTGCCATTGTTTTCTGCTCTTTACAAACCACATGGCAAAGCCAAGTTCAAGGTGAAGCATGTGTTTCTGGGTGGAGTGATGAACTGAGTAGCATAGAGGGAAAACAAAAAGGCTTTGGAAAACTGTAGAACAGGGTTTTAGCTCAGAAAAAGTGGGTGTTTCCCTAACCAAGAATTTGGTGTTGAAGAGACCTGAAGGATTGTATGCTATTTTAGTATGGCAGCATGATTAGCATTAAGACTTATTGACTAGTGTATGGCATGGACTTCCTTCCATACTGCCCCAATATGTCCAAGGCCTCTGGGCACTCTGAGAGCTGTTTCACTTCACTGGGATGCTTATTTGTTTTGCCATTGTTCTGTTACATACAACAGCAAATGGAAAATTTGAAAAATGTTTCTCTGCTATACTATACACCTATTGCTATCTGTCCATAGGAGCAGGCACATGTATACACAAGCACATACAAACATCTCATGTGCCTATGCACATACACACAAGCATATGCCTATCCCTGGCCATCTCTACCCACTCTGGAATGTATTCTGCCATGTCACCCAAGCAGAGAAAATATTCCCAACCCCTGGCACCCACAGGAGGTAGCTGCTGGCTGTTGGATGAGATCAGCTCCCTGGCCAAGTTGAAGTGCCTTGAAAGGGTGTGAGTCTCCAATGGGTCTGAAGACAGTTTCACATCTGTGACAGTGGCTGGACTTGCTTAGGGCTAGTGTAGAGGAAACAGAATGGGTACAGGTAGAGAGCTGAACTGGCACTATTGGCCACCATTGATCAATCCATCAGTTGAAAGCCCCCCCATTAGGGACCCAAAAGGAAAAGAAACTGAACCGCACAAACAAAAAATAGATTTCCTCTTCAGAAGCCTTTTATCATCAGAAGGAAATGATTTATTTCCTGTCTTGTTTGATAAAATTTCCATCCCATGCTGTATGGCCAAATCTCATTCTCTGAGTGTAGAGGGGAGTGCGAGGGAAGGGGACAAATAATATTTGGACATTGCAGCCATCATTGGAATGTGGCCATGTTAGAAGTCCCATTTTATTGACTGGAAACTGAGGCTTAGAGTGTCAGAGTTACTAGTTTAATGTAGGTGGAGCCTTCAGGTCCTGACCCAGCCCTTATCCTGCTGATAAGGCTCTTCCTACTATTTTAAGCTTAGACAGCCAGCGTCCCCACGCGTTATTAGGACCACCTCAAGGCATGAGAAAACAACTCTTCCCAGCCTTGGTGAGTGAGTTTATAGAAACTGAGGCAAGGAAAGAGTAAGAAGCATGGATCCTTAGAGTCAGAAGTTGTCTGGAGCTTTTCTGCTGGAGAGTAGAAGCTCCCAGACAGCAGCCCAGGGATGCTGGTGTGAGATGGTCAAAATTTCAGTCCACAAGTTACATCTGCCTTTAATGAAACATACTTACAGAGCCATCCATGCCGAAGCTCATCACCCCACCTAGTGATGGATTTGAGGTCAGCTTAGAGAACTGACTTTGACCTAGCCAAACCATCTCACTCATGATTTGGGGAAATTTTAACTACTTGCCTAATTAGGATGAAATCCATAACTCCTCTAACACCACCAGGATCAATTCTGAAGGGCCACTCTAAGCTGAGGGCTCAGGATAGACAGGGCCTCTATTGTGACTGTACCTTCTTCACATCTGATTCTATGCTCTCTTCCTGAAGGTGTTTCCTTGAGACTACTCCTTGGTAAAAGTACTTTGCACAAGTGTCCCTGATGCCTATTGTCAGAGAAACCAACCAACTTGTCTGACAGTGGTCATGAAGCACCCCAATCTTGAAGTGACAAGTGTCACTCTCAGTCACAGCTAGATCTGCTCACATGCCCCACCCCAGTTGGAAACAAGTCTAGCCCTGACACTTAC
Source organism: Pachyuromys duprasi (assembly GCA_028658305.1). Taxonomy (NCBI): domain Eukaryota; kingdom Metazoa; phylum Chordata; class Mammalia; order Rodentia; family Muridae; genus Pachyuromys; species Pachyuromys duprasi. Next base: position 53,169,995 of record CM053744.1, read on the forward strand.
TGAGAAGGCATAAGACTAGATGTATTTGGTCAGAGGCACTAAGGATGATGGTCTAGGGAGAGCATAGAAAGGTGGACCAAAGTACAGAGGCAGGATACCAAATAACCACTGAGTGCAGCTTAGTGTCCTTGCACTCATAGAAGGGCTTCCCTGGGCAGAACTATTGTTATGGAGATAAGGAAAGACCTTCCTAGTCCACCAGTGCACAGTAACCTTGATTTCCCATCCTCTGAGCTGAGCTGTCCCCCTTTTCTGTTTCCCTGTCTATGTTTACTAATCTCTGGTCTCAGGGCAGCTGGCCCTTGGTTGACCAGATGGCTATTTTCCTGGAACAGAGACTAATAAAGACATGCCAGATATCTTTATTTGGGTCTTTTTAGACTCCATGCTTGTTCGTTATCTCTGAGCAGTAATGTGGGTATGGATTTCCATACACATGACTCTCACACTGTTCTCTGATGTCATATCATCTACTAAAGGCCATATTTGTTAAATGTTCAGGGCAGGTGGCGCTATTTAGGCAATAAAATGAGAACTAATGAGGCAGCAGTTTCTTCAGCATCTTTTGTGGGCTCTTTGGGTGGCATTACTGTCTGTAGGGTGTGCAATTGGCTAAAACAACCAAACCCTAGACATCAAAGCTTGACAAAGTGACCTTGGGATTGCATGCAATGACATTATTTATAACCCAGGGGCAGATGAGGGAGGGATTTTAGAAAGTACATCGACGTGCCTTGTGCAAAGCTCTCATTCTGTCACTTCATCCTCACTGGGACCTCAGGAGTTTAGGAGTTTTAACCAGAAGACAAACTGACATGCAGAGTAGGCTGAGTAAAGAGCTGGGTGCCAGCAAGCTAGTTTAGCCTCAGACTCTGGTCTCCTCCTCACCTTTGGCTAGTACTTGATTGACTTAGCATCTATTCTTTGATGTATACCAATCACTGTCTCTGCATTTCAGGCTCTGTACCAGATGTTGAAATATTTCCCAAACCCACTGGATCTGAACATGGTCCATTACTCAGTGCCCTGCCATAACAGATGCCGTATGATACATTTATGCCAGTATTGAATGTAACAAAAAAATGATGTCACTTATTTTTTCTTATTGCTTTGGCCACTAGGAAGCTCATACCCAAATCGCAGCAAATCAGTTGCAGTTGGGAGTCAATGTTTCAGTTTTCTAAACTTTTCCTGTGGCCCAAGTTTTCTATCTCAGTTGAATAAATGCCCTTTTCTGTGAAACACCATAAGTCCTCTTAGGAAGAAGGCTGCACGACAAAGCCTTGGATCTCTGTGAGGGAAAACATGCCTAATACGTCCCTGTTACTCTAATCTCCAAGGCTCCCCAATTGTGCAGTTCCTTGAGCCATGGCTGGCACTATTCTGAGCCCTTGGGAATATCTCAGAGGCTCTGAAAGGTCACACCCACATGGGAAAAACAGAATTTGCTCAAGTCATGGTCCTGGCTTTGGTGCCAGGTTCATGCTCGTGGGGTGGTGGCCAGTCACACTCTCACCTGAGCAGTTAATAAAATCTATTGCTCCTTGATGGATTTTTCCTCCAAGCTGGAATTGATCTGTCCTCTCTGTGATTTGTGTGATGGCAGAAAAACACCAAACATCACTGTGCTTGAGCCACTTTGGGGGAGGAAAAGAAAAGGGGTGAAGGGGACAAAGCCAAAGAAATCTACCAGAGAGTCTTTGAGGGCATAGAGGGCTGGGGACGCTGGCGTCATTTTATGTGATTTATTGGGAATAAAGTGGCTCTTATTAACATTTTAATAAAGAGAATCTTTTTGCACTGTGTTAGAAGTGGCTGTCGGTCCCGGGTCCAGTTCCAGTTTTCAGGGAAAGTGGAATAGGCTGGCATTGCCCAGCCTGATTTGTGAGGCTGGGCCCCAAGAGTCAAAAAAAAAAAAAAAAGCCAGCGTGCCGCCTCCTTGCTCGGAGGGGGCTCTCTCCCCGCGAGGTGCTCGCCCCTATCTGCCATGCAAAACGAGGGAGCGTTATGAAGGAATCCGTCTTGTAAAGCCATTGGTCCTGGTCATCAGCCGCTACCCAATGCTTTCGCGATGCTGCCGCTGATCTATTTGGGAAGTTGGCTGGCTGGCGAGGCAGAGCCTCTCCTCAAAGGCTGGCTCCCACGGAAAATATGCTCAGTGCAGCCGCGTGTGTGAATGCAAACGCCGCCAGGCGCTTCTTCTAGTCCGGCAAGATGCAGCTGAGAACTCCGCTCGCCCTGTGCATTCTGCTGTCCCAGGTAGGGAATGCGAGCCGCAGTAAGCGCGCTCCGCACCAGCTTTCTGCGTTCAGATCGCCCTGCTCGCCCGCGATGGCCAGGAGCGATCTGAGGGTCGAGGGGCTTCCGGTGCGGCCATACAGACAGACCCGGCTCGCTCAGATGCGAGGTCACCGCCAGCCCCGATCCTAGAGGGGCCTGGCTCCCCATGCCGGCTAGTGTCGGTGTGTGTGTGTGTGTGTGTGTGTGTTCATTACGGGAGGACAGAGCCGTTTTGCAAGCAGGGGCGACATCCTGGCTGACATCAAGTGGGGTAACTTTGGCTCGCCTCCTCCGGAGGTTCCTGTATCAGATACACACTCCTTTCAAGGCGACTCCTAGGGGTTGTGCTTGCCCCGTAGCCCAGCGCCTTAGCGGGAGGGAAGAGCCATTCTGTTCGGGATCGCGATCTGCCGGGCTGCGGGGCCGGGAGAGGCCGGATCTGGCATTGCTGACTTTCCGGGGCTCTCGTCCTCGCTTCGCCCAGCCAGGCTGGCTAGCTGCAAGGCATCTCCCGCCAGCGGATCTCCGCAGGCCGGCTGCTGCTGTCGTTCAAAGCACAGGCACCCGCCGCCGCTCCCGCATTGGGGTCCTCCGGCTCTCCAGCCTTGGGTTCGAAAGGGCCTGAGCGCGGTCCCCTCTCCAGAGTGCAGGCCCAGTACCCCCAGCCTCTTGGGTCCCCATTGTCCAGACAGCTGGAGCTCCTACCGGAGCCCAGGCTGCTGCCTCTGTTGTCTTTCCCGGGCGGGCGGATGGCGCTGAGAGCAAGGAAAAGTTCAAGCCTCCTTTCGAAGGAGGCTGCAGCTGCCTGCTGGGTAACCCTCCAGATCGCTGCGGTGCCGGGGTAGGGCTGCCAGAGCAGGAGAGGCGTGCTGGGGCCCCTCCTCAGCCAGGCTGAAGCTCGGAAATCCCTGGAAGTTTGGGTATCTGAAAGCAGTGCTTAGGGGACAGGCCAGAGGCACTGGAGGCTAAGGGGGCACGCCCAGCCCGCCTCTTAGGGACTGAAGCTCGGGAAAGCATACTGGCTTAGTCCCTCCTTGTCCTTTTAGGCAGCCCCTGGGACCCAGAGCTGGCAGCCTACAAGTGGGTGGCTGCAGAAGTGTAGGGCCACGCAGAGAGAAGTGGAGGAGAAAGGGAATGCCTGAGGCACGGGTGTTGAGTTTCTGGTCAGGATTCTTGGGTGCCAGAGGGAAGAGTCGCATGGTTGAGCATGAAGCGGGAAAGAGAAAGTCAGGGTTCTGTATGTAGCCTTCCAAGGGGAGACGGTTGCTGGAGAGGGGCTAGCACCCCAGAAATGCAATGACCATAGAAACGATTCGTGTGTGTGTGTGTGTGTGTGTGTGTGTGTGAGAGAGAGAGAGAGAGAGAGAGAGAGAGAGAAGAGAGAGGCAGAGACTGACAGACTCACAGAGCAAGAGAGGAGAGAGAGCAAGAGAGAGACGCTGCCAGGACCCGGAGGAAGTAAGATGCTTTGCTGGGCATGCTCTTCCTGACTTCTGACATCTTCTTCAGTGGACACACAGTCGTGGGGTACACACAGTTGTTGCTGCTTTCCTACCAGGGGGTTTCTGGCTGATCCTGAAGGAGCCCTGCTATGGATCCTCCGGTTGCTTTTGGACCACCCTTCCATGTTTCCAGGGCTCTCCCTATCCCTAAGGTTTTGTGTCTCTCAATTAGCAAGGTGGGGCAAAGCATATCTGGCTAGCAAGATCCAGACAGATCCTTTCTGCCCTCTGCTGCTAGCCACCATGGGCAAGTTCCCCCTGTTTGAGCTCCCAGGTTCGTCACAGTGGAAAACCCATTGCCATCAGCCCTAGAACAAGGCGGTATGCAACAGGCAGCCCTAGGCAATGCATTTCACAAGGCCCGCCTCCCTGGGAGCTGCTGGCATCTGGGGCATGGACTGTTGCCTCGCCCAGGACTTTTGCAGTCCTCCTGTCTCAATATGTACTTGATTCCAGGGCTCATCCAAACCGATGCTTTTCTGTGAGGAAAGCAGGCTGTGGGGGAGCTCCGGAGAGCCTCTGGGGCTAGGAGCTTCCCACAGGGCGCCTCTGCAAAGCAACTGGTGTGTCTCTTCCTGCAGGGCAGGCTGGCACAGGTGGCTTTGAAAGCATACTCAGTTGCTTCTGAACTGGAAATAAGTGGCCAGCCCTAAGGGGCTTATTTCTCTCTTTGATTGTCTTGCATAATCAGAGCTCTCATCTGCATTAGGATAGTAAGCGATGTTCTCCTAGCAGTGGCACCTGGAGGGGAAATCGTCCCTGCCCTTGCACACTGCAGTTGGGTTCATCAGCAAGGGGTTTAAGTGCAGGGGGTTCTTTGGCCCATCCAGAAAAGTAAGTATGTACATGGGGGCTGGTGGTCTCAGAGCCCTGGAGTCAACAAGCCTAGCCCAAACTTTCCTGAGGCAGAAAGAAAGCAGAAGAAAGGGGAAAACAATGTGATAAAGCAAATTAGTCACAGCCCTGCAGAGCTAGGGCGAGTCTTGTGTGTGTTTTTCCACGAAATCATACAAACGGCAGGTGCTGGGCCCAGCTTGGGAGCTATCAGCCTTTGGCAGCTCCTCAGCAAACTTGCCACCTTCTGTATTTTGGTGGGTTGGGTGTGGTGTAGGGGTCTTCTACAATAATGACTGGAAGACCTCTTTTCTCCCCCTGGGTGTTCTGGAAAAACCTGTCCCGGAAGTATCAGCTGGAATTTGGCTACCATCACGAATGTGGGGCAAATGAACAAAAGTGTGAGTTAGAAATTCCACTGTGGATAGGATTGCCCACTCCCATGAGGCAGCATTTGACCCAGCCCAGTTTCTCACAATGCATGAGCAATTCCCCAAGAATTAATTTCTAGGGAGTGGCTCAGGTCTGGAGAGCTGTCCCTCCCGACTTCCCAAAAGTATTCCATGGAGTTCTGTGCTGTTGGATTAAAGTGGAAACTTCTCCCTGAGAGTGAGAATCTCGCCTTTCAGGACTTTGAGTGTCCACATCTTCTCATGTGGCCACTGCTCTGCCTGTTCTATTTTAAGGGCCTGGATCATGTGCGAAGCCTTTCCGATGAGGGCAGGGACTTGGAGTCTGAGAGGGCACCCCCAGCCTGTAGCTACCACTTCTGGGAGCCTGAACTATTTCAGAAGGTTCAGGGGAAACATGGATTTAAAGTGGTAAAGTTCGCATGTCTAAACATTATTATAACTATTTTTAGCAAATCCCAAAATAGTTTTAGTGCCCTGCCAGGATGAGTATGTGACCTGGATTCGTGTGATTCCACCATGTTACTGGAAGCTTCAAAGGTCCTCTTAGAAGATCTACCCTCTTCTACTTCCTCCCTTCTTCCATTTTCCTATTTTGAGCCATACTAAATTTCTATTTCATTATAGAAGTATCCTCTGCCTGTTAGAGCAAAATCACCCATACAAAAAAAAATCACGCCCACCCACAACATTATCGTCAAGACCTAGGACTTTGCTCTGACAACCAAAGTTAACTCTGAAGTTAACTCTTGTGAAGGGAGAGCTCGGGTCTTGAAAAATCTCATCTTTCCTTTCTGTCTAAAAGCACAGCTACCCAAGGAGCCCAGATAACGTCTGTTTTGTGGAAGGTGAAAAAAAAAAAAAGACAAAGCTACACTTTCAATTCCCACCTGGATGACAGGCACATTATCTTAACAGCCTAAAATCGGTCTGTGGTTGTGTGTGTGCACACATGCCCATCTTTGTGTGTTTTGATCTTGTTTGGTACCTGATGAGAACTTTCTCCAGAAGGGGGCCCCCTTCACAGCCTTACAGAAATGCCAGCCTGCAGTTCTTATTCTGGAGAATTCCAGTGAAACTAAGCAGGTCCATCAGAAGGAAACTCTTTTTATTCCAGATTTTCTGCTACGCACTGTCCTGGGTGAGAGGTCTGATCATTTCCCATCGTCTTTTCAGCTTTCTCTCTCCATATTGCGGTGTGGCCTCTGTTCTATCTTTACCCTTCCACCTTCGTCCCCTGGAGGGTGAGCGCAGGGACAGTTTTCAAAGGACTTTGCAGACAATGCAGCATGGCCTATGAGGAAGTTTGGACATTTCCTGGCATTTTGACTTTGGTTGGACCTGGCTTTATCCTTTAGGCAGCACAATCAGGAATCATTCTGCCTGGGAAGGAGGACAATTTTTCCCCACGACACACCTACCAGAAGAGTCACAGCTTGTGGTCCGGCACCTCTTGAAAAGGAGAAGGAAACATTGGCCTATCATCCAATCACAATGATCGGTCCAGTTGAATCAAATCAAGTAGCCAGAGGCCTGGGACCTCCTTCCATTTAGCTGTCAGCAAGGTGTCCAGATGCCTTGGAGAATCTGGCCTCCTGAATGATGCTGCCAAACACAATTCCTCATGGCCTGTCTCCTTTGCCACCACAGATGTGGGATGGTGGCTCTATCCTAGGGTTAAGGAAGGATAAGAGTCATTCTTCTTTTCTAGGGTGAAGACTAATGATGAGAAATGGCATCTCAGACTTGTTCCCACTTAGCCAGAGCCGAGTTGGGGAGGTAGATTGGGTTATCAGCAGACTGACTTTCAAGTCATCTCCCTGCTTGATGGGATTTGTCTCAAATCTTCTACTCTGGCTTCTGGGTAGGTACTACAGACTGGAAGCTGCTGGTTTGGAGGCAACTGGTGCCCAGATCTTTTTAAATTCACATCAATACACTTGAAAGACAATCTGGGTTTCCTGCATTTTTTGAAAACTCAGTGGCCCTGGCTATTTAAGCTCTCTTGCCATGTGGTGCTGGTGGACCCTGCTTTGCATTTGGCCATAATCCTTCCCAACCCCTTCCGGAAGCACTTCAGCCACTGCAGGAATTCTACCTACTCGGCCCTAAAGCCGAATGATTCCGCTGCCATAAACTGTAGCCCAATCAAATCAATGTGGGTAACTTCGTAGTGAAATGCTACTTTAAAAGGAAGTTGTACAGGGCTGGGATACTGGCCCTGTGGGTAAGAGTGCTTGTGTTACAAGCATCAGGACTTGAGTTAAAAAAAAAAAAAAAAACCAAACCAATCTGCCTGTAACCTCAGCACTGTGAGAAGTGGAGACAGGATCACCAGAGCTTGGCGGCCACCAGCGTAGCTCCAGCTTCAGTGAGAAAGCCTGTTTTCAAGGGACGAAGACACAGAGTGATAGAGCCGGACCCTATGTTTTCCTCTAGCTTCTGGACATGTGCACACTAGCGCTTGCACCCAACACACACACACACACACACACACACACACACACATCCACCACACATTCACATAGTAATGATACCCAGTAATGATGACGGTGAAAGGGAGGAGCAGGTGACTTTCGGATCCCTTTGATGAAATACACAGATGTGTGTTTTGGAGCCAAAGCAACCCCTCCTCCTCCTGCAGAACACTAGTATTAGTGCTGTTGGGGACTAACACCACCCAGACTATCGCTCCACCCACAGTAGTGATGAAGCGGCACTGAGTCACTGTGTCAGAGATGTGATATGTGAACTCTGATGTGTTACACCCTCACCATCCCCATGTATCAGCATCCAGGGGCCAGGAGCAGGGGCAGGAATCTAAGAAATCCCATTCTCAACTGTAAATACAAAGCAGAGTGTGTTTAGATTCTCTGCAAGTGTGGCAAAGCTATGGCCTCAAAGCCCCGCCCCCAGTGACGTACTTCCTTCAGCAAGGCCGCACTGGCTTCCCAGACAGCACCACCAACTGGGAACACCTGAACCAAAGGAGGATATTTCTCATTCAAACCTCCATACTGCCAGCGCTGGCCCAAAGCTGCTGGGATGTTCTCATCTTGTCCTGAACAGCAGATACCCACTGTGGCCCTGCGCACAGTGTCAGTGCTGTAGCTGTTGTTCTCTGGCTCCATAAACACTACAGTAACCTGCGTGCCTCATCCTACCATAGCGGGAAGGCTTCTGAGGCCTCCTGTCTGCCATAGTTAGAAATCCCCCAAACGAGGGCAAATATAACTACACATTCCAGAAGCAAAGTGATTTTCTTTCACTGTCAGCCAGAGTCAAGTTCTTGAAAATTAACATTAGCAATAGGCATGTTTTGTCTTGTCACATCTAATTTGAAAGACACTGCCCGGTATCACCAATCTGCTGCAGAGACACAAAGACCCTGTGTCTCCCAGATGAATACAAGCTGGACTGGGAGGAGGGTAGAAGTCTTGATACCCAGGGAGGGCCGGAAGTGAGTTCAGCCTCCTGCAGATCCTGGAGGCCTGTAAAGAAATGTGGCAGCCTTCATGCCTGCCTCCTGGTCTCCCAGGCGGCTCCTGCTTTCCTTGCAGGTGTCAGAGAACCATTTGTGTCGTGTGATACAGGGCAGAGAGGGTAGCTGTGCACTCCTGAATTGGAGAATCTGTGGCTGTGATGGGCTGGGCAGGCTCACCCTCAACTGCCATGAGCTGTGGGCATCTGGGGACATCTGACTCAGAGGTGACAAGTCATAGCCTGTGGGCTGATTCCTGCCTGAAGCCTGTTTTTATAAATAGTTCTTTTGGACAGAAGCCACACCTATTCGTTTATAGAATTGTTATGACTGCTTTAACAACAGAGTTAAGATTGCCTGGCCCCCAACACCATCTGTCTCTTTACAGAAAAAGTCAGCTGGCCCTTGGTTTAAGTCAAAATTACAGACAGAGTGAGTACATAGAGATGTTTCAAAGTGGTGTGGTGAGGGTGTCAACCAATCAGGGATTTTCACGTTCAGGCCCTGAATTGGAGCAAGTTGGCATTAGGAGAATTCACTTTGGAATAGAATGCTCACAAATATTTAGCATTTCTGCGGAGGCCCACTGTGTTCCATGTAACAGTGGCATTTTTTTGGGTCCTGCTGCTAGTATGGCAGACTCAGTTTCCATTCTCTTGGGGGCTCTGCTTGGCAGGGGGGAATAAGTATCAATTACTGAATAAAAAGCAAGACAGCCTCTGTGAAGGAAAGCAACATGGTTGCCTGAGGTCAGGCCACCACACATACTGTGCTGGTCCAGTTTCTATCCTTCTTGTCTACTGAAATATCCATCCCACAATGACACATATTGCTGTCATCTGATGCATGCAAGTCTGTACCTCTGCGGCTCACAGAAGTACGTGGCACAGAGTAGGCACTCAGCAAACACAATGGATGAACAGATGGATAATGGAAATAAGAAAGGCTTCTGACCCCCATAGAGGGTCTGAGAGGCTTCCCTGAGAGCCTTATGCTGGAGCTCAAAGCTTCAGGAGGAAGTAGGCCCAGGTGAGGGCAGACATGGGAGAGGCATTCTAGGGAGAAGGCAGAGACAGGATGAAGCTTCTGTGCAGAAGGGAAAAGCTCAGCTTGGGCAGTGGGAAGGGATGTGGCCAAGAAGTAGCAAGCCCTTGGGCCTTCGTTGGTCACTTCAAGAGTTTTGGTGTTTGTTTCCACTTGATGGGTAGCCATGTAGGTGACAAGGAGAGGGTGTAGAGTGACATGTTTTTACTTTCATTGTCACCCAGCTTCAGGGCAGCCAATGTCTGGAGTGGGTTATGGCTGGGAAAAGATACCGTATGTGTGAGCTCACGCAGAAGCGGCATCTAGAGGAGAGGTCACAGGGCACATGAGATAAGAAGACAAGGGCTTATGAGGAGGGACCCTCAGGGTACAGGGGTGGCTGGCTTCAAGATGTCAGACAAGGGCTTAAGATAAGGGATCCTGCTTCAGTTCTGACTTTTCTAATGGGAACTTGTCATTCAAAGAGGATCACAGGTTCTTGACATTAGCTGCGTACCTGTGTGTATATGTATGCCTGTATGGGGGGAGTGCCAGCCAGACTGTGCAGGGCACAGAGGGGCATCTGGACACCATTATATGGGTGTTCCAAAATACCATCTATACCTGCATTGGGGATGGACACCAAAGGGACCTGGGTATGTCCTTGATTAGAGTGACCCTGGTGAAACCTGTGCAACTCACCAATCTCTGAGACGTTTCACGCAACAGATATTTGAGAGGAGCCTTGCCAAGCAGTTTAATGGTTTTGTGAACATTCAATCAGCAGCACTAGAAATATTTCTAACATGGAGCAAATAATGATCTCCCACCTTCAGAGTCATTTGTTGAATGCTAACAAGCCTTTCTTCCAGAGGACTGGGTGTCGTCAGTGAGTTCCATGCTCTGAGCACAGGCTAAGAATATCCACCTGGGTGCCAGGCAATGGGGCTCTGCTAAATGCTTTACAACTGGCTTGCTCGCTCTTTCTCTATTAAAAAAAAAAAGTAAACCATGAGGTTTGCACTACTTGACCATTTCTGTAATGTAAATACTCCCACTGTGGGTTGTAGCCAGCCACCAACTGTAAGTTTCCTAAACATTACCAATGGCTGTCTCGAAAGTTATTATTAACTGACTCCCACACACCATGAACTTGGAAGCTATTCCAAGCCCTCATCTTATTTACGGTGTAACCTTCAGCAAAGGAGCCTCAGTGGTCTCATCTCTACAATGGGGCAATTTTTCATGAGGATCAAATACGCAAAAGGAAAGATGGATGTGGTGGTGTGATAGAGCCAGTCTTAGAAACAAGCAACAATCATAGGTGATCCTGTCACAGTGGCACATGTCTGTAGTCCTAACACTCAGGAGGCATAGACAGGAAGCTCTCCTTAAGTCCAAGGCCAGTCTGGCCTACATAGTGAGGGTCAGGCCAGCCAGGACTTCCTAATGAGACTCTACCTCAATACAAAATCAGAACCTTGAAGAATTCCTGGGTGGCTGGTACCTGAGGAAAGGCAGCGGAGGTTGTCCTCTGGCTTCTACATGAGCACACATATATGCACATGAACCTACACAAACAGGCACTTAAATGTTCACCTGCACACACACATCCACACATAGCTCTGGAGGGGCAGAGAGGCCTGATGGGTTATGAAGATACTTACAGGTGACTAAGATCATGGCAAGGAAACAGGATTATAGTCCCATCCCCTCGGCTTCTCCTGCATCCAGGCCTCTGCTGCTATACCACAGGCCCCTCCCTGTGAAGCCCATGACAAGTTCTCAGAGCAGCTTTAAGATAGGTTTGAATTTAGCTCTTGTTGGTTGTTGGGGCTACATAACCCTTAAAACTTTGTTGCTATTTAAACATACATTGGTGTTAGTGTGCATCTTGGTTTGGGTTCTCCCCAACAGCAATACTGATATGAGCTTGTGTGCAAACGACTAATCTGGAAGGGGACCCAAGGACTCAGATGAGAATGAGTGGAGACAGAAAGACACGGTAGAAGCAATGCCACTAAACCAATGATGGAAGTGCCACTGATCTGATACTGTCATAGGAAACGGGGCTCATGGTTGCTGGGGCCCCTCATAGGAAAACTATGTAAAATGTCTAAATCAGTCACCTGAAAGACAGGCAGCTAGGTAGATAGCTGCTGTGCCCACCTTCTGCTGGTGTTCTCTCCCTGGTGCCCCTGCCACTCTTTACTCCTCTGTATTTCTCTGTTGAGCCTTGGCTGGTATGGTAGAGCATTCATGGTTTGGGAGGTTCCTGAGCAGAGGAATGGAGAAACATGAGGGTGTGCGGACTGTTAGTATGTACCCTGGCTTGAGTATATGGTATCCCATTTGCTATAGTCAGGAGTTCCTGGACCCTTTCCAATAGAGCCAATGATTAATGAAAAGACCGTGGTAATAGACATTAGTTTTAAATTTTTATTTATCATTTTGTTGTTGTTGTGTATATGTATGTTTATGTGTGAGTGGGGAAAGATATGTGAATGTACATTTGTATGTACATGTGTGTGTGCATGTAGCTATCTGAAGTTGACACTGGGCTCTTCTTTGGTCATCCTCCACTGTATTTACTGAGGCAGGGTCCCTGCCTGAAGCCAGGGTTCACCAATTCTGGTTCAACTAGCTTACAAGCTTGCCCTGGGAATACCATCTCTGCCTCCTGAGTGCAGGGATTACAAGAGGCCACTATACATGATTGGTTTTTATTTGGTTTCTGGAGATCCAAATTCTGGCCCTCACGTTGAGCTTTATCAACTGAACCACCTTCTTAGATGATGGGCATTCTTTTGCACTTTCTGATTTGGAGTGAGCAGATATCTCTAGATGTTCTGGATGGCATACTCTGCAAATGCCTGGGGTTATTCCCTTGTCTTTGATATAGAACAGATCCCCACTAGGTTGAGATTATTAATGAGTAAACACACTGAGGTGATAGGAGTGGACTATGGCTCTCTTGAGAACAGTGGATGGGAGAAACACAAGGCATCTGAGAGAAATGGCTCTTACCCACTCACCCAGTAAGTCACCACTGGCAAGCATCTGCTAAGTATGCAACACCTTTCAAGGCACCGGGCGTGCAGAAGTTAGGAAGGTTGACTAGATGCCTCTCAGTGAACACTCACAGTGACATAACTGAACAGAGGAACATACGCTGTCCATCAAGTGACAATGAGTGCCATGAAATGCAAAGCAGGCAAGGGATTGACAGAGAGAGGAAGGGCCCACAGCTTGTCTCTCCTGTCTGATGGCTTCTGGGTAATAGATTACTATATTCCCATGTTTCCTTAACCCAGTTCTACCACTCCCCGACTCCTGTAATTATGTGGTTTGCTTTATAGTGATGCTGTGAGTTTGTGGAGAACAGAAATGGTGTTTGGTGGATGGGTATTGAACAATTAGAATCAGTTACAGCCTCAGACCCTGCTCTGGACTGGGTGTTAGACAGCTGGATATATCTAGAGAGATTCCACTGTGTTGTTGTCGATTTAATTCATCTGGAATAATTCTAAATTGGTATTGTATTGTTGACATACAATGGAGTTGAATTTTACTCAGAGGTTGGGTTATAAAGTCAGGGTTTAAAGCAAACACAGAGTTGTCATTAACCTTGAAATCTTTGAAGTTGCCCATTAAAGTGCAGTATGTGTGGTTTTGTGTATGCAAGCCTGTGCTGTAATCAATATGGAAAAATGTATAATGCATGCAGTCATGTACAGTGCATAACAAAGAATATAGGCAAGATATAATTTTACAACACTTAATTGCAATAGTTACATTGTTCTTTTTCCCTTCTGTTTTTTTTTTTTTTTCCTGGTGAAAGAACTAGATTTGTGATCATTAACTGTATGTATGATGAGACTCCTTGCTCTCATTTAAGCTGGGTTCGTAATCATACATTCTACTTCAGTGGGGAAGGCATGAGGTATTTCCTCTTTTGTGTGCTACCTCGTTTTTATGTCTTATCCCAGTCAAATGTTTCAGGGCAGGAGAGCTGCAAAGGCAGCAAAAACAGTAACAGAAATGTTGGCTGTCTGCGTGGTATTGACTGTGAGTGACCCCCTCCCCAGAGCTTTGAATGTGTCTGTTTACCTATTCCTTGTGGTAAAGAACCCACTCTGATTCCATTTCCCCTATGGGGAAGATCCTAGAGGCCGGATAAATGTCACATAGCTTTGGGGGTAGAGATTCAAACTCAGTTTCAAACACAGAAGGCCCATGTTGTATGAGCCTATGCAGTGGAAGGAACTGTTCTGGGCAGGCAAACCCACAGAAACAGAAAACAGATTAGTGCTTGCTTGGGGCTTGGGAGGAGCCAGAGGGAGGGACTGTGGATGGATACGGGATTTCTTTGGGATTCTGGGAATGTTTTGAAATGGCAGAGTGGTGAGGAGTCACACCCACTATTGCTGTAAACATATTATCTAAACCCACAGCAATCTATATTGTGACAAGGTGCAAATCATGTCATATTAGTTGTGCCTCAATAAAGTGTGAATAGACAGAAAACCAAACAACTCTGGGTCTGGGTTCTGGTGCTTGTTGCCCACCAGGACCTTTCCTGAAGACCCTCACTGTTGTGAATGGTACCACACAATGACTTTCATGAACTCAGCTGCTGCAGACAATGACTATATTAGTTTCCCTTCCTCATTGCTGTCACCAAATACCTGACAAGAGGCAGCTTGAGGGAGGAAGGCATTATTTTTGGCTCAATCCACAGGCACAGTCTGTGATGGGGAGATGTTATGGTAGCAGGAGTGTGAGGCAACTGGTTTCATGGCATCCACAGTCAGGAAGCAGAAAAAGGTGAATGCAGGGATTCAGTGTGCTTTCTCCCTTTTAGTTCCATCCTGGACCCCAGTACAGCCCACAAGGCAGTTGCCACTCACAGTCAGGGTGAGCCTTCCCTCCTCATTTGAACCTTTCTGGAAACACCATCCCAGGCAGATCCAGCAATGTGTTTCCATGGTGACTCTAAATCCAGTTGACCTTGGAAATTAACCTCCATACTGCCCTATCCCCCTTTCACTTTAGAGAGAGAAGGGTTTGAGAAACTTTGTGATGGCCAGATGGCAGTACCAAGATCAAGAACTAGGTAATTTGGGCTTACATTTCACTCTTGGTAGCAGCATGGATTTTTCTTACGATGGACTCATCCAATTAAAGTCACTTGCGTGGTCCAGAGCGGCAGGTAACCAGAGCCCATTAGGAACAAAGCCAGGACTCTTCACTTCTCTTTTGCTGACTCGTAAAGTGCACTAAGGATTCTCCTCATCTCCTGGGTTGTTAGCCCAACCCAGGCTCTCTGTTGTAAGGGGCTGGCAGGAAACTTGGAGAAGGAAGAAGTTCCTTAGCCTGAGAGACCAAAAAATTTAAAGCCCCAGCCACCTGGGGAAAAGAAACTAGCTTAATGCACTCTTTCCCCATCCACTAGTTATACAGTTGCCAGAAAACCAGCCCATATGACCAGGCCAGAACTGTTAGCGGTCTTGGCGCCTAAAATGGACCAATCATTTCATGTAACACCAAGGCATGTAAGTCCCTGCTTGTGGTTTTGCCCTATAAAACTTTGTTCCCCTAGACCTCGGGGACGCATTCCTCTCCTGTTTCAACAGGGAATTTGCGTTCCATGTTCCAACGCATATACAATTAAAAAAAAAAAACCTCATGTGTTTACAGCAGAGTCTGTTCCTTGTCTTTTGGTGGTCGTGAACTCAGCACAGCAAGCCCAGGCAGCTCAGAAAGAGTGGAGTGTGGGGAAGGGCTCTAGCAGGCCCAAGCATGGCAAACATGAACTGACAAGTTTTTGCCCTTTATCCTTCTCCTCCTTGCTAAAAACCCTTACATTAGATCCCTAAAGCTATCCCCCCCCCCCCCAAGCTCTATTCCCTTATTTGGCTGATGACTCATTCCTGAGCCCAAACACTAAGGTTCAACCTTGGCTATTTCAGTCAACAACTCCGACAGGGGCCAGGGGCATGATGGGGATAGAATCTAATATGACAGTCCTCATGGGGGACTTGTGCTGACACCCAGCACTGATCCCTTTCCCACTTAAGGACATCACCTGCTAACCACTCAGGGACCTGTGGGCCCCAGCCTTCACAGATGAGTTAGCTCTTTGCATTTTCTTGTGCATTTAACTGCAAAATGACTGTCATTGGTCACGCACGTGGTGCAACCAGAAAGGGAAGAAGGGAAGTCAAGGGCTGGTCTGGCCAGGCTCAGGTCAGTGTTTCTGTTTATGGCTTTGAAAAGGAAAGATTTGGGGGCTACCTGTGCCTTCCTGGGTCCAAAGCTTCAAGGAGCAGGAGACATAAAATTTCAGAGCTCTGGCGGGTGTATGTGTGGGGTAGGCTTGGGAACCTAGTTTTCCAGTGTTAATTGACAAAAGTCTGTCAGCTGTACCTAGTTTGTGTGTGTGTTTTACTCACCAAGCCACCTCTCCACCTCTTACCCTAACTCTTTAAAAAAAATTTTTTAAAAATTTCTTTCATGTATACAGGTATTTTGCCTGCATGTATGTCTGTGCACCACATGCGCACCTGGTGAGAGTGGAGGCCAGAATTGGGCATCAGATCTAGAGTTACAGATGGCTATTACCTGCCCTGTGAGACCCAAACTCATGTCCTCTGGAAAGGCAGGCATCTTAATCACGGAGCCATCTCTCCAACTCTTCCTTCCCCTAGTTCTTAAACGTTCCTGAGAATGAGGAAATCCATTTGAAGGTTTGATTCTGTTCTCATTGATCACTTTTGTTATTTTTCTTATTGTACCACTCTGTAATGTGCTTTGAAGAACACTGGATCCACATGAGGGTTAAAAAGTGTTATAGGAAACATGGTTCCATCGTCTGCTAGTCTGGGAAACTCTGGAGATGGCCAGAGAAGTAAGCCAGGTGGAAACCAATACTTCAACAAAGGGACATTTCTGAGACTTAAGTATGCATTTAAGCTTTTAAAGAGGGCTTTTAAAAAGGGCTGCACCCTCTTCCCAAAGCCCTTGACTGACCTCAGGAAAGTCAGTCATAGCACACACAGTGGCAAGTAAGCTGCCAGCGTCTTAGATATGGGCCTCCAGAGATCTGTTTTCAGTTCAGAACCACCTGAGAACCTCGGAAACAGTTTCCAGTCTGAATTTAGCCACTGGGAGCAGACACGGAACTCTGTGTCTGTGGTAGTTTGAAAACTGGAAGAAGCTTTTAGAACAGGTTTTGTGAGCCCATCCAAAAGATTCCTCCAGGTGTCATTGTCAATGCATGAAGATGCTCTTGACATCTATGATGACTGCTTGCATGTGAGGTGAGGTCACCAGAGGCAATGGCTCCTGCCAGGCACTTTGCAATCATGTCTGGAGATGTCCACGATGGGGAAGTAGGGTGCTGCTGGCAGGTGGCAGGCAGAGCAGAGATACTGTTCAGCACTGTACATAATCAAGAACAGAGCCCACATCCATACACTGTATGGCTCATTGCAACTCAAATCATAAGTCAGCCTGAGGTGAAGGTGTACCAGCCCCAAAGCACAGCTTCCTGCCTTTGCAGTCAAAGCAGGGACCTCTTATTCTTCCTCATCCTGTTATCACTAGAAGCCAGCCTCTAAAGTCTGGTCTGTGGAAAGATACCTGGCAGCAAAATACCGTTTGTGTTTAAGTTTTCAAAGGACAAGTGTGTTCTCTGCCTCATCTGACTGCTAGGAAAATAGCAAGATGCTGTGATGACTCCAACGAGTATTTTGAGAGCACGGGTGATTGATTATGAATACATAGGCAGAGGAATGGTAGGACAAGGTTACAGAGTTGGGTTGAAAATGGTTAGTGTGCAGTATGGTGCTCTCTTCAGTATGGTGCTATCATAGCAAAGGAGAGAAGAACTCAGAACTGAGACCTCTGTAGAGCCTTTGTGCTCCAGCCAGGTTCAATAGGTCTTATTTGCAAGCTTGGCATCATCTTCCTGACACTTTCAAACATGGAGATAAAGACATGGAAGGCAGCTGAGGTCTCAGCATTAGGAAAAGAAGGAGGAAGTCACAGGAGGTCAAATAAGAGCATGGAGAAATGGTATGTCCTGCCTGGCTTGGATGATACCTGCACCATTCTGGTGTTTTTAGTCTGTCTAGAGGCTACAGAGAGGAACTCCATGTGTCAGTTACAGGTATGGTTAGAGAGAGGGGAAAACATAAAGGGATCAAGTCCACAGCGGTGGAGATAGAACCTAGCCAGAAGGGGAAGGGGTGGAGTGTGAGCTCGAGAGAGACTTGAGTCCAGATTCAAGGTAGAAATCCTCAAAGCATGTTCAAGAGGTGACGGAGACGGCTCTGAGAGCCTGCCGAGGCGAATGCAGGGGGGTGAAATTGGATCGGTGCAATGAGGGGATAGCTATTAATAGAAGTGCTGTTATTGCAGCCATAAGACCTGATTGCTGCAGGAAGTGCCTGGCAGGACACCAGGGCAGTTAAGAGTTCAGGACCCAGCTGGCAGTGGTGGCCTACGCCTTTAATCCCAGCGCTTGGGAGGCAGGGGCAGGCTGATCTCTGAGTGTTTGAGGCCCCTGGTCTGCAGAGAGAGTTCCAGGACAGCCAGGCCTACATAGTGAGACCCTTCTTGAAAAAAAAAATATGGTTCTTGGGGAGAAGGTAGAATTATAGTTTAAACCCCAACTCTGCTACTGTGGACCTGGATGGCCATTTGCAAGTGGCCCAAACTGTCTGTGCCTCTCTCAGGAAGCCTATAAAATGAGGGCAGTGACACCCACTTGGTGTCAGTGTTAGGGCTATTCTACTGTATACTGTATTCTGATCTGATAAACAGCAAGACCTCAAAAAATGGAAGTTGGTTGTTTCCAGCGTAGGACAGACAGGATGGTCTCGCAATTTGTATGACATATCAATTGTAATTTGCCTTTTCCCAAAAGCAAGTCGAGAGAGGAGGACTTGAGTGCAGTGGAGCCAGGCGGAGAGGCGCCAAGGGGAAGTGGGGAAGTAGGGAAGAAGAACAGTGGCAGACCCCAGTGTTCTGTTACTCCGCCAGTCACTCCTGTAGTACCTAGGGCCTAATTCTCCTGGAGACCTCTGGGAGCTCGGGTGGAACATCCTCCCCAATCATCTCACCCTAAGGACATGTGGGCTCTAGCCTTCATGACTCAGATCTGAACTGACACTGTTTGAAGGCTGCCCCAGGTGCCATTGATTTGTGAGCTGTTGGAGATGGCCACTAGGCTCAGAGGAAGCACCAAGCAAGGGTACTGTTAGCTATTTCCTCTAACCTGGGGACACTTGCAAGGCCCATGAACCTAAGGAGTTTACAAGACCCACAAAGGCCCTGTCCAAAGTCACAGTCACTTTGGAGAGAAGCCTTCAAGGTAAGCAGGGAGCTTTAGGGGCGCAGCTTTCATAAGTCATTACTCATTCTGGGGTGGGCTTTTCAGTGATGCACCTGCATTTGAAGCACCCACACTCATGTTTTTATAAGTAACCCCAGTAAAATCGTTAATCCCCCAAGTGAAAGAGGTAAGTGGAAGGATTTCTTTGGTCTGTCATCAGTACCCTCTCATGGATAAATAGACAGTTGTTAATGGAAAAGTCTCACAACAGATGTGTAGATTCCTTCAATTGGTAGTTGAACAAGCCATCTGTGAAAAGGCCAGAGGAAATGTGGGTGGATGTGGAAGGAATTTAGCTATGTCTGCTGGAGTCAGAATCAAATGGCAGGAAACCAGCAATGCCCTTCCATATTTGCCTTCCAGATAAGTATGGAAGAAGCTTTGCAAAAGAAAATATTTTTATATATTACACATGATAGCTCAAATTGGAAATAGTAGTAATAGCCAACCTTTACTGAGTGGTTGTCTTGTGCCTAGTGCTCTAAATGTCTTATAAATGGGCTAAACTTATAGCAAGTGGAAATTGGTTAAGCAGCTCAATGGAATATTACACAGCCATTAAAGAAGATGACTATGAAGATGATAACAAGAGAAATACCATATTAGTGAAAAATGTACATCAGGCACAGATGGTATATACTGCTGGATCCTCTTAGCCAAACCTCATCAGATGGGAAGGGGATGGGGCACGAGAGGAAATATATCAATCTCCCATCTGCAGGTTTGCTGCTCCTGTAATGAGATTCTGAGTGATCTTCCTCCCATTAGTCTTCAAGTCTCCACTGATGTGTTTGTATTGTATTTATAATGAAAAAATAAGAAGATGAAAGAGTGGATGAAGAAAAAGATCTCTCAACCATCTCTAAAACTGTGTTTTTATAAATCCTGACTTGTGGTGGTTTGGGGAAAGAGAATAATATATTAGAAAAGATCCTTCCGAAAAATGAATCTGGGGGCAGGATGGGAGATGTATTGTATCAGGAAAGAATCAAGGCAAGATTGTTACTTGCAAGCTAATAAAGGTCACAGGAAAGGTCAAGTTTGATTTTAGAGGCTCGGTGGTTAACGAGAAGGGGAGGAAAGAGAAATGAAAGAAACAAGCCCAAGTGTCTGAAGGTCAACCAATTGGATGAAGATTATCCTTGGAATAAATATATAGTAAGTATATCTTTAAATCATATTTCTTCTGGGTTGCAGGTGACTGACTTAGATGGCTGGATGGCTGGGTGGATTAATGGTTGGATAAAGAGATGGATATATGGCTAAGTGGTTGATTGGATGAATGAGTGGATGGTAGTTGGGGTAGGTGGATGGTTGTATGTATATATGTATGGATAGATGGAAAGATAGATATTATATGTGACAGATGAATAGAGGAAAAGATATATGTGTGTATGTATGCAATGGATAAATGAATAGGTAAATGGGGGGATGGATAGTGAAAAGTCGGTTCAGCTAACTTCATAGGTAAGAAACAATCCAGATTGTTACAAAGTGCAAATGGAAAAGGAGGAATGCCAGGAATGGAGAAGCTCTTAGGAAGTGAAGAAGGAAGGGAAGAAAAGTAAGAAGGTGGTAAAGAGAAAAAACCCAGGGTTGGCAGGAAGAGCATCCACTGGTCCTCTTTGAGAAGTCCATTCCAGTCAAATGATGGGATTGAGCATATGAGACACAGGGCAGGAAAGTGGGCATTTTGAGGGGAATCCATGCAGTGATTGGTCAGTCCAGGGCATGCAGGAGATTAGTACCAAGTGAGAGGCTAGCAAATAGAGGTGAAGAGTTGTGTGGAGAGGAGGGCAAGAAGAATCAGGAAAAGGAGAACAAAACAATTTCAGGCCAGAGTGGAGACACCAGGACCAGGATTGGACTCAGTTCCATTGCCCCATGTTCTTCAGCGGATCCCAGAACTCTCTGCTCTTGTCTTTGTATCTGTAACAAATAATGGCCATTTAACTCTTACCTCCTGGAGGGTTAAGCCTGTGAACAAGCTTAGCCAGTGCCTGGTGCCCTTCCAGTGGAAGCTGAGCGCAGCTCCTAGCACAGTGGTCTCCAACCTTCCTAATGCTGCAACCCTTTAACACCGTTCCTCATCTTGTGGTGACCCCCAACCATAAAATTATTTCCGATGCTACTTCATAACTGTAATTTTGCTACTGCTATGAACCACACTGTAAATATGTGTTGTGCATGCTATCTGATATGTTTCCCCTGTGAAAAGGTCATTTGATCCCCAAAGGGGTGACAACCCACATGTTAGAACTGCTGTCCTTGCCACTCATTCATTTACACTGTATGACATTTCCTGGGAACCAACCCCAAGCTATGGATCAAAAAACTGAAGCTTGGTCACCCAGTGCATCCTGAGAAGGCCCATCTGGAGCCCCAATCTATAATAGCTGCCACAGGGAAGTACCATCTTTGTAGGGGAGATAAGTCAATGTGGTGGTGAGGATGGTAGCTTTGATTCTTGGGAACTAGCCTTCTGAAGTTTACAATAATGAGACATGCTAGGTTGCACTTTTCCTTTTTCTCTTTTGAGGAAAGCATTAATAAATAGATGCTGTTCATTAATGCGGAGTTGTAAGGTGTTTACCAGGCGGTGGAGAGCAGCTGGAAGCAGGCAGTAAGAACTTGGGAGGTTCAGAGGGGGGCGGGTGAGGACTCGTCAAATCCTGGTGAATGCCATGAACTTGATGCCCCTTCTCCATTCCACAAACTTTTATGCTCTTATAATTGATGCTTGGAAAGGCCTGAGCACCACAGGCTCGACATGAGGAATCCTAAAAGCCTTATTAACCCGACCACTTGGCCTCTTTTAGTGCAACCCCTGCCAGGGCTACTTTGGCACAAGATTATCCAGCTCCCATGATGTTCTGTTGTCGGGATGAAGAGGTTCAACTTGCCACCTCTCTCAGCTTTGAAGTCCTTCTGTCTTTCGAATATTGACTCCAAAAAGTAACCTCTTGTTTTTTCCTCCTCTTTACCCTGTCAAGGATGCCTCTTCTCTGGGCCGCTAGAAAAGAGACCTACTTAGAGCTGATTTACACGATGCACCAGTGCCTAGTGCGCTGAGTGACAGAGGTGCCTTCTAAACAAGGCGAGGGCCTGCACAAGAGGAGCTCAAACTAGAGGCCTACCCAGAGGAACAAGTTCATGAGCAATTAAAGTTGTAAAGTTAGGAAAAAGGGTAGAAAAGACAGAAAACACTGAGAGGTATTTTGTGAGCTTTTCCATGGTACATAGTCTTATCTTGTAGATGGTTATATGTGTGCCATGGTTTTGAAACTAGGGAAAGAGACACTCATTAGATACCTGCAGCTACTGGAGAATTGGCTTGGAGCTGTAGGGGCTTCATGTGGCATGGGAGAGACATTGGCAGCTTGAGCTGTTCCCTTAAGGATGGGAGTTTAATTTTCTGTGATGGTCAGACTAAAACCAGCACCCTCTTTGGTACTATGACAATTTTTAATTTGGAAGTATCCTAATGGACACATACATGGTACCCAATCATTGCTGCTACACCAAATCAGCATTTATTTGCTATAATCAGCGTTTATTGAGTACCATGTATATGTTCGGTACCCAGCTATTTGTTCACATACAGTATGTGAGTCCAGTCTCTGAGTTCAAGTTGTGGTTATACCTGGCTTCACTGTACAGCAGAGGCACAGGTAGCTTATGGGCATTCTCAGGTTTAGCATCTTTACCATCACTCAGATGCCAGGAGGCTGGGATAGGTATTTTGCAGTTAAGAAAACTGAACCTCAGGGACCTTTCTTATACAGTGTACAGCTGGCAGAACCAAGATTTGAGTCCAGGTCTCCTGACTCTGCAGTGTTGACATTTCATTGGGAGAGTATATTGATGGTAGGTGTCTCATCATTAAATTATTTTTGGCTAGCTTCAGGAAAAAGTGTTCATTGCACATTTTTT
>CM053744.1:53193357-53207881 GCA_028658305.1 Pachyuromys duprasi
TAGATGAATATGACAATTTTCTGTCTTCTTGTTCCAGATTTTCAGAGGCAAGCATTGGACACCTAATTCCATATCCTGCCAAATTGGGGGTGTTTGTTGTCAGTTTTGCTCTATCCAGTGGCCCCAGTGTAGCACTGAGTACTGTCTGTGGTCTCCAAGCACAGAGATGCTGCGGTGTACCTGAGGCAAAGCGCAGACATCAGGAAAGCTTGATTTCACAGGAGTTATGATGCTCTGGCCGTGATCTTCTTGCTGATGAGTCAGTTGTCAGATAGGGTGTTTAAAAACATAAACACATAGAAACAGGTTAGAGAGTGTCTGGCAGACAAACAAGCATGTGACCAGATTCTCACAGGAACCTAGCCCTGTGTTACCCCGAACCACATAGTCTCCGTGCTGCCCACTCTGAGAATTCGGTCTTGCTCAAAATCTATGTGGTGGAAGTGCTGTCACTGGGAAGGGGGGAGCACATAGCCTACATGTGTAGGACTATCCACAGGCTCTTAGGTTATCTCTTTGATGTGCCTCACTCATTCCCAGCTGGGGCATAGACACAGGGAGAAGGATCACCACTTAGACTGGCCTTTCTTATCAGTTTAGCTAGATGCCCCAAAAGGAGAAGGCATAAACACTCCCACTGTACCAGGGAGGACAGTTTGGGGGAATAGTAGTGAAGGGACAAGGCATGAAGGAGCAGGAGTGAATGGGAGGACAGCTATTGCACTGACCATGTTTGACGTAACAGACTGATGGTGCAGAGAACTCCCTCAGAAGTCTCCTCTACAGGATACAGTAAACAGAAGAGGAAAATATGACCACACATCTCATCTTCCATCAGCTAAATATTTACCTCTGGGTGTCCTGCCTCTAAGATCAGTTTTCTCTTTAGATTCAAGGAGGAAGCCCTAGGGCAGGAGGTAAGAAGCTCTCAAACCCATGAGGAGGTGGACCACCACCAAATGCCCCTTCCAAGCTGGGCAGAAGCCACACAGAGCAGAGGCTAGGCACAGGGGCAGGAGGCTCTGAGGTGGTGCCTCCATGGAGTCTGAAGCAGGCACATACCCACAGCTGCCACTCTGAGTCCCTGAGACCTTCAGCCTCTGCGGCTCGCTCCTGCCTACAGGTAGCCTGGGCCTCTCTGCTCCCATACCTTGCCACAGCATGCAGCATTTATGACCATGTTGTCAGGGAGCCTTTTCAATCTTTTTATGCTCCACTTTCAAAGCTGTCTCGAAATGAGATAAGTTAAAGCTTAATACAGATTTTCAGAAACACCTGTATTTGTCAGGCTGACCTAATATTAACACAAGTTCTCGTCTCTCCTAGAATGTTACTCCATCTATTGCTATGTTATTTCCCAGGGCTGTGCTGTGAGTCGTTAGAACTCATCGTTGCACCTGAAGCCATGAATACTAAGTAGACAAGCGGGATGCCTTTCGCCCCTCCAGGGAAGCAGGGCTCAGCTACCCAGAAAGGTACGCTGTCACAGCAGCAGTATGTGGCCACTGTAGCTCCCCAGTTCAATTGCTCTGCTAAATTCTAGAACCTAAGTCTTATTGTTCTTTGTGTCCCCCAGCCCTGGTCACAATGTGAATCCTGTCACCTATGCTAGGAACAATGTAACAGAAACCACCAAATGCAGAGATGTGTTATGCCCAGTGATTGTTAACAGGCTTCTTGGACACATTGCCATGTCTACTTTTTGTTTTGCTGGACTTGACTTCATTCTGAAAGTGACACAAGATGTTGACAGTGATGTACCCTGGATGGGTAGGGTGGGCTCAGTTCTTATCCTCAATGAAGCCCAGGGAAACTATTGGGGCTGTAGTTTGGGCTTAAGCAGAAATTTGAGCCATGGCTTTAAGCATACTCTTGGATGATGCAGAGCATGAGGAAGCTCTGGGCCTCCGCTTCTGACCTGTAGACTCAAAATCCCTTAGGGTTGATGGGCTCTGTTTTAACAAGCTTCCTGGGGGACTCAGGGCCTCCACTGAGAGTGCAGCCCAAGGGGCTGTTAGCAAGTAGGGCCTTTTGATTGCTCTAAGCTTTGTCATGGTTCACTGCAGCATTTGGGGACAGAGTAGGAACAGCTGAGGAGTGGCTGTGTCACAGAGAGTGTACCAGCCCTTGTTCTGAAATCAAACCTGTGTCTCTCTGGGCCTGTAGTGAGAAGAGTTTCTACGATAATAGGAGCATCTTCCTGGAGAAAGGAGGGATGCTAACAGGCCTAGAGATTTACCCACAGTACACCTGGCACAGAGCAGGCCTGCTCACTACCCAGGCAAATTGACTCAGTCAGCAAGCTCCACAGAGCATGGATGAAACAGACCCAAACCAGAGGCGTCATAGACTGTCTCCCAGGTTGTTCCAGCAGCTTTGGGTTAGCTGGATGAGAAACTCTTCCCAAACTGCCAGATGTTTCTATGTGATGTCTTTTCTTTCCCTAGTAGCCTGCAGGGTTCACTTGACATGGGGACCCCAGACACAAGGTCAATCCTTTTCCGGGGCCCAGCTCGGGCATTTCAAACTGTGGGGATTGTACCCCACTATCAAGCCCACTGAAAATGGACTCTCTGTGATATGTCTTATCTGGTACCACACTGATAACGTCTGCACAGGAAACGGTGGGTGTTTCATGACTTAGCCACAGAGCCTTTTATTTTAAGTGACACATTCTAGTAGTGACTTAATTGTAAGTCCGATAACATTCCTTGTAATACTGTCTCCAGTCCTGAGAATTAATTTGACTGGAAAAATTCCAGAAGGACTTAAATGTTTCTCATTAAAAGCATTATAGATAACTTATTAGACACTGTAACTAATTGTAATACCGCCCAGTGCAGCGCCACCCAATTAAGATGCTACTTCTTCTCCTGTGATTAGCTGGCAAACCTTTTCCATACGAATATGCCTCCTAGAATGTAGATCAATTAAGCATATATAATTGGGCTGAACCATTTGCTCCCCCGATAATCACTCTCTCTGGTGTGATGTACCCCAGCTGGGTTGGTAGGCTTACAAAGACAGTTGCCCTGGCCTCTGCTTAGAGGGTTGATGAATGGCTCTCTCTAAGGCAGATCACACGGCGATTTCTCCTGGACCCATTGGCAAAGATGTATTCTGTTTGCTCAGTGTGGGGGATTTCCTTCAATTTGCACATTTTCCTCTTTTAAGAAGACAGAGAGAAGCTGTTAGGTGACAATCACTCTTGGCCTGGCTTAATAAATAGATTAAGCAGAAAGATAGCAATGTTGGGTAACTTCTGCAGGCCTCCAAGTCAGAGGTTCTGCCTGGGACAGCTAGAGAGAACCAGGTCATCATGGGCTGCGGAGTGAGATACCATTAGGTGAGAGAGAGACAGAGAGAGGCAAGAGAGACACAGAGACAGAGACAGAAATGGAGAGACATACATAGAGAGACAGGGAGACAGAAACAGAGAGACAGACAGAGACAGAAGGAGACAGAGGAAAAGGGGAGGAGGGAGAGATTGCCTTCTTCTTTTGTCCTGCTGCACTGGATTATATTTTAGCTCCCTGTGGGTATGAGGTAAGAAGGAAAAGAAACACATAAGCAAAATCCAAAAAACACAGTGAGATGGGATCAATTCGAAATCACCTCTCCAAATCACATTTGTAGGTAGAGTGGCCAGGTTTGCTTACAAGATTACAGCAGGGCAGCTTCACGGGGACCATCCAGCAGGGCAGATGGCGCCTCCAAAAGATTCTCCAAACCAGCCAGACGTTGGCAATGCTCGGAGTGTATAGACTGGCATGCCGTTTGAGGCAGGGAGTGAGGTATGAACCTTAAAGACACATCCGTGGATTTCCCGCTCATTAATCATCTCCTCCATGTCGTCATTTTTCATCAGTGGGGGCGTCAGGAGGAGTCAGAGCGGAGCATCATGTTGCCTGTCATTACAGAACATCTGGTCCTAATGTGCAGCAGCAGCTGTTTAGTACCTGCGATATAAACAAAGTGCTCTCGTCTTGGCTGCCACAGTTCCCCAACCTGGAGGCAGAGCACCATCCGGGTGGGTTTGCCTCTTCGTGTCTCCCGGTGAGAAGAAGGGAGAATGGCAATTCCAACAGGGCAGGCATGCTTGTGTGATGACTTACCATGCACCAGGTGCTGTGGCACTGTTGCAGGAACCTCTCCCAGGGAATAGTAAACAAACACCTTTTTTTTTCTTCACACCAGGTAGGGCACTAATGACAGGCTGAAGCATGACTGCAGCAAAGTTCAACTTGGCAAACCCAAAGTATATTCGGCTTCTCTGTAGGGCATAGGGGACCCCAAAGCAGGTGGATAAGCAAAACCCCCAAACCGAAACAAAATAAAACAAAAACTCACCTTAATATGGGTGAGGACTTTTCCTTAGGTACATAGTTAGAGCCCCTGCTTTCCCTGACCTCCGTACACTCTAGCCCTTCTGGAGACCAAATGACCCTATGCCACGTGGGTAGAATTACATATAACCAGGAGGAAAGTATAGCCAGGAATCGGCTAGAATCTCCAGTCAGGGTCAGATGATTCTTCCCGCTCTCTTCTCCTATGGGGACAGTCAAAGGTAAACAAGCCCTGGCTTGAGTCTCCTCCAAGTAGTCATGGCTGCTCTGATGAGCAAGTTTGCTGTCACGCTTGGAGGAGAGAATTCTGCGACGCAAGCACTTTCATACACTGGAGAGCCGATGAGTTTACTGGGCTTCGTTCACAGAGGTTGTGTGATCTCAGAGCAGCCATGTGGGCAAAAAGAAAGCTCGCCCCACAGTGTGTGGATAGTGACTTCTAGGTACCGTGTGGATGGAGACACCACACGGAAAACTGCACGCACATTTTCCTGTGTGGCTTCAAAGGTGTTTAGATGGGTGTGGGGGCAAAAGCATAGAAACAGAGACTGGATCTTTTGGAGGCACAATGCAAATTCATCTAAAACTAAGGTGAGTGCTTCCACCTGAAAACAGCTGGCCTGCAACTGAGAAAAGAACACAGCTCTCCTAGTCACAAGTCAAAAGAACCAGAAGAATTTGATCTGATATGATTTTATGGCCATGTTTGACCATGAGCAAGACAACAGCGCTTGCTGCTCTGTGGTGGTGGGCACTCAGAACCAGGTGGCAGTACCTGGTCATAGGAGTCAATCAGCACACCCTGGTCTCCTAATGGCCATATGAGCCAATCAGCAAGCACAGTTCTCCTAATGGTCATGTGAGCCAATCAGCAAGCACAGTTCTCCTAATATTCCAGGCAATGAATAAACCCATATTCACAAACATACCTTCGCAATATTTAATAAAAAATTCAAGAGCCAAATGTTTAGGGAAAAATTAGACTCTGTCACTCTGTACCAAAGCTGATAAATCTACAGAGCAAATTAATTCCAGTAATAAGCACATACTTCCCTTTACCTGTTGGTACTGAAGCAGAGTCTTTGCCGATCTTTGGGCCAGACAGTGAAAATAAATAAATAAATAAATAAATAAATAAATAAATAAATAAATAATAGATAGATAGATAGACAGATAGATAGATAGATAGATGATAGATAAATCATGTCTTTGAGAACCCTGCTAAGATTTTAAGACCTGACTTTTCCCCAATTTAACCTCTCAGATCCACATCCGAGTTTCTGCAGATTTGAATCATTTACCTTTTTGGTGGTTTTAGGGTATCTTTTCTACCCATGGTCTATCGAGTTATCTAAGAGAAGGCATGTGGCAATAGGGAGAGGTGCCCAAGAATAAAAGGGAAAGCCAGGTATGCCTCCAGAATGTCTCCTTTCTGGGCTATCTTTCGTCACAAGTCTCCCCTCTGACCTCTGAGCCATTTATCCCCGGTTTCTCCTCACTCTGCCCCTCCCTCCTCTTCTGGAAGGAACCTTCCTCCTGCCTAGCTTCTTGCTTGTGACATCACAGTTTCAACATCAGCAACTCAGCCTTGGAACCTTGGCAGTCCTGTGCTCAAATCCTAACTTTGTCAATCTGCCCTCTGCTGTGTGAGTGTTGGGGAATTAGTTCACCTCTCCCATGTGTAAACCAGGGATAACCTGGGAACAATAAAGATTATGTCATGGGCTCCTTGGAAGGCTCACCCAAGAGTTCTCACACTCCACTTAGCACATCACTAACCCTCAGTGACTGATTGCTGGTAGGACTCAGCAGCAGGCTGAGCCCTCTTCTATACCTGTTGACTTCTAAGAGCCCATATTTACACCATTGCCCTCAGCTCCAGACAAAAGCAAACTATGACTGTGCCTCTCAGGTCAGCATTGTCCCCTTCCTAACCACATATCACTGATAAAACCTCCTGGAGTCCAAAGGTCAAAGGTCACTCGCAGTTCTCCATTCCCTCCCAAGTCTTGTGTTCCATGTCATCCTCCTCCTCTCACCTCCCCAGAGGTAGCTGATCATTGGCCCACGCCTCCTCCTCCAGGCCTCCCATGGGATGCTTCTCCTAAGATGCGCTTCCATTCTTTTGTGATTTTCTTTTCGTCGTTGTTGTTTTGTTTGATTGGTTGGTTTTTGGTGTTTTCTGAGGCAGGGTTTCTCTGTGTAGCCTTGGCTGTCCTGGACTCACTTTGTAAACCAGGTTGACCTTGAACTCGCAGAGCTTCACCTGCCTCTGCCTCCCTGAGTGCTGGGATTACAGGCGTGCACTACTGTGCCTGGCGGTGATTTTTTTTTTCTTCACACTGACTCATCTAACATAGATTATTTCCCATAGAATTTCTTTACTTTCTTCATGGGTTGGGGGGAAGGTCTTAAATTTCTTCTAGGAACAGAACCATTTTACTTTTATGTCCCCTTCGGTGTCCTAGACAGTGCCTGGCTCCATGTGGGAAGTCGGGAGATTAATGTTTCTACCTGCTGCTTATACTCACTTCTTTCTGCTCCTTCCTTCTGCCATTGTTCTGCTAATTCATTCATTCACTCACTCACTCATTCATTCTTGTGACACCTCCCATGCATGTCAATGGGGTGTTAAGATCTATAGGAATACCCTCCAAAAAGCAAAAATTGCCATGGGGGTTACATTTTTTATGATCATGAACATTCTCTAATCCTGGCACTTATCTGGTCACTGGACATTGTGTAGTAGACACAAAAACCTATGTGCCATGGTAGACCTCAGACTTCAAAGAGATGGGGTGCTGGATAAACAAGTCTAGGAAGCCCGAAAGCTACACGGGGAGGTATGAGGATGAAATGGAAGGGCTTGGTCTTTTCTGACCTGTCCCCTTGCCATATGGTGCAGGCTGGGGCCAGAAAAAAGAATGTTCACATTGGCATGGCTACAGGGAGGCTGTGCCGATAAATGGACACAGAGAAGATGCCACAGACCTGACTGCTCCCAATTCTCCCCCCACCCCTCTCCTTGTTGCCATACTGGAAAAGGGAACCCAGGGTCTCCCATGTGTTAAGTGCTTGGCTACTGAACTATGCCACAGATGTGGCATGGTTTCTCCTTTTTCTCTTTATTCCCCCTCAGTGCTTGACATGGAACCCAGAGCCTGGCACATGCTAAGCAGGTACTCTACCACTGAACTATACCCCAGCCCTGGCTGGCATGGGCTTCCTCATATGTACCTAGAAGCACCTCAATGTGGGCATCTTGGCAACAAAAGAAAGTGTACTGGCATCAACTCTTCCAAGTTCTGTCAATTCAAAACACTTTAAAATTTTGTCCCTGTCTGGCATTGTGCTCACTTATGCATTTTCTAGCATGTACAATGTGTTAGAGTGTTAATTAAGTCTACGGAAGAGACATTTGTATCTTCCAGCTCTTGGGAAGGTGGGCCCTAAGGCTAAGGAGAAAAACAGAACTGGGGTAGGGGGTAGGGGGCATTCTGCTGGTGTTTATGGTCCCCTTATGAGCAAACAGTGCCCCAGAGCATCCCAAAACCTTCAGTGGGAGGAGAACCGACAGAACAGTGTACTGCATTCTCCTGGTCCTCTTGTGGGTGGTGGCATGGTGCCTACCTGGCCTCAGCCCTCATCCTCCATGCTTGGAAGGATTGCCTACTTAAATTTCACCTCTTTCTAAATTGGCTTTTTAAAACCTCTTTCCTCTGGTCAGACTGGAGATGGCACCTTCAGCTAATAACTACAGTCAGCTCAATTGGTTTTCATCTTCAGTTTATGGTATTTGAAACGAATAAGAGGGCGAGGCAGGCGGAGGTCTAGAGAGAGTGGGGGTAACTTTCTGGTAAGGCTGATTGTCCTTTTTACCTGTCTCTAGGTCAGGCTGAAAGCCTGTGTTAGCAGCAGCAAGAGCAGACAGCTAGACTCGCTAGTTCCTTCGTTCTCATACCACCTGGGCAGCCCCTGTGTGAGGACCATGTAAGACCAAAAAGTGGGAGGGGGTTTTCTGGGGATTCATTTTCTCAACTTGGAAAACAGTTTTGAGAAATAGGAGATGCGACAGTCATTTTCTGTGCTAACATTTCTTTCTTCAAGTGAACTATTTCATGGATGTTCAAGGTGGGGACACCTTGGAAAGAAAGAATTATTTATACTTGTGGTGTGTGTTGTGGGGTGGGGCTGCCTTCTGAAACACGGGAGATGACAAAGAATAAGTTATCTCTTTATAGATAGAATGCGGCAATAATTGCCTAGTTTCTGGCTTCAGAAAGTCATAATCTATTAATTTGATGGATATCAAAAAGCCATAATCTGCCAATCAGGTGTCAGAAGAAAGAGCGCCGGGAGCTTTGAAGCGTGGCATTTAAGATACTGATGGATACCTTTATTTCCATTCCGACTGTGACGGGTGGAAAGATTCAAATACTCGCAGCCAGCATACTCGGGAATGAATATCATATCGGCGGGCTTAACAGTTTTGCAACTTAAAAGTGCTATTGGATCAGTATGTTGGATGGGAGAAAAAAAAGAACTATAAAAGTCACCCTACAGTGAATTACAGGGAGATAATTTCATCCTACACTCTCACTGACGTTAGCTATTATGGTATTGGCTCCTTAGTTTCAATGTGAACTGAACCTGAGATTGACTTCTTTGTAGATTCCCATGGCCTATCTTTTATTTCTATCTACTATGTGGATATATTCTTGAAACATACCAACAGGCACCGAGGAGAATGCCCTAGTCTATCAGTGGAATGTCAAATTGACAGGAGGAAAAAGCTGGTGGTGTCACACACGGAGCTATAGCTCCCTCACAGACCCTATAAGCTTGCCAGCCACAGTGAAGGAAGACACCCTGTTCACTGATGGGAAATGTATTTGACTGCATAGCTCCTTGACATCACATTGCCTATCGAGAAGCCAAACATAGCTGCAATTTCCCCATTATGACTCCTGCATTAGACATGTTCTAGGCATTTCAGAAATCACTTTTATTAAAAAAGAATGAGACAATGTCTTATGTAGCCCAGTTGCTATGTAGAACCTTAAGCACAGGTGACTTCCCTGCCTTTCCTCAGCTGTGGCTCAAGTTGAAGTTCAGTCTCTATGACCTCTCTCCTTAATTTAAACACCTTGTTGAAAGAGCAGAGAACAGTAAGAATACTAGAGTTTAAAGCCAAGTCTACTACACCTTGCATGTAGTGTGCACAGCTATGCTGGATCCGCACTATGTCCCTAAGAAGCCAGAGTGGCCATGTGCAGCAGGCTTACTTCCTGTGGAGGGATCATCCTCCTCTAGGCTTTGCCTAAACTCACTTCCATTCCTTTTGTTCAAGGTAAGAAGAAAGAGGAGAGAGAGAGAGAGAGAGAGAGAGAGAGAGAGAGAGAGAGAGAGAGAGAGAGAGAGAGAGAGAGAGGAGGGTTATTAAACACAGTCTGTGCCCCTCAGCACTCAGGGTGCTTTCCATGCGAAGCTTTCTCCTCAGTAATGATGTCATTTCTGCTTCTGGCTTCAAGTTCATCTTCCTTACCATCAATGAGGAACGTGGTGAGTCCTTCTGTTTATCCACTCCCAAACTCCCGAACTACCTGCACAGCTGGCCTTTTTCCTGCATGTCTGAAAGCCACCCCAGATTTCATAGTTTCCGGCTCAACTAATGATTTTCATCACCAGAACTCCCTGATTGCTCCTCTTCCCAATTTCTCTCTGGCCAGCATTGCCCCTCCTTCAGATCCAGTTCTAATTCATTGTGTCTGATAGACATTGCAGGGCTCTAAGGGCTTCTCCCACCTTCGTTGGTAGCACCTGATCTGAGCTACCTTAACTTTTACTTGGATTTGCTTTGGTTTGAATATCAATGTCTCCAGCTGATTATAACCATCTGATCAGCTCTCTTGCTCCTAGCCATGGTGTTCTCCAGAAATGTCAATTTGATGGATATGACCATGCCACGCTATTGCCTGACAGCCTTCAATGGCTTGTCATGGCTACAGGGATTAAACACAAGCAAAACCTTCCGATGGGCTGCCCGCCTCTGCATGAGAATCACCTCCCAATGTCCTTTTCACCTTATGGCACTCTAGCCTTTACACACAAGCCACAGGGTCTTTGGGCAGTTGTGGAAGACAATCGCACAGACTTTGTTCACACAGCCTTCATCTCCCCTGCCACTTTATCTCAAGCCTTTCCCCAAGCTCAGCCTCCTTACTCTGTTGGATCTCAGTTCTATTGTCAGTTCCTAGAGAAGGCCAATTCTCGGTGGAGATTGTTTGTCCCCTTTTCTCATGGCAGTCACACGCCCCTTCTCCAAAAGCCCAGATGACAGACACATAGTTTCCTAGTTATTCATGGTGACTATTCGGTAAGTGCTTGTCTCACCATTGAGACTTGGAGGGAGGGGAGGAGGCACACTGAATCCCATTGCTGAACACAAGACTTGGCAATGCACAGGCCATTAATAAATAATGACTGAATTAATGGGTACTCAGATCAGGCAGACAGAATTAGGTTCCTCCAACAGATCACAAATACAGGCTTCATTCTTAGTAAGAGCTTAGAAGAATCAGAGGCATGTTTCAGATCCAGGTCTCCAGGTTCACAAGACCTCATCTATACACTAAACTATGTACAATAGCAATGACAGGATGTGGTGTGAGCTTGACACCACAGTGACATAACTGTTTGGCCTTTTTTTTTCATCTTTATTTTTTATTACTGTAATTTATTTATTTTTATATTAATCACAGGTTATGTACTTTGTATCCCAGTCGTAGCCCCCTCTCTCATTCCCTCCCACTCTCCCCATCCCTCCCTCATCTCCTCCCTGCCCCCTCTCCAAGTCCACTGATGGGGGAGGACCTCTTCCCTTCCATCCGACCCTAGCTTATCATATCTCTTCAGGGCTGGCTGCAATATCCTCTTCCGGGATCAAGCTAGGCTGTTCCTCCTGGGGGGAGGGGGGAAGGGTCGAAGAGCCAGCCATTGAGTTCATGACAGAAATAGTCCCTGTTCCCCTTACTAGGGTACCCAGTTGGATACTGAGCTACCATGTGGCCTTTTCTTTCACGTGTGCATGAGTTTTTGAAAGTAGGACCTGGATATTGTCACTGGAGCACATCTCTTTGTCATTTTTGTCTTCACAGTTTCAGTGTGTCTTGGGTAAATTAGTCTTTCTTTAAGAGTATAGCGTGAGCGAGCTTGCCTCTGACCTTGCTCTTACACATTTACCACCTCAGAGTGATTGATAGCTTTTTGATACTTGCTGGAAAATGGCTGCCAGTAGGATCCAGAAAATCTATAGTCTCAAATCAAGCATGATTTTATCAAGTCGTGATCAGAATAGGAGTAATGCAAGAAAGTCTTGGAAGAAAGTCTCAACTGCAGTCACCTGCACCCTCTCTGGTGGCCTCTTCAGTTCTATGTGTGAAACAGTCACAGTAACCTTCCTTCCACCATAAGAACAATGTGGCCAAACATACTGTCTATTGGGCATACAGGCACACAAATGAATGGGTGGTTGATTGGTCATGTCTTAATATCACAGGGTTAGGACCGAGGAGAAATCAGGGGGAGCTCTAAGCACAACCTTTATTAATCCCAGTATAAAATACAAATTATTGTTATACAGGAAGATTTCCTACTCGTTAGCTTTAAAAGCTCAATTTGCTGGATGATGCTGCCCCAGTTCTGAGTACTTTTTGCAAGGTATGAGTGTTTGTTGTTAGTTTATCTCCTTTCAGCCTAGACTGTTCGTCCCTTAGGGGTAAAGACTACTTCTATTTATCCTCTTAGCCCTGGAAACTCTCAGCACCTTGGCTGGTCCCAAGTACTCAAAATGTTTTTATGAAGGAAACAAAGTCATTCCCATCAACAAAGAAGGATGACATGAGCAGAGGGCTGTAGAGAACCTGACGGCAAACCTTTGCTTGATTTGTTGACTGAGAAACATCGAGTATCTGATAATGCCAATGATACCTGTCTGTTGCTTTGCAAACTTGAACTGTGAGTTGCCCTTGGAGAGCCCGAACTTGTTGCACATGAGGCCAGTCATACCATTAAAGACCCTGGACCACCACATTCCTCTATCATTACTCAAAGAATTTTGTTGTTGTTTGTTTGTTTGTTTTCAAAGCAGGGTTTTTCTGTATATCTCTGGTTGTCCTGGAACTTGCTTTTGTAAATTAGGCTGACCTTGAACTCACAGAGATGCACTTGTCTCTGTTTCCCAAGTTCATAAAAATATGAACTACTCTGCCTGGCCCAGAGTTCTTATTCTTGATGAAGCACAAAATGAAATAACTCTCATTCTTTGCCTCAGAGAACCAACCTCAGTGTGAGGGACTGTGAGATCCAGGAAACAGAGACATTGCAATAGGGAGGCAAGGACAACAAAGTCAAAGGAGAGATGGATTGGGTGCCACTATGGACAGTGGAGGCACATTGTCCATTGAGCCCTTCCAAGAAAAGCAAAGAAGCTCTCACAGGTGCCTGTATCTCGGGGGTGGGGGGGAGCTGTTTCTCATTGCTCATTAGTCAGTGCCGGAGATACCAACTCCATTGCTTTCTTCAACCATGTCAATACGACCCATACCAAGCGTTCCCTTTGGTGTTCCACTCCAAAATGTCTGAGAAACCAGAGCACAAGGTTGGGATGAGAGACAGAGTCAAAACCAGGTGCTCCCCATTCACGCTAGAAAGTGCTAGTTGTCACAGCTGTGACTGAAGAGAGCAAGGAGTGACAAATGTCCAGAACATATTCTAGTTTAGATATGGCCTTACAGTCATTTGTGATGACCCATGAACTCCCAGAATAGCTCTATAAGCCTGAAAGTCCACACTGTCTAAACCTTAGTGGGAACAGTAAGAAATCAAGACCCGGGAGGGTGACAAAGGGTGGAAACTGAGGCAGAAGATAACTATTTCACAAATCTTGTAAAATATAGTAAATAGAAACACAGACCCTTGTGACAGCCTCTCATGGCTCTAGTGCTGCCTCTGCTGCTTCCCAGGGTGAGCTTGGTAATGTATTGGTTATAGTTTTATCATCAGAAAGTGTTAAGGTGAATGGCAACTTCATAATAGTTAAAACTTGGAGGTTTTACAATGAGAAACATTTTGTCATGATACCCATGCATGGTGGTCTAAATAAGAATGCCTTCCCCATAGGCTCATATATTTGAGTGCTTCCTCATCAGGGAGTGGCAGTACTTAGAAAGCTTAAGAGGTACGCCCTTGTTGGAGGAAGTGTGTCACTGGGGATTGGCTTTGAGGTTTCAGAAGCCCTTTCCAGGCCCACTGGCTCTCTTTCTCTTGCTTGAGGATCTGACTGTAAAATTTTCATCTCCTTCATGTCTGCCTGCATGCTGCCATGTGTTCTGCCAGGCTATTAATGGAATAAATCTCTGAAACTTTAAGCAAGCCCATGAATGGTCTCCTTTGTAATAGTTGCCATGTTTAAGGTGCCTCTTCACAGCAATAGAAACCCTAACTAAGACAGAATCTTAACAACAGTCCTTGTTGGTACCAGGGTCTTGAGTTTTGCTGTGATAGGTCTGACCATGCTTCATGTTGGCAGAATGTGGACTTTGAAACTTTGGATTAGGAATTTAGTTGGACACTTTGAGCAGGGATTAATGAGCCATACTAGTAAGAGCATGGAAGACAGTGGTGCAGAGAGCAATGTAGATTATAACAGCCTAGTTCAAGGGTTTCAGAGGAAAAGAATCATGTGTAAATGACATGGAGACCACTTTTATGACATTTTGGTGAAGAATGCAGCTGCTTTTTCTCCTTATGCAAAAAAATTTTCTAGAGGATAAATTGAAGACTTGGAATTTAATGGAGTTAGCAGAGGAGATTTCAAGACATCCTAGTATTTATTGACTGTGCTGTATGGTTATTAGTGGTCACTCTTATGCAGATCTATAATGAAAAGGAGCAAGCTAAGCAAGGAGTAATGCAAAATGTACAGTTTGAAGAGAAAAGGAGAACTGGGAAGCATATAGGGCTAAGTCCAGTGCTCAGGAGATAAACAGATTAAAGAAAAGCCTTATGCTAAATGGAATAAAAGGAGCAGTGGCCTCAGCGAAAGACCCCCTCCTCCAAGCTAAGCTTCCAACTTGTGAAAAGGAATTAAAGAAAAGATTAAGCAGTGAAGGAAACCA
>CM053744.1:53207981-53235479 GCA_028658305.1 Pachyuromys duprasi
GAAATCCAGAAATCTGATAACAGATGTAATTAAATGAGGAGTCATGTTAAAGCCCCAGCAAGCAGCAGAACTTGGCAGCTTTGACCACGTGGTTCTAGCTTCAGAGTCAAGGATACAAGAAAGGAGTTGTAGACTCTTCGTCCATGGTGTAAGAAAGCCATTGGGGCCAAGTGTCAGGGGAGTCCCTGCTTGGAGGCCCAAAGAAGCCCTTGTGTGATGCTGTGAAAGTGAAGCTTGGCTTTTGTTGGAGACCCCAAAATGTTGGAAATTCCAGAGTTGTGGGGTATCTGCCAGCGACAACCATCAGCTCAAGAGAGAGTTGTGCTTCACTCAACAGGGATGGAAAAAGCTGAAGATCTGAGTAGTGCTTTGACATCAGACATGGACTGTTTTCAGAGATGTGTGTAAACTGGTCAATACTAATGAAAGAAAGTTCTGTGCCTGTGTATGTCCCCCTATAGGAGGCTGTTATTACTGCCAAATCTGACAGGTTAGGGTGAAAGAAAAGTCATAAGAATCTGGGACTGAAACTAAGTGAAAGGGTCGCTGGGATTAGACTCTGCATGGAAAGCTTGACAGGGGAAGAAATATTGGCCTCCACGATGTCCTATCGGTCAGTACATTCCAGGAAGAAAGGAAGACCAAGAGGAGAAGACAGCTCACGTAGGCTAAGGCCCTGGAACACAAATGAAGATAACAAGTATGGAGAATTGACCTGGAAAGTCGGTGCAGATAATGTTCTTGTCATTCTGCAAAGAAACTGGAGGTGGAGAGTGTTCTGTCACATCCAAAATAACAAGGACTGTATTTCTAGTTGATGAAACATTACTCAGCCAGAAAAATAGGGTGAACTCAGTTGTATCACTTGCTTTCACATCTGTATGACATAACAGGATAACTCCAGAGAGGAAAGATGTATTTCGGCTCATGTTGTGAGAGAGTATAGTTTATCATGGCAGGGAATGCACAATAGAGGGTGTATGTGTGTGTGGGGATTACATCTGGGTCTCTTTATATCTCAGAAGGCCAAGGATCAGATGGAACTATAGTTACTTTAACTCCCAAAGCCCACTCCCCAATGACCCCCTCCCGTTCCTCCAGCCATGTCTCTCTGAGAATTATAAGACCCCGTGGGGTCACTTCACACACACACCATGACATCACCCAGGATGCAACCTGGATAGG
The DNA here is from genome assembly GCA_028658305.1 of Pachyuromys duprasi. Taxonomy (NCBI): domain Eukaryota; kingdom Metazoa; phylum Chordata; class Mammalia; order Rodentia; family Muridae; genus Pachyuromys; species Pachyuromys duprasi. Next base: position 53,209,167 of record CM053744.1, read on the forward strand.
TTGTAAAAGAATGATTCTGAGCTCAATAAGCCAGAAATAAAAGATCATGAACAGTGTGGTTTCAATGATATAAAAATGTACAAAATGGATACAGGATTCAGATTTATGCCTGTCAGTGATAGGAGAGGAAGGGGTGGAAGTGGATGCTGATGGGCTAGGGTTCCTCTCTGGGGTGATGGCACTGTCAGAACAGGACGGTAGTGATAGCTGTATGAGATGGTAAACACAATCAGTTCCATCAGCAGTAAATTGTGTGTCATGTTTAATCCATCATAACCAACCCATGAAGTAGACAAGAGGGAACTGTCTTCTGCAAAATTCAAGTGTTCCCTTATCCACGGTCTAAACAGGGCATCTAAATACACTTGACCTTTACTGTTTTGGGATGTGGTAGAGAGGAAACAGGTGCTGTTGGAGCTCCAGGTCTGCTCTCACCTTTGGGCAGTTTGACCATTCAAGCCAGACCTGTCTGTGGTCGATCTGAGGGCTTTGTCGAGCTCCTGGACCTAACATTCACATGCAGTGATGATCGAGTCCTCCCAATCCCCAGGAGCAAGGTTGAGCCAAGATGTGACAAGAAGTGGTTTTATCAACACGACCCTAGCTGCCCTCAAGTTTGGGATGAGGACCTGCATAGTCCTCTCTGGCTTCTGAGGCCCTGACGGAGGGGCTACCAGATATCTGTTTACTGGCCCCATACCACCCTGATGTGCCCCCTCCTTTTTATCATCTCCCATCTTTATTCCCCTCCCTAGCTCTTACTCTATTTCCCAAATCAGCTACTGTGTGCAATCTCTTGTCTGAGGATTTATAATACCATAAAGTAATACCAGATAACATTGAATTTTCATTATGAAAATAAAGTGAGAAGAGACTGGCTTGTGCTCATTTTGCTGTTCCCGTTCCCAATGACAAGGCTGTCTTCATGTACCAGGCAAATCATTGTCATCGGTCCTTAGATATCAATGTCAATAGACTTCCTCAGGGAGGGTGTTCATACAGCAGATACACAGATTATTGAGATACACAGATTCAGTGTTTCTTGGGGCAGCGCCTGGGAATCTACAATGACTAAGTTCTAACTACCTCTCTCTCTCTGTGTCTCTCTCCCTCTCTCTGTCTCTGTGTGTGTCTAAAATCCTGCGTGTGGAAGGCAGAGGGCAGTTTCTAGTGTTGCATCATTCCTTGTGATGCTATCCGCCTTGTTTTTGAGACAGTTTCTCACCGAGGCAATGGGGCTGTCAGCCAGTGATTTCCAGGGTGATGGTTACTGTCAGCTGTCAGCTTTATGAGATAAAGAATCACTTGGGAGATGTGCCTCTGAGGATGACTTTTGGGGCTATCTTAAGCAGGTCAATTAAGGTAGGAAGACCTGCCCACTGTGGTGTCACCATACCCTGGACTAGCATACTAACCCATTTCAAAAAAGAGAAAGTGCGCTGAACACAGTTCATTGCTTTCTTTTGGACTGTGGCTATGCCATGACTGGCTGCTGCAAGCCCCATGTCCATGCCTGCCCTACCAGGATGGAGTGTAATCTTGAATTGTGACCTCAACCAACCCCTTTCTCCCTTACTTTGCTTTTTTCATGATATTTTATCACAACAGCAAGAAAAGAAACAGATATCCAGGGTTCTTTTTGTCTCTGCCTCCCAGCACCAGGATTGCAAGCGCTGGGAGCAACAGGCCTGCCTTTTGTTTTAAGGCTGAGTTTAGAGATCAAATTCAGGTCCTTATGCTGGTACAGCAAACACTTGACCTAATGGGCCACCAGTCCAGCTCCCAGCTTCTCCTGTAACAGGGCAGAATGGAAACGGTTCTGACATCCTGAAAAGCTGCCTATAGGAGGCTTATGGGAGCATCTGGTTGGATAGCACTGCTACAACTCTGGTCCCTGGAAGTCTGCATTGAGACTCCATTCTGTTTACTTTCTTTTAAACTGATGGGATCCATGGCCATGTGTGGAGTTAATTTCAGCATTTAATAATCATTAAGTAAAGAGAGTGAAATATCTACAGTAAGTAATTACATAAAACATGCTTCTGGCAATATTTGCCCCCTTGGAAATTCAAACAGGAAGTCTCCAAGGAACAAGGTTGTATTCTTGGAGGTGGACACAAAGTAATTGAGCTTAGCTAATGGAGATAATTAATTAGGAAATGGATGTTCTCATTTCTGAGAAAATTATTGGAAGGCTCTCCCAGAAGGCTTAGCCCTCTGCTCTTGATAAATTCAGTGACATCCAGAGGGTCACAGCTCAGCCCCACAGAGTAACTCAAAGGGTGGAGAGCTGGCCCTGTGGTGCAGGCCTGTAATCCTAGTTATTCGGGAAGCTGAGGCAGGAGGATCACTGATTTAGGGCCTGCCTGGACGACAGAATAAGTTCATAACTAGCCTGGATAGCTGAGTTAGAAGGCAGAAGATGAAGCCTAGTATAGAGTGCTTACACAGTGTGTTAAAGGACCTGTGTTGAATCCTCACTACTGGGTTCAGAATGTAGCCCAGGTGGTAAGACCCTTGCTTAGTACCCAAAAGCCCTGGGTTCAATCTCCAGTGGGTGTGGTGGTGCACACCTTTAACCCAGCACTTAGGAGGCAGAGGCAGGGGAAGAAACTGAGTTAGAGGTTAGGCTAGTACACATTCATCTCTGTCATAGAAAAAGTATATCAATCATACTGTTTTCTTAAAAGAAAGAAGAAAGGAAAGGAAAGAAGAAATGTAAGAAACAGAAACAATCAGGGGAACAAAACAGCTTTTAGCCCTAAAGATGCTTGGCTCTAAGAGTGTTCTACATTTAAGATACAGCACTGGATAAGGCCAGGATTTGAGTCCCAGCTTCCCTGCGTAAGCTCTCTGATATTGGCCATGATATTCATCCTTCATGGGACTTGATGCTTTGACTGTATCCAGGACTTGTAATAATAAATGCAGAAATGAACACCCACTGAGCCTGTTCTTCAGGAAACAAGCTGGAACTTAGAAGGCACTGTCCTGAGTGGCTTGCTAAACTTTTTCTTTTTAGGCTCTGGCCTTTGGTTCCTGCTCCCAGATCCCTTTGTGACCCTTTATGCTGAAAGAACCTGCATTCTGGCTTGATCCTCCTGGTTTGTTTGCATGGTAGCCCCAGCTTAGTCCTTTCTGGTTCCAAATGCTGAGACCTTCTTGCTTACTGTGCCTGGTTCCTGGGCCCACTCCTGCTGCTTTCAGGTGGCTGGCCTTCAGCCTTCCATCTTAACCATATGGTTTGCCACCCAGTGGGAACCAAAGACAGCCCAGATATGAGAGCTTCCACCCTGCATCCTTTAACCCCATCTTCTACATCTGTGCACCACAGGGCCAGCCAGGCCATGGAACCTGCAGTAGAATCTAAAAGCCCACAAATAACATTGAGCCTGAAGGATCAGTAGCTCTTCAGTCCTTGAGGGTCAGGAAGATGGGGGTCGGTCCACGGAGGTCATAGGCAAAGGCACGTGAGCTCTCATGGGTTGAGGAATGCATCCATTAACCAGGCTTAGGCTCTTTTGTCTTGCCCACCAGCTATCCACACCATTGAACTCAATCGATAGTTATTGAATGAGAGGGAAGCCGTGGCCCAAGCTGAGGAGGCAGAGACCTGTTACAAATGATATTTTTGCTTTTTGATGGTGGCAGATATTACATTAGGTGTTGTCGCAAACTGGCACAAAGAGGCATTTGTTTTCTCTGTTGATAAAAACATGGTTCTTGTATTCTTTTGTAGAGTCAACAGATCTATAATACATGTTCCTTTCACTTTCATACCTTCCCCTCTGGCATTAAGTCTATGATAGGGAGTCAGATGGGAATGTTTGTCCTCCTGTCTGCCCTTTCCTAAAAGCAGTCTTCATACCAAGGCAGTGGAATTGGGCAGGGGAGAATTCATGGAGAGCTAAGGTCAAAGTGAACAGATCCAGAGGAGTTATGGGCCCGAGCCTTTTGGTGGAAATGGTCCAGAAATAGGTACAATGCCTGAGTTTAGACAACTAAAAAATTGTCCCTGTGGCAGGTCTTCAAGGCACTGTTCTAGAACTCAGAACAAAAGGTGACTCATGTATACGTTCCTGCAAATTATTCCACTGGAGGCAAGTATGAGGGTCTCAGGGCACTATTCCCCTAGATAGGTACAGCCACTGGGATAGGGGTCACTCTCCTCTACCGGCTGTCTCAGTCTATATAAGACTCTGAAATTGCAGTCAGTTAGTGATGTCAGCTATTGACATAGGAAAAGCAATCATGTTCTGTGGACCTCATGTTCACCATGATGGCTTAACAAATATGCAATGAAGTTGTGATTCAGGGAGCTATTTCAGGATAACTCTTAAAAAATGTGAACACTAGGTAGATTCTATCTTGAGTCTATATTGATTCTGCAGAATGAAAGTACCTTCACTAGCTCTTGACTCTTTGTCTAAATGATTGAGTTCTTTGGCATGGGAAGACAAGGTCCAGAAAAGAGAACCCCATAATTATCCTCTACAAAACCAACCAGTAGGCATATCAGTGGCCATTCAGAGCCCCAGCCTTAGCACAGACCTACCTTCCTAGGTATGTGAGTTGAGGAAGGTAAAGTCAGAGAGTAATTAACACACTCTTAAAGGAGAAATGCTTTAAAATTGCTTGAAAATGTTCTTCAATGGCTCTCTAGGTTTAATTCAATGTTCTGAGCTGGGGCACACACATTCTAGGTAGATACAGCTTACAATAATAGGCATGACGCTCACATGAGTTGTCCTGTCTCTACCGGTGATACAAAGTAAAGACTTGTACAGCAAGGACTGTTGAGGGGAAATGATCCAACACAGAGGGTAATGCTCCAGTGTTATTGGGAAACCATTCTGGTCTTACAAACTAAGCAAAGAGTGAGTGGCTTATCAATAAGGAGAGCTCAGAGGCTGGGTGGTCCAAAGCCAAAGCACTACCAGAATGTTTGTCTGGTGATATCTGCATCCTCAGACTTGGCTATCCCTGAGCCCCTTCACCTTCAGGAGAGATGAATGGGCTCTATGGGACCTCTGTCATAGGAACTTTAGAGCCATTCTTAGGGGCTCTGTTCTCGTGATCTAATTTCCAAAAGGACCTTCCTCCTAATATGAAGAGTTCTGATATCAGCACACAGATGGTGTGTGTGTGTCTGTGTTGTTGTTGTTGTTGTATGTTTGTATTCATGTTGCAGGTCCGTGTATATATATGTACATGATATACCTGTATGTGGAGGTCAGAGGGTACCATCAAGTATCATTCTTCAGGTTCTATTCACCTTGATTTTTGAGACAGTTTCTCACCAGAAGCTGTAGCTTGCAGGGTAGGCTGGCTGGCCAGTGAGCCTCAGGGACACCCTGACCTCCCCCCCCCCAGCACTAGAATTAAAAACATGTGGCACCATGCCTCTTTTTTCCCTTTAATCTGGGTTCTGGGGTTCAAACCCAGATCCACACATGCATTGTGAGCACTTCACTGATTAAGCAATCTCCCCTGAGTCCTCAACATATTAAAAACATAACAAAGATGGTCCAAAAATATTATGTAGCCAAAAATGACTAATGAATCAACAACTGTCAGCTGTCAGTAGTGACATATGTGTGGGAGTTCAAGTGTGCACACTGGTACACAAGACTCCTCAGTCTATGAAGGCAGTGGGGGTGTCTTAGTATTTTTCATTTCTGTGGGCTGGCTTTCCCTGTTTTTTTTTTTGTTTGTTTGTTTTTTCTTTGTATCAGTCCTTGGGTTCCAGGAAGAGGTTTAACCCAGCCTGGAAAGTTCTACCATGCCTGAGCACCATCTCAGAAGTTTTCAAATAAAACCTCTATCTTAAAGAGACTGCCTGGTGAGTGAGTGTGTGTGAGCAAGTATTGTGAGAGTGTGTGTGTGTGTGTGTGTGTGTGTGAATGTGAGTGTGTGTAAGTGTGTGTGTATGTGAGTGAATGTCTGTGTAAGACAGTGAGTGTGAGTGAGTGTGTGTGTGAGAGAGAGAGAGACAGTCAGTGTGTGTTCATCATACTTAGTGATGGGGTTCACAAAGCACTTTCATTCAACTGTATCCCATTCTTCTGCCACATTCATGCCCCACACCCTCTTCATCATTGTTCCCCAGACCTGGCTTCCTGCCAGTCTGCTACCTTTGCCCAGGCGGCCCTACTTCTGCTTCCATGTCATACATGTGAGTGGCTTTCAGGTGTACCTCTTGGGAATGTCCCCACCTGCCCCCATCTTGGCGCCCTTTTGTAGTTTTGTAAGATGAGCCAGCACAGAGCACTGAGAATTAAGGTGGAAAGAAAGACTGTGAAGTACTTCCCTTCTGTGTTTTGTGTAGTGAATTAGAGCTACTACCCCCCAACTGCAAGTAGAAATATACTGACCCCTCTTGGCACCCCCACAGACTTCTCAGAAATTCAAGAATGCAGCTTTTGCAGAGCACATATGATTTGTGTTTGCAGGGACCACAGAGTATCCACACAATATATTGGTGTGTGTGTGTGTGTGTGTGTGTGTGTGTGTGAGAGAGAGAGACAGAGAGAGACAGAGAGAGAGAGAGAGAAAGAGAGAGATTTAGCTTTATATTTAATTATGTATGTGCTTGTACCTGGGGATCTGTGCACATGAAGTGATCATGAAGGACAAAACAGAGCATCACACCCCCTGAAGCTGGAGTGATGGGTGGTTATGAAACACCCAACATGGGTGCCAAGAACAAAACTTGGGTCCTCTGCAAAAACAGCTTGGGCTCTTAACAACTGAGCCATATCTCCAGCTCCAAATTTTGTAGTTTAAACCCCAGTAGCCCCAAGAGTAAGCAGGATTTTCCTTGTTGAACCTGGACATGCACTCGGCATAGCAGTGACAGATCCTTGTGGCTCTTCCTCTGAGGGTCCTGCAGAAGACAGTGCGGAAAGGATGTTGCTGGTTCCTTAGCATGGACACATGAATGAATGCAGAGGCTCGGAACACATATGTGACTGCTTACATCACTGGCTATTGGCATCAGCAGAGATTATGGGTGAGGTGTGGAAGCACACAGATGTGAGCCTCCCTGTGTCACGAAGGCAGCGTGATATGCCGAGCAGATAGCAAAGCTCGGAAACCATCAGGCCTTCGAGCCTTCACGCTGCTACTCCCTGGGGTAAATTATTTAACGGTTTAGGCTTTCAGTTTTTCACATCTAAAAATGAGAATATTCATCTCCTTCTGTGGTGATCCGGAGGGTTCCATGTGATAATGCGTGTGATGCATTCCAACACCCAGGACACACTTCTTCCTTCTGTTGGCAGCCCAGAGTGTCACTTAATGCTCAGAAAACCGAGCAATGGAGAAAAACTGTAATAATGAGCGTTTATTTATAGGCATTGTTTTGGATGCTGGCAGTACCCATGATCTTAACATACCCCATAGTGTGGCGCGATGCAGGGAGGACAGCTTTCTGCTAAAGCTGCCCAAGTGGGTCCGACTTATAGTGGGGATTCTTTATCCTTTATTTAAGGTTCGAACTTGAATCATGACCTTGAACTTGAACCACCCTTTGTCTCTCTATGTAGCTCTAGGGATCTGCCTCAGACACTTTAATTATAACATAGGTTCTCTCATTTGCCATGGAGCCTGGCTTCAAAGTGGTGTTAAGGAGAGGCCAGTGCCTGTGACCAAAGCCAGGTAAGGATGCTCAGAGGAAGAAAGAGGGTCTGGCACTGTGAGTGGCTTAATCCCGAGCATGTGAGGCCTTGTGTAGTGGGACTTGACTTCTCTGAATGTGGAGACACAGGGAGAGGATGACGTTACAACTCTGGGATAAAGATGCTATCTTTACCAAGGTTGCTTTTCATTCTCGTCTCACTTCACCAGGAGATCCCAAAATGGCGGCCCAGAAGAAGCCTCTCTGCACACTGGCTCATCTTGGAGAAGGAACAGAGACACTGCAAGCAGTCAGGGAACAGGCGTGGTTAGCTAGCTGGCAGGCATTTGTTTCATGGGCACGGCAAGCTTAGGATCAAATGGTAGGGTAACCTTGTCCAGTCACTATAACACTGTGGCAATGTAGTGGTGGCTTCAACCAAGACTGCAGTGGGAGGCTCGCTTGCTCACAGCAACACTGCAGGACTCAAGGCAACATCTTGGCAGTGCAATGGCAGCTCCAGCCTCAGGATGTTGCTGTCCATGGTACAATGGTCACAAAAGAAAAACAACCAGTGTTTTGATCTCAGCTTTACCTTGTTCACTTTATGGGGACCTCTGCCTTGGCACCTCTAGAGGACAACTCTGGGGAAGCTATTTGGCTTCTGCCTCAAGCAGATCAGCCAAGGTTCCTCTTGTCCAGTGCTGACGTCACCTGTCAACACCATGTGCCTTGCTGGCTACATCCTGTGTATGCTTCTGGGCTCCCTGTCTATTTGAGAATATGATTTCTGCTTGTAGACCCAAGTACCTAAGCACATCAAGGACCTAAGTGAAGACCAACTGCATACCTCAAGCAGATATGAAACATATGAGTCTCAGATCTGTTAACTGGGAAGGAGGTATTTACTAAGTCAAGTAACAAAGGTCATACTTTCACCTCTGGTCCCTATTATTACTCAAGACCCTGAAATCCATTAGAACGTAGCCCATGCTTCTCCAATCCCAAACTTGCTGTCTCGTCAGATTCACATTAGCAGAGAGCCATCATGGTGGTACACGCCTTCCATCCCAGCACTAGAGAAGCTGAGGCAGGAACATTGTGAGTCTGAGGTTAGATGAGACTACATCTAGTCTAAGCTAGCCTGGGCTATAAAGAAGGAGAGCCCATCTCAAGAAATCAAACCAAACCAAACTAAACAACAACAACAAGAACAAAATTGTTAACTTTGACAAGGTATTTTAAAGATGAATGCCAAACACAAAGACGCTATTAATTCAATGATGTGTCTATGTAACTGCTTGGAGGTGTTTCTGGAAGCTTCTAAAATAAGAAATAAGGATTAAAGAAGGATGTGAGTACTAACCCAATCTCTTAATTTCTATTATTATTTTTTAGAAGCTTGTGACTAAAAACTAAAATGAAAGAGGAGAGGAAATCGTGGTTGAGGACCAGGCAGATGCACAGCAGAAGGAAAAGTGATCAGACTGATCATGTGACCATTTGCTTCTTGGAAAGAGGCCCAAAATGGCAGGGAGAGCGAGCCCTCTCCCAGGGGTCATTGTGGTTGGTGCAGAGAAATCACAGACTCAGGGGACACAGAGACCCGGGGTGCAGGATTTAGTCCCCCAGACTGAATGGGAATGCTTCAGTTTAAGAGCTGCCATGGTTGTCTAGCACACACACTGCACTTGTGCCTGAGGGGATGCGGGCATGAACCCAAGGGTGCTCTTCTATGGATTAACACACTCATTCAGGCTTATTCCTCTGACTAGCCTGCATCTGAGCATTTTTATCTTTCAAGACAAACCTGACATGCCATGCTGTTCGGCTGACATTTGCTGGGTGGCTGGAGAAAAATGTCTGAATTAGAAAAAGAACCTGAATTAGAGACAGGCCCACAGAGGTTCCCGTGGAACTGTCCTTCTCAGCAGATGTCAGTCCTGGATTTCCATCCTTAGGAAAAGGCATTTTTATCATTTTGGCCCATTTTTGAGATGTCATTACTACAGCCAGTTTATTAATTTACTTTGGCATAGAGCTGGTTGCTTTGATTTCAAATGTCTTTTATACTGGATCTTACAATCGGGATGTACAGCTCACCTGTTCAGAGGTCTACGGGTCATAGGAAGGTGTTCCCTAGAGTCCTTGCCACCCTCCTGGAGGCTGTGCCTGAAGGGTCTGAGCTGCTGTTTGGCATGGCAAGTCTAGATGCTGCTGTCACATATGTCATGAATTATGTTCGGGGTTGCACAGAGCTCCTCCCATCCCTGCGCCATAATGGGATCCTGATACCAGCACATTCTACCTCTCATTTACAATCTGGACAAATTTGCCTCTGTGTTTGAGAGGTTAGACCTACCACAAAATGAGGCAAACATAGCTCTGAGGGGGAAGAAGCAATGTATTATCTGTCCTCACAAATGATACTCATGATGTGCTCAGAACTCCAGGAGGTGTGAGGACAGGAGTGTACACAGAGTACAAGAAAACCATCATGTAGACGCCAGAAAGCTTTGGGAATGTCTCTACCTTGAATTTTTATATTTTTTAAATGTCTAGTTGTATTTTAACATTTAGCTACAAGTAGGGAATCTGACTTAGGCAGGGGAATACCACTTTTAAAAATTTCAATATCTAAGACTAGCGTGGTGCTGGAACTGATCTTACTTTACATCCTTATCGGTGATTTGGAAGATAGACTGCATAACTTTGCAGGTTACTCTGTAATTGTCAAGAACAAAAACACACAGCTCTTCAATTCAGTCTGCGGGTGGGAGTTCACCTTCAAGACGTTTGCACAGAAGCACCTGAGGGGTTTCATCTGATCTCAAGGGCTTCCCGTGGAGACGACTGGCATAGCTAGAGTGATGTCCCTGAGCCAGTGTGTCCCAGAATCCAAACTGTCCAGCATTGCTTAGGAATAAAGAAGAGAACCTCTAAATACCTCTGTGCAAGCAAGCATGCAGCACACCTGGAAAAAGCTGCTCACAGGTCTAGGAGGCAGCTGGGTATGGGCTGATCCAGCCTGGCCTTGGCTTAGTTGACTGACAGTTCCACATCTGCATGCGTCCTTGTGGAACAGGAGCAGAGCCGGGGGGGTGAGGGCGGATGCTTCAGTTGTATGTGGCAGATGAAGAATCAGTCACCAAGGTCAAAGCTTGGAGGAAAGAATGTCAAGCTTTGTTAAGACACACAGGGAACTAAAGACTCGGTGGGGGGATTTGCAAGAGCATACCTGAGCTTTGGAGCCGCTCCTGCCTTTAGCAAATGTTTTCGGGGACTGTGCCATAGCAGGCACAGCTCCGGGCCTAGAAATAGAAGAACAAGGCTAAAATCCTCCCACTGGGGCCTGACAGTAGCACACAACCTGGTTTTCTCACCTCCATCCAGAATAACTCTAATAGGCCACCCAATCAGATCTCTCTCTGGTACCTGAAGAAGCTTAGATGTCACCTTCCTGTGGCATCTTCTCCCTGTGTTCAGCCCTGCCTTCCTTGTTGCCTTATGGACCATCTCAAGGGAATGTTTTTTCTAATCCTTCTGGATATAGTTCTGTCTCAGAGCAGGTTTCCAGGGCAACCAGTTCACAAGACTGCAAGTAGGAATGGCTCTCTGAGGTCCTGATGCTCAGGCCAAATCTTTATAACATCCTGAGAGAGTCCACCTATGAACAGAAGGAAGAGCCGCTGAGAGATCCCAAGAAGATGGGTTCTTCGGGGCACAGGGAGGGTCCAGGGGAGTGGGACATCTCTGGACAGAGTACCAAGGCCAGGTTAAAGGCACGGCAGGAGACTTGGGGTTTCCTGAAACCTGGTGAGAAGTTAGCAGTGTGGTTTGACTAAAGATATGACAACTTTGATTTGTTATAAACAAGTCCCTTCACTATGGGAAAAAAAGTTGTACCTCTGGAAGGCTGAGGAATGGCCCCACCAAGGATGTTTGTGTTCTCATCTGCAAATGTCGCTTTACATGTAAATAGGGGACTTTACAGAGATGGACACAGTGGGGTTCTTGAGATGAAGTGATTCTTAGATTTGTCAGAGAGGCCTAGAATATTCCCAAGCTCTTTCCAGGAGGTCATATTTAGGGATGTGTTAATGGAAGTAGAGGTTGGAGTCCAGGTATGTGAGCAGTTTCTAGACTCTGGGATAGACTTTGGATAGATTCATTCTTGGAGATCCCAGAAGGAACTTACTCTGGTAAGCCCTTTTGGCTACCCTTAGAAGATTCATTTTGGTTTGTTTGTTTGGGTTTTTTTTTTTTTTTACTTGTTGGTTTTGACCTTTAGAACTGTAAGAGAATAAGTCTGTATTGCTTTGAGTTTGCAGTAGTGTGTTACAATATTGACAGTTAGCTAGACACAAAGTCAAGTGTTAAGGTGGTCCATATGCCAAGAGGGCATAATGGTGGTGGTTGGCATGTGGCAGTATAGCTTGATCCATGAGATGTAAAGAAGGGGCAGGCGTGAGTAAACTTCTAGGCAGGGCTGGTTCATAATGTGTCCATTCATGTTCCTAGCAAGTTACGTACAGGCTTAGACTTTTCTGTTATGCTATGGTGATGGTCCTGGTCTCCTGATTTTGTTGAGAATTTTCTGTCAGCTCAATCAATGACTTATCATCAGATTTGAGACAGTGTGTCTCAATTTTTGTGCTTGACCCCTCTTCTGAGAACCAGGGGTGAGACATCTTCCCAGATCTCCTCATCCAACTCTCCACAGTACCTTCTGAATCCCAGGTAAAAGAAGGTTCTTAACTTCTGGAATTCCCCAACCCCCTAAAGTGTCACAAGCTCATTCATTGTATGTGCCATTTGCCTTTGCTTCTCCAGAGCAGGCAACAGAGAACTTGCATGCAAGGAATATGTTCTTGAATCAATTTGAGACAGACCCCCATGCAAGGTGACATAGATCCTAGTTGTCCTGCCACAGGGCTGAGATATTGGGCACTCATATGCCATCTCCCACCTTCAGTAGTTAAAGATGGCTCAAAGGCATTGCTTCTGCTAGCTGGAAATAGCCTCAAGCAGGAAGAGGTCCACAGGCATGTCTGGAGAGTGTCTGCAGGTTGCCTCTGAGACAGGAATAGTGGGCGTGGTTAGAACAGTCTGTGCTTAGGTAAAAACACCTGAGTTATGTTGTAGGTGCAGATTCCCACTGAGATGATGAAGGGGAGTCTCTCTCTCTCTCTCTCTCTCTCTCTCTCTCTCTCTCTCTCTCTCTCTCTCTCTCTCTCTCTCTCTCTCTCACACACACACACACACACACACACACACACACACACAGTCAGAGCAGCTAGAATGCTCTACCCAATATGGTGACACCCGTGCTTTTAGGTTCAAATCAGTCTCATTCTGTCCCCAGAGGAAGTCAATGAAACCTTTCTGAGAGGCTGCCTTGAACAGGTGACCACCATGATGGTGTGTGAACTTTAGAGAATGGAGGAAGGAGAACACTGGGCACATGTAGTGGCTCTGTATTTCTAGTGTCCTTGGAAAACACATAGCTTTCAGTAGCTAGGAAGGAACCTGCAAAGCAGTGCTCTTCATATGTGCAGTAGGCAGCCTCCACAGTGGTTCCAGTGAGCCTCACCTACTGATGCTCATGACCTGTCCCACTCTTCCCTGAAGATCTAGATCTCAGCTTCTGGAGTGCCTCAGCATTGAAGAAGGTCCCTTCTGTGGCTTTGATGAGAAAGTCACCATTCCTGGGGTGGCCCTCATGGCCAGGAACTCAGAATGACCTCCTGCCAACAGCTAGCTAGGAAGTAGGGGTTTCCTTTAAACAACCCAAAGGGTACTGGATCTGCCAACTGTCATATCAGGACCTGACACATGGACCCCATTCCAGGCCAGTCTCGTAACTGAGTCCAAATGAGGGACTTTGAAACACAGTGTAGGCTAAGATATTCAGAGATCCACCATCCTCCACCAACACACACACACACACACACACACACACACAGAAATGAAGTATCATGTATATGCTGTTTTAAGTTTTTGAGTTTATAATAATTTCATAGAGGCAGATAACTAATATGTGTGTGTATGTGTGTGTAAGTTGATCTGGGACCATCTGTAGAATCCTTGTTCAAATCCATGCAGTTGTGTAGGACATCTCTACCCTTAGCAATGTTCTTCATCTTGAGACAGCAGAGTGCAACCCAAGAGCAGTGTTGACTTGAGCTCTGCACTGTGGGCAGCTCCCAGTGTCAAGGCACTGCACATCAGCGCCTATCTTCTGCAGTTAGTGCACTGGAAGGATCTCTAGGCAGATGACAGAGTAGATGCATCAGAACGCAAGCCCTTATCCAGAGGCTCTTGCTATCAGTGACTTGCCAATGAATATTGCCTTCCATGCTGCCTTCTCCTGAAAGGCTACATTCCATCCTGAGATTCTTTTCATGTGAAAGCTAGGTTAGGAAGACATTGAGGTTTGTTATCAATCTAAAGTACCATATAAGCCCTAAAGTCCCCACTTAAATTCCAGTGAACCCTTAGGTTCTGCCATCCCTAGAGGATTTTACTATTTCCTTGGTTCAGGCTTCTCATCTGTAAGTCCATGAGATGCATCAGGGCACTGCAAAGAATTAAAGTGTTGTCATTGAGTATGTGGCCCTGAGTAAGTAATTGAAACACGCTCTGAATTTCAATGTCCATGTCTGGGAGATGAGAATCAAGAGCACACTTATAAACAATATCATAAAAATTCAATGTCGGGTACTTCGTTGATACTCAGTTCTTCTTCCTCCCTGATTTATCCACAGTATTAGAGGTATTTATGCAGAGAAGTTTATGTGACAAATCCAAGTTTGGGGTACTTATTCAGAAAATGTCTCAGTCTTTTGCCTTACAATAAGAGATAATGTTTGGCTCCGAGTAGATGAGATTGATCAGCATTATTTGAGCTACTTATAGTAAAATGTGACAGGCAGACTTTGGTATTTTACCACCGGAATTTTCTTTTATGGACTGCACACAATCATTGCAAAGTTCAGCACTTTTTCTCCATGTCGATGTATTAGGCAATATTCATACTCTTCTTGGGCAATCGCCTTTGCAGCTGAATCAATGGCCTGCGGGCATGAGAAGGAGGCTGTTTATCTCAACTTTATTCTATGATTATACTGAGACTATTAAATGGCATCTCCCCTTCCTCCCTCCCCCACCTCCTCCTTTGCCCATTCTCCACCATCTTCCAAAACCTCTAGCACACTCAGCTCTTTTGTGAATTCTCCCACTGCCATGCCTCCTGCTACCCAAATATTTCCCTCTGCTGGCAGTATTCCAAGTTTGAATAAAGGCCTGCTGGATGAGTGAGCCACTACTCTGAGTCACTCACTCACTCATTCAAGAAATATTCTTTAACAGTTTATTTATAGTGAGCTGATCCTGGAGGATACAGGAGCTAGGAAAGAGGCAGATATTGTTATTCCTATTTGAAAAGGGGGCATAGCTTTGATGTGTTCCAGAAGGGAGAGATTCCTGCAAAGAAGCCACGTCAAGGATTGAGGAGCATCGTGAATAGTCAAAAGGGAAGGGTCTCTGATGGAGTGGCCTTCTACTCGAGATGAGAAGGAAAACCACACAAAAATGGGAGAGGGGGCATCAGGGAAAGGTTACATTTCTCAAGGCAGAAAGGGCAGCACTTGCAAGTCCTGAATGCTGAAGGAGGGGACCAGACCTGTCGGGAGCCTTGTGAATCTGGTGCCTGGTGGACAGAGCTCACACATGTGGGTCCTCACAATTCAGCTGTGTGTTCCAGCCTCATGCCTGAGGGGAGAGTAGAGCGTCCACACAAATCAGGCAGGGAAAGAGCATTATCAGAAACGGGCTTTAACTTCACAGTGGGCTCTCCGGTTGGAAGAGAGAAAAGACTGAAGGGAGGCAGTGTGAAAGCAGGTCTGTTATATTCAGGTCAGGTGGCAGGGGTGGAACCTAATCTGGGACCAATGTGGCTACAGAAGGAAGATGAGGTAGTAAGGGTTGAGAGTCAGCTAGCATGGAAAACCCACAAGATAACACAGTAGACTGAGCGTGGAAGATGCAGGAAGGATGGGCACACAGGGCAATGTTCCATTGACAGCTCCCCTCATTGCGTGGCTGTCATGACTGCCATTCAGCTAGAAAGCACTGGAAGAAACTCAGACAGTAGCTTATATGCCTACAGTAATTGGCCTGGAGGCAGCCAAAGCTTATCTGGTAGCAAAGTGCTGAAGAAGCATAAGGTTATTAGCTGATCTTGCTGTGCTTTCCCAGAGCCACCTCTGTCCTACCTCAATCAAAAGACAGGCATTCCTTCACCGATCTGTGCTACCTAGGCTGCACTGTCTGTCTTACGAAAGGTGATCCAAGCAGCAAAAGCAGAGGTCTGTGGGATAATCACTCTCCCTCCTTGCAGCCAGAGGAGTCAGGTTGTATCATCCTTTTTTTTTTTTTTAATCATAAAAATCCTACACCTTTTAGAGCCTGTGCTCTCAGCCTTCCCCTTTTCCTGTTACTTATATTAATATCTTAAAATCCTCAGTGTCTTGACAATTGCTTGTGTACTGTTTCAGGAGCCCCTGGACCAATGAATCCAGGTAAACAGGCTTTGTTTCACCAGACAGGTTGAGTGGTAGTGACCCCCTGGTGAGCTGTGTAGAAGGGGAATCTGGAAGCATAGCTGGGCTCAGCAGGAAGGCATTCTGGGATTAATTAGTAATGTCTGTCATGGGTTCAGGAAGGGAAAATGGGGTCATATGAGCCAAGTGAGTTTTATTCCTGCCAGACTTTTTCCTAACCGTAAGAACAAACTCTTAAAAAACCCACAGACATTGCCAGAATCTCAAATTATCCCTGCACACTGTTCTTCGGAAATTTCTGAGTTCCTCTGAGATAAGATATTTGAATGCAAGCACTAATCTGTCTGTTGTTAGCTCTTGGTGTCTCCCTCAGCACTTGGCTGTCCAGAAGGGCCTGATAAATTATTTCCAACACCATCTCTACATTCTACTCTATCTCTGTATCATATCATGGTAGAATTAGAATGTGGTCCCTCTTCTGAGCTGGGGGATCTTCTGTCTCTTCCTTAGTCTAAGAGCCAATATGAGGAAAAGCTGATAGCCTCATTGGGTTGCATACCTTTTCCTCAGGCCCACCTGTACCTCATAACACTGTGCTCAGGAGCAGGGAGCCATCTTGGTGGCTTTTTTTTTTTTTTTACAAACTCTGGCTGAATTTATGCAAGCAGCATAGTTCTCAGGACACTGACTGGCCCTGTATGAGTTGGATCAGCAGGAGATCTGAAGTGAAGGAAAAGTGTGATGCCATATGGGAGGCCACTTTGGTACAGTTGAGCTCAGTGACTTTTGGATTTATAACAGTACATTTAATTTTTAACAGATTATATACACGCTACCAAGTGACATTAAACATAGAGTTAAATCAGCCAGAACCCATTTAAAGCAGCCTTGCAGATAAAGGTCTCAAGTCTGCTAGCCTACAGAATGTATCCCTTGTCTACACACATCTGTCAATGACTTTTCACAACACTAAGCCCTTCTAATGTGTCCCAGGGAATGCTTTTCTTTCCTCCCCAAGCATGAAATGCAGGTGACACCTACTGTCTGTGAACTGGATGAGGAAAAGCCTTTCTTGGATTTGGGCATGGGTGGATATTTTCTGAACACAGAGCTTTTGGGGACTCTGATAAAAATCTCTGCCCTGAACTTTGATTGGAAAAGAGAGAATAGGAACACCCACAGACATGCTTTGCTCATTCAAGACTGACTCCATTCACGCCATAGAACATTGGGAATGTTGTTATAAAGCAATGTTACTTCTTCATATTTCCAGTACAAATGAGGGAAAAATACAAATATGCAAGATAAGCAAAAAGAAAATGCTGAACATACTAAAAAAAAAATGAACTTGAACAAGGACGTGGTTGTTTTGAGGGCATCAGGATTTTAATCATCACCAAATCTTTGACGTGACAACATAGATGTTAACATCCTTCTAACATGCTAACATCCTGACAATTTATTAACCTTTGGTTTGATGGTCACAAGATGTGAAAGAGAACTTCCAAAGCTCACCTGGCTGGAGAAGAGTCTGCTCTGTGTGCCTGGGACTGCAGAACCTACAGGCCACTTCCCATCCCATTCACGTCCCAGGACTTCTTTGTTCTGCCAGGTAGGCCAACCGTGGCTGATTTATATTTGGTGCTTATGGGTAGTGATTACCTACTGCCTCAAAATTTATCAACCTTAAAAAAAAACACAAATATGTACTGTTTGTGGGATGGAATAATGAGGGAATCCTGCTTGGAAGTCTTTCATGATATTGGCATCTAGTCTACAGGTTGGCCAAGGAAGGAGCCAGCTGTGGGGCCATTGGGTCTGAGGAGCCCCTTCTTAGATGATACCTCATGTGGCTCTTGCTTCCTAAATGTGCCTTTCCACAGTACTCAAAGGTGCACACGTGACATGGCAAATTCCCTTCACCAAAGCATCTCAGGGAGTAAAGCAAGGAAAGAGCCAGGGTGCTTCTTACATCCTAATCCTTTATACAGTTATTCCCTCACAGTCCAGACATGGAGAGCTGGTCCTTGGGGACCACACTTAGGGGGTGAGGAATTATTCAAGTCCACTCATGGAAGGGAAGAGTGTTAGGAAACCTGTTGACACCAGTTAAGCCACTATGTGTTTACATCACCTCCTTTTCACTCAGAGAGTTGTGCAAACGCTTTATTGGAATCTCGGCATCAAAGCAAAATTGTGTGTCCATGTTCCCATGGAATGGTAGTCTGAGCAAAGTTGACAACATATTGCAGATGTCTGTCTGCAGAGAGATAAGCCTTGCCAAGTTCACTCCAAGTTGTCCTCCTCCTCATTTAAAGGGGCTCTTTATGTATGTGCTAAAAATTTAGATATGAGTATTTGTATATATGTTTCAATTTTTTGTTATTCATTCTAAACATACCCAAATGGTTTAAATATAAGTAATCTATATTTTATTACTAAGAATACATTATCATAAGATCATGGAAATATCCAGTGTGCCATATTGAATAAAGCCAGATGATGTGACCTGCTCCATAGATAGTTTCCTGAGGGCTGGATTGTGTGGTTGGCACACAGGAACTATAAAGATTTATTTGAAAAAAAAAAGATTTATTTGATAGATAGGTGGAAGTCTGTAGATGGCTGTATGTTTGTATGCATGCATGCATAGTTGTATATATGGGTGGCTTAGTGGGTAGATGGATACTGTAGAGTTCAGCTTACACAAGCAGGGGCTATAGTTTGCAAAGTAATGCCATGTCCATGATAGGGAAGACAAGAGAATGACTAAGAACTGTAATTTCAAACCTTCATTGTCTCTGTTCTTTGTAGTATACTCTATCAAGTGGAAAGAGTCCACGGACCCAGTGTCTATTTGCTGTTTGCATCTAAAAGCAAAACAGAGAGCTGTGGCTTGATTTTGGTCAAGACTGAATAGACACCTGCATCTTCCTTGAAGATCTTTGTCTATGGTGGGGAAAGGAAACACATAGATTTGGGTTTGCATATAACCCTTGATGGTTCTTGCCCATGGGTGTGAGGTCAACTATCAGCTCGGTTGCTTGACCTTGGGTGAGCTTCCTCACCGTTCTGAGAGTCAGATGACAATTTCTGACCTCTTGTGGTCTTGGCTGTGATAACTTGGGACCTGGGCTTTGCCCCGCCCCAATCAGATTGTAGCAGGATCCCTTGGGTATGTGTATGTTCTCAGAACAAGTGCAGAGGTGCAAGAAGAACTAGCCCAGGCCTGCATGTGCTTTTGAGGCTACTTGCAAGTTCCTTTAGCTAAGCACCTGTCAGGAGGGACTTTACATAAGCACAATCAAACACAAGGAACTTCATAGCACTTGCCATTCCTTACAGGAGAGCAAAGGACAATTGGTTTGGGATGTAAGATGGGTCCACAAACCTTTTTCTGAAAAGGGGCCAATAGTAAATGTTTCAGGCCTTGCAGACCTCATACCTACCCTAGCCCATAAACTTTTTAACATTTCCTTCTTTCTGTCCTTCGTATTACACATCCCTCTCTCTTCAATAATCCTTTATAAACATTCTTTGTTTGCAAGCTATACAAAACTGGGATGGCTCTGAGTCATAGGTTGTCAACTGATGGTTTGAAAGGAAAATGTTTGTATTCTTAATAATGTTCTGTGTCCTGTTGACATAAGGCACCTGCCACTTGCCATTTCTTCTTCTTCTTCTTCTTCTTCTTCTTCTTCTTCTTCTTCTTCTTCTTCTTCTTCTTCTTCTCTGCTTCATAGCTTCATTGTTGAAGGCAGGGGTAACTGGGAGCCTTTGTTTCACTTTGAGAGAGGTGAAGTGTTTATACAAAATTGGACCCAGCCTGGGAGGGTACATGATGCTTACCCACGGTGTTCCTGCCGGCTGTTTGTTGCCCTCACCTCTGGGGCTGAGGAGGAGTGGAGTGAGGAGAATGCCTGCCCCACAGTTAGTGAAAGGACACACTATGCAAACTCTGGGCCAACCAATATTCCCTGGAGGCTGACTTCAACAGCGTTGTCCACCATGAGACCAGCAGTTCCTCAAGGCCCAATCCAGGCTGGGTCCTGTCTCAGCCTTCAGAGTAACTTTTCTACAAACACCTTTTCAGGCACAGTGTTTAACTTAAGTCCACATGGTGATCATCACACTGTTCTCTTTAAACCAAACTTAGCACATCCTTAGATTTAAATCCACAAGCACAGCTTGTGCCATCTCCTGGAGTCAAACAGTGCTACTGAGCAACTGAGATGGATTATTGAGATGGCCACTAGTCTGCATCAGGTGTCACTTAGCTGTCAGGAGAAGGACATCTAATCTGATGTGGTGTCTATAGGCTCACAGGGTAATAGTAGCCTCCAAAGTCCTCTGGAAAAAGGTTTATTTAAATTGACTACACCAATTATTTGACCCCACAATGCCTATGCTTAAAGTTTTTGTTGACCTGTTCTCAGGCTAAGACTGGCTTGCTTAGCAGTAGGCTCACTGTAGAAGTTGGTCTCATGGCAATCTTTCCTAGACTGAAGAGCAGAGTAAGTTATGCCCATTAGTTATGGGGAGTAACAAGTGGGCATGTGCTGAGAGGGGCATTATGAAGTTCGAAGATACATATGACTAAATTCACTGAAAGCACTAAGGTTAAAACAGATAATTCTTTTACTGCAAAAATAGTCGTGTGTGTGTGTGTGTGTCTGGAATGTGGGACACATCTAATTCTCTCCAGGACTCAGAGACTATGAGTTCCATCCTAGGACTGGTTCTTGACCATGTTTTGAGTCTCCTCCTCTTTGGCCTCCTCAAGATTTCTTCCAGGGCAGCTGCTGAGAGCATTTAATTATCTTCTGATATGACTTCCCAACATCCAAGCCTCCTATCCCCATCTCTGGTGACTGCCCAGAATGATCACCATTTGTAACGCTATTGCTATTCCAGTTTCTAAGATGCCCAAATCAAGCTGTACCCATTTTTCTCATGGTGACCAATCTTTTAGCCTCTTGAAGGTTTCTAGGTCCCACTCATTGCAAATGCTGCCCTTCTCTAGTCCTGGGCATCTCCAGCCTGCAGTTTCACAGGCAGCTCCATGTGGCCCAAAGGAAACTCGTTATTTCTGAGTCATTGTCTCTTCCTGTTTTTTCCCTCTCCTCCCAGCTAATGACATTACCAGCCCCATGCAGCCTCCAAAGTTAGAATGTTTGAGTACTTTTTTATTTCTTCCTTTTCCTTGACTACCTGTGAGTTGATTAATCCTACTGACCCTACCTCTGAAGTACATCACAAATCCCCATCTCTTGTTCGCTCTTGTGAACATTGTCCTAGTTCAAAGGTCTCTTGTTGTTCATGCCCTGGAGTTGGTGGTGATGGGGACAGTGACAGTGATGGTGATGGTGTGTAGGTAGTAGGTAGGTATGTCAGAGGTCAATCCCAGGAGTTGATCTCAGGATGATTTTTACTTCTCGTTGTTGCTTGCTCTTGTTTTTGGTTTTTGAGACAGTGTTGTTCATCAATCTGGAACCTCTCAGTTCAGTAGACTGGTGAACCAGCAAGCCTGAGAGAGCTGCCCAGCTCTGCCTCCCCAACTCTAAGATTATAAACACCATTCCACCATACCTGGATGTCTTAAAGGGATTCTGGGTATTGATCCCAGGTCCTTAGACTTGCACAATAAGCACTTTACTGAGTGCCTCCCCAGGTCCTAGAACTTGTTTTTCGTAGATGAGTCATATGGTCCCTTTGTTCTAATTTCTTTTCTCATTTTATAGCTACTTCTGCTGTGGCCTTGACTCTTACAACTGTTTCTAAAAACTCTCATTTGGGGCAGGAAGGGGATGGTAGTGTTGAGAATGAAATCCAAGCCCTGCACACCCTGGATGAGCAAGCACTTCCTGGACTGCGTCCTCAGCCGAAACCTTTGGCATTTCTGGTCTCTGAGTCTGCTTCTAAGTGTTCCTTCTTTGTGGATTTCCCCAGTGTTGTACATGAATCATTTGTTAAAATCTTTTTAGTAGTGTTTTAGTTTCATGCTTGTTGCTGTGAAAGAAAATACAAGTCAGGGTAAGAAAGGGCCTTAATCAACTTACAATTCCAGGTCATATAGCAGAGAAGTCAGTGTTAGGAACTCAAAAAAGTTAGAGACACTTTATTTACGGAGAGAGAAATAAATGCATGCAAGCCTATTTGCTTGCTGGCTGGCTGGCCGGCCGGCTGGCTGGCTGGCTGGCTTCTCTTATACAGTTTATGACACCATGACTGGGGAATGGTGCTTCCCACAGTGGGCTGGGAGTTCTTACATCAAATAACTTACTATAACCCACACACAAAGTCATGCCCACAGGCCAACCTTAAACAATCTCTCATCGAAACTCTCTTCTCGCATGCTGATGATTAAAATATAACCATCACAAAAACAAGTACAACAATCTTCCACAAATCAGTTTAGGGAAAAGAAAAGTGTTTAGTGGACAACTGGGAGTTGACCTTGAGTTGTTGGTAAGGGAACGTCATATTTGATTGTGTCCCCCCACCCCCAGGCCCACCCCAGTAACCTGGAGTCTTGTTGGCTCTATTCTAAAGTAGTATCTCTCTGTGTGGTAATGACTTAGCATCTGCCTTCAGCACCAGCCAGTAGAGAGGGAGTTCTTGCTTCCCAGCATGCTTAAGGCATCACTTAGAGGGGAATTTGGTTAGCTATTAGATCATTTTCGTGTTTGACTAATTTTTACGAATGAGAGCACAGGACGTTCGGATTGCATAATCTTACTCAAATGCCCTTTTCTCAAGTCAGACAAATTGGGTTGTCATCTCTACCTGGCAGGAAGAGTACAGTTCCCAAGAACATTGGCGCTTTGTTGAGAGCAAAAAGAAATGGCTGGTACAAAAAGCAAATGATGCACAGTCAGCCCACTTAAGCTTTCTATCTCCCAACCTTACTTTCTTTCCCCGCAGGTCTCTGAAGCTAGGAACCTGTTTCTCTGCCCTCATGTAACTCATCCCACTCCCCACTCCCCTTGTAGGTGGTTGCCCTCACCCGCAGCCCATGCCATACTCTGGCCTGTAGCATCTCAGAAACTATAAGAAGGTTGCTTACTCCTCACTCCCAGCTCTGGGTGTCCACCACAGAACGCCTGCTTTAACCAGCCCTTATATCTAGCCTATTCCTGCTATGGTTCTTACTAGGAAACGTTTACCTTTCATTCATGTTACTGTGGTAAAATACCCTGGCTAGGGCAGCATTAAGAGACAAAGTGTTTATTTGTCTACAGTTCCAGGTGACAATCCATCACTCTGGAGAAGTCAAGGCAGGCATTTGAAGCAGCTAGTTATTCCCACAGTCAAGAGCAGATAGAGAGTAAATATAAGCGTGCTTTGCTCTGCTCATGGCCCCCTCTTGTTTGTTTGTTTTACACAGCCCAGAACCTAAACAAAGTGAATGGTGTTGCCACAATGGCTGGGTCTTTCCACACCATTTAATTTAATTTAATTAGGGTAATCCCCCACAGACATGACTACAGTGGTACCTGATCTAGACAATATCTCATTGAGAGTTCCTAGGCAATTCTAGCTTATGTCAAGATGACAACTCAAACTGCCTACCATAGAAGGTAGCCTTTTATAAAGGATCATATCTAGAGGCCCCTTGCTGAGAGCCTGACTTGGGATGCAGATGAGTCTAGCATCAATGGTTTCAGAAATCCCAGACGCTTCCACGTGCATTTGCATTTGGCTTCATTTTTATCTGTTTCTAGTTTCTCTTCCAAAGCACTCCACTTTCTCTTCTCCTCTCATCCCTAAACCCTCCCCTGCAACAGTTCCAAATAAAAAACTCATCACACAGGCAGAGCTCAGAGTCTTGAGAAAGGCAGCCCAAGTGTTTCTATGCTCTGAAACTAAAACTGCAAGTAACAGACAAATAAGAAAGTGGGCTGGGGCTGGGGGCTGGGGACTGGGGGCTAGGGACTGGGGGCTGGGGTTTACAGCTCAGAATGCAAGCAATTCTCAGGCCACTGTGAGCTCTCTGAGCCTCCCAACACCTCCTTCCACTGCCCCTAGCATGGTCTGAATGCCTTGATTGAGCATCAGTCTTTCTGAGTCTGACTTTGAATTATACATGTTACAGAATGAAACATTATGGCTGCATCCTCAGAGGCCACTCTGATTCTTCTGTTTGTTAGCTTTCCCAAAGCTTTGTTCAGTTTATCCAAACCAGTTTCAGTGCCTTGCAGGAAGTATGGGAAGTATGTCACTCATTCACTCATTCAATTATTTATCCATCCATCCATCATCCATCCAACCATCCATCCATCCATCCATCCATCCATCCATCCATCCATCCATCCATCCATCTATGTCTGTAAATCCTGGGGCTACAAAGATGTCTATGGCCAATTATTTACTCTTAAAGACTTCAAGAGCTAAGGGAGACAGACAGGCAACCCTGGGTTTGGTCCTATCATGGGGTAGAGGTAAGGAAGACCTTCTCAGAGTGACACAGGACCAGGTACACTGGTCCTTTGTCTTGGCCTGGTTAGACCAAGAAGATTTTCCACAGGAGGAAGCAGGACTCAGCTGTCCAAAGAACCAGGTCACCCTGGCCCCTAAGGGTCTGTTGACATTAAGTCAGCTGACAGCTTATAGTCTCGGTTTCCCAGTCTGCTAAGTGGATAGAAGAGTGCCTACTTTATGGAGTATGTGACATACGCAGAGGGGGTGATTTTCAGAACTGTACTCAGTGTAAGTAGTTATACACAACACTGACTCAATAATTGCTTGTCAACACTGCCCCTGTGTGTGTGTGTGTGTGTGTGTGTGTGTGTGTGTGTAGCCTCACAAACCTCAGGTGTTATTTTCCCAGTGTCATGCACCTTGATTTGATTGATTGATTGATTGATTGATTGATTGATTTTCTTTCTTTTTTTTGAGACAAGGTGTTGTGTTGGCCTGGAACTTACAAATTGGCTGGTAGGCTGAATCCCAGGGATCCCCATGTCTCCACTTCCTCAGCATTAAGATTACAGGCAATTGTCTTGCTCTTTTTGTTGTTGTTTGTTTTCTTATGGAGGGGCTTAGGGATTTAACTCAGGTCTCCATGCTTGCAAATAAGCCCATCACCAGCTGAGACATTTTGTCATCCCTGTTACTCAGTTTTAACAATTAAATCAAGCCAGGCTAGCACAACACCTAACATAGACTCCGTGTCTTGCTGCTTTGACACAAGGAAGGCAGACGATGGCGCGTTGCAGCTGGACAGGCAAATAAGTGGTTTCTTGTTTCTATTCTTGTGGGTATCACTGAGACCCACTATATACCTATGTCACAACCTGCAATTTATCAAAAATAAAGCAAGAGATAGTAGCAATCTCACTGGCCATGAAAACAGCAGGATGCAGGCAAATAGATTGCTTCTGGGGCCATTATTCCATGATGAGTTGTCAGCACTGTGTCATGAGAGAGGAAGGACCAGGTAAGGGCCACCCTTCTCCGGGTCCCACGGAGCAGTTGCACTGTCCAGTGTAATCTTATTGAAGACCTGGTTTCCTCACACCTTCTCTCCAGCAAAGGGCTGTTGAGACTGGTAAGAATTAGAATTCAATATGCAAATGCAATGTCTGATTAGTGGAGCCATGAGGTTGCCTCTAGTGCCCCACGTACAAACGTGCAACACCGCATGGTTCTGGAAATTAGCACGGCTTCCTACCGTCCCCATCAGAAGCTGTCCTCAGGTACGTTTTGATTGCAAGGGGCCAACCAAAGTTCAGCAATAGGGATTAGGCTGGTTTGGGGAATTCTTAAACTCACTTAAAATTTTTACAAAGTTTTCCTTTCCTTTAATTTTTTTTTCTTACTGGTAGGCACACAGGCCTGCTTCTTCCTTGCAAATATCATATTTAGACTTAGCCCTCAAGTTTTCAAAGTTTGAAAGGGTTGAAGATGGGCCACACACTCCAAGGGCATTCAGAGGCTTTGGATGGCCAGCTTATTCTGGAGAGCTAGGCTTGGCTGTTCTCCTTTTGTTTCTGACCCTGTAGCAGAGAGGATGCTGTGAGTTCTAGCTGTGTGAGGATGATGTGGCTGCTTTTCCTCAAGCATGGTTACCTGGGCTACCAGTCACTGCTAGTCAGAGTTGGCTCTTGTGGACTTTGGCCCTTTTTTTTT
>CM053744.1:53235979-53275024 GCA_028658305.1 Pachyuromys duprasi
ACACACACACACACACACATACACACACACACACATACACACACACAAATATTCATAAAATTATTTGGAAATAAGGTCTTTTAAAAATATTTTAATTAAAAATCTCTCGCCCAATGTTAAAAATTATTTTTCCTCCCATTATGCACTTTGTGGGTCCTCTTTAGTCAAAAGGAAGACACTGCTCCAGTTGGGCACTGTTGCATTCACCTCAAAGGAGAGGCCAGGGCATGCCCATCCACTGCTCATTGAGAAAATGGCTTTTGTTCCAGGCTCCTGCTTTGCTTCCTAAAGTATAGATTTGGAAGTTCAGCAATTTAGTCAAGTAGTTGGGTTGGCTGTACCCTGCTTAACTAATTAACACCAATTCCATGCTTGAAGTTTCCCCCATTAGCTGAACAAAAGCCATTACTAATGAGGCCAGCATAGAATGCCATCTGACTGACTTTGTTGGTGAGATTTAAAATGAGAAAAAATTGTAAACATGTGTAGGAACTGGAGAGGGGCAGACATTATATTCAATATACTTAATAACAAGTGCGTAAGGGTATTGACCAATCAGAGCAGACCATGGAATGCTGGATGTTTGGGAGAGAGGAGGACACACCATTCTAATTCAGTATAATGAGGCAATGAGCCTGGCACAGGACTCATCTCGGGAAAGATCTTTCCTCTCCTAAAGAAGTGAAAAGAAGAGAAAGCATCATGGGAACTAGGTAACCAAGTGACTGTAGAAACGGTGGATGTGAGGGAGAGTAGGTTTGGGGAGAAGTCTGGGCACCCTAGCCGAATTAGCTCCAAAGTGGTTTGTTCACAGGCCAGCTTGTGCACATTTGCATGTAATTAGCATCTGTGGGTTGCATATGTAACTCATCACTCAGCAACTTCTTGGAATACCATTAACATGATATTCAATGATGGTTTTGGGTTTAGAGAATAGAAACTTGCTGACATTTATTAAAAGAAAAGGAGAGTGTGTGTCAGGAGATTGAGCTTTGGCCTCAGAACCTCACATTCCACAGGACAGACATTTTTCTTTAGTGCTTTGGTCTGTAGGTTAGTGGTACCAGCTAGTGACTGGCTTTGCCTTGTGCCATCATTCTGCTTTGCTCTGTCTGAATGACTCTCAGGTGTTCCTCTAGGCATGATCTTTGTATTGTGGCAGTTGGCTTTCTTGTGTGTCTACTTTTTGGTACGTGGCCAGGGACAAATGGTTTGTCTGCTGATAAGGAATGGGTGAAGGCTGTGTGCAATATCTAGCTCCCAGATCATGCATCCACACTTGATCATATAGCCTTAGGCTGCCAGGGAGCTGGGAAGTCTGCGTGGTTAGCCTAGCATTGTGGGATGTCTTGCACTTGTCTGCTGTGAATGAAGGGAAGAATCTGTATTTTCGTAGACCAGAGGGAGTTAGTGTAGGTGGGCTTATGACCATCATTGAGAAGCCAGCTAGCTGGGTAGTGGAGTGTGGGAGCTGCAAGCATTCCTGGGGAGCTTTGTGCTCCCTGTCTCTCTTCTCCCACTCTCTGCCTCTCATACTTTCTCTTTTACTTCTCTCCTGTCTCCCATCCATCCTCTTCTGGTCTCCTACATTGGTCCTGACATAGCATTCTCCATGACACTGTCCTTGGCTGCCTAAATATGAACAGTGTCTTGTTATGTCTCATGGTTGCTATTACATAGAGAGGGCCTAATCGCTCTACCTTAGGTAGTCAAGAACAACCAGCCATGGCCACCCTGAGGGGAGGGACCTTAATCTGTTTAAAATGGTCCAATCAGATGAGAACCAGAAGATGAAAAACATATTTTCTGATACATCTTTCTCCAAACAGACCTAAGCATTACACAGCACCACAACTATCAGCATAGGATATAGACTAGCATAGATATTAATATAAACATTAGCACAGGGTATAGGTATTAGAATATAGACATAGGCTATAGATATTAGTATTGGACACACACATATATTAGTATAACAGTAAATATTAACCCGGAAGAAAGTGTGCGTGGAGCTGGCCAGCATCAGACATTGCACTATGTGACTCTCTTGTGCACACTGACTTGTATTTGGCCACTGTAACTCTACTATTGGGAGGCCAAGAAGGCCTGAGCACTGACTCATGGCATCTAGGTGCTTCTGCCTCTGACCCGAGATGTGGAACAGCTCAAGGGTGAGAGCCAGCATGAGCTGCCATTGTGCTCATGCTCAGGCTATCACCAGAATAAATGTAGGGGTGGTGAAGGTGGATTCCAGCCTGAGCCATCTGTCTGTGAGCCAGAGTGAATACATCCTTAGTTCTCAAATGCTGGTGAGCAGAACTCAAGTCACCTCCCAGTTACTACCCATGCTGCCATTAAAAGTAATGCCCCTCCCCTCAAAACTCTGGGCTGAACTCACCATTTTCTCTAATATTTCATATTCCACAGGAGTAGTTTTTAAACAAATTATTTAAGACAAGTCCAATCGCATGGTTTATTTAAGGCATCAGACACATACTAGTATGTAGTTGACCATTCGCGCCCCTGGAATTCGGAGGCATTGATTTGAATTCTGGCTCCTGAGGTCCCTAGGTATATGCCTTTAGGCCAGTTCTTTCTGGTGTCCAAAATTTCTGGTGCTTCATTCACAGACAACGAGGGTGCTGATAGTCAGTTTGTGCAGTTACGAGGGAGGAAGTGATGCACCTCAAGCCTTTGGCTGGGAACTGGCACAAGCCTCTGTTAGAACAATGGGTATTGTTAGGATGTGAGCAGAGTCAGGGGAAGTTGAGTGGATTGGGGATATGGCTCTCCAGACACAGTGTGGGCTTATGGAAGCACAAGGTTTCTTTTACCAGGGGAATCCAAGTGAGCTTCATAAGACAGCTTATGAAGGGCTGTGTCCATGTCAGCACTGCCCACTAGACTTGGTGATACTAGCGTTAGGATAGGCTAAGAGAGACTGCCTTTAAGAAGTCTATCTATTCTTTATATATTTACATATTCTATATTAAATGTATGTATATATAAATAATATGTTGTAAACACATGCAAATACATATAAATGCATGTTGTATTTCTATACATAAATATATATTATGCTTGTATTTATATGTATTTATTATACATTACATATATACCTTCATATATATGTATGTGAAATATATATGGTTATATATAATAGATATTTGAATCAGAATCAACCTATCTCATTCTAAGGACTTCTGAAAGAACAATTTGATTTAATGTATCTCAGAAGTTGTCATCTGCTTTTTTATGTGTTTTTTTAAAGCTTTGAAAGAAAAACAGCTGGGGCACAAACAGGGTGGAGGAAGAAACCAGTCACTTAGTCCCTTCCTGTCTTACTTCTACAGGCCCTGCAGCTGAAGGTTCAGGCTGCTTTTCATAAGCTCTCATTGTCTTTAAACACCCTCTGGCACTTTCCATTTCCTTTCCCAAGACTTCTAAGGGAAAATGGTTCTGTAAGGGCTGGTCACACATGGATATTCATGTGACAGTCCCTGGGGCACAGGGGTCACCATGAAGATAGTTCAGGGATACCCAAGAGTTCACTTACCTCCCTAACAAGGACCCTTGGTTGTTTATTTGTACGCTGAGGAAAAGATCATAGAAACCCAAATGACCCTGAAAGCCGTACAACTTGGTCCACAGAGTTCTAGTCTAGAGAAAGATGGGGAGATCCTGAAATAGGCAAAATTGAAGAACAGGTTGAGAAAACATCTGGGGCTGAAGGCCTGGAAGAGGCTCCACACGGTGGGTTTTTGCTTTTTCTGTTTCAGACATGAGAGTGCAGGAGCTAGAGAGGTGGCTGAGTCAGCAAAGCGCTGGCTATAGAGGAAGCAGGAGGACCTAACTCAGTCTCCATCATGCACATGAAAGGCTGGGCATAGCAGTGGGCACTTGTAGTCCCCGCTCTGCAGTGATTGAGATGGGTGGATCCCTGGGCCAGCAACCTAGCCTACTTGGCATGTCTGAGGCCAGTGAGAAAGCCTGCCTCAAAAATAAGGTGGAGAGATCCCGAGGAAAGGCATACATGTTGTTCTCTGGCTTCCACATGTACTCACACATGCGGATTCATGAGCACACACCACACAGATTTCTAGGGTCCAAAGGGAGAAGTTTTATGAACAGAACCACAGGATTTTAATAAGCATAGCCTGGCATCTTAACATAGAGCGACTTCCCATTGCACAAAGGGTTAAAAGCTAGAGACGCCGAGGGCCCCCTTGGGGAAGTCAGAGTCACCCTGGCTTGTGAATGTGGTTCTTCTCACTTCCCATTACTCTTGCCCAGACATGGGATCCGCATACTGGTGACAATGGACAGATGAAATTCTCCTCCACTGAGAATCTTGGAGAAACAAGCCTCAAAGAAGTGACAGGAGTTGTTGAGTAGCACACCGCTAGAAGCAGAAGCTGCTGGACGTGAGGTCAGGTGGTCGTAACCACTCTGACCTCTGGCTTTCCAATGTCTCACCCGCCAAACTTCTCAGAGACCTGCTACTCTCCAGCTACGCCATCTAGCCTGAGCCTCTTCTATGTTAAAGACTGAGTAGCCCAAAAGGCAGCCAGTAACATCTCCTGTATCACATGATCTATTTTTACAGAATGATGTCATTATTTACATGACCTTGATGAGGATAATAACCCTGTTTATAGGGCGGTCCATCTTCATTATTTTTTCACTAATTAGTTAAAGACTAATGTCATTTAGAGAGAGACTAAGTTATGGAACGTATTTTAGTTTATTACTTTCAAGCACACCTTAAGCCCTCCCCTGCCAAATTAAGTAAGGATGTTCCTTTCTAAGACTCACTTTAATGACTTGTTATTAACATCAATATTACTTAATATGTGAATGAAACAAAATTTTAATACCTGCCTGTTCCTCTTTGTTCTCATACATCCTGCCTAATAACCAATAGAGCAGCTTCCATTATCGATTTCCATTACAGCCTCCAAGTTCATTGGCCTGTGTGTTGGCCATCATGTCTTCCCCATGTAGTAGCCTTTTTTGATGTAGCTAGTGTTCAAATCCATCTACACTTTAGGCTACTTAGTTAATTCTGCCTTTCCCCTTTTCCTCCATGTCCCTCGAGCTCTAGTGAAGAGGACAGCTTTCTCCCATTGCCTTCTTGGTGGTCTATACCGCCAGCTCGTTCGGTCCACCCAGCCTTCAAAGTGTCTCTCTGAAATTCATCTCTCCCCATGCGGGTGTT
Organism: Pachyuromys duprasi; assembly: GCA_028658305.1. NCBI lineage: Eukaryota > Metazoa > Chordata > Mammalia > Rodentia > Muridae > Pachyuromys > Pachyuromys duprasi. The sequence continues at coordinate 53,241,198 of CM053744.1, forward strand.
CCTTTTGTATTCCCCTAGGGTTTTGCCAATCATGACTTTCAGCCTCATGTGGGTCACTTTCTTTGTGTTTATCTTCTTTGTAAGACCATGAACTTCCTGAAGGTTCCCATTCCCATGGGCTTGAGCATAGCCACCTGCTACCCAGGTGTTTTGTAAACACTCATCTAGTGGTGTGTGTGTCTGTGTGTGTGTGTGTGCACGCACCTGTGCGTGCACATGTATTAAAAGATGTTTGACAAGAGAAGCAAGACACCACGTGAACTCATGACTCTAGACTATAGAGTATTGACTACCAGACTGGGGTTCCTGCATCAGCCACCTAAGAATCTTGCAGATTACAAATAGACACACATAAAAAGGGTTTCTGCATGTGAGGTCCAAGTATCTGTATTTTAAAAAATATTTGCATTTTTTAATTTTAATTTTTTGTCACAATTTATTCATTATATATGCTGATTGAAGCTCCCTCCATAAACTCCACCAGCCCCACCTTCCCTCCTTCTTCCCCTCATCCCCTTCCCCTAGTCTACTGAAAGTGGGGGGGGGGTTCCACTATTGCCTTCTGCTCCCAAGCTCATCAGGACTCCTTGGATCCTCTTCCTCCATAGCCTGGCAAGACTGCATCATCAGGGGCAAGTGATCAGAGAGCAATCACCTGAGTTCATAACAGAGGCAGCCCCTGTTCCCCTCACTCAGAGATCCACATGGAGACTGCGCTGCCAATCGGCCACATTTGAGCAGGGGGTCTAGGTCTTCTCTGGGCATGGTCCTCCATTGGTGCATCAGTCTCTGCAGGACCCCCTGGGCTCATATCTTTTTAGTTTTGTTGGTCTCCTTGTAGGGCTTCTGTCCCCTCCATGTCCCCTCATGTCCCTCTAATCCCACATCTCTCTTCCTCTATAAGACTCCCTGCACTCTACCCAAAGTTTGACCCTGAGTCTCAACATCTGCTTCAATCCTCTGTTGGGCGAATCCTTTCAGAGGACCCTCTATAGTAGACTCCCATCCTGTTTCCCCTCTTCTACCACTTCTGGTGTATATCCTGTTTGTCATCCTGAATGAGATTTACACCTCTTTCCTAGGGTCCTTTTAGTGTTTAGCTTCTTTAGGTCTGTAGATGGCTGTCCTATGTTATACGGCTAATATCCGCTTATTTGTGAGTGTGCACCATGTCTGTCTTTCTATTTCAAGAACTCAAGGAATTAGACACCAACAAACCAAATAATCCAATTAAAAATGGGTTACAGAGCTAAGCAGATAATTCTTAACAGGAATATAGAATGGCAGAAAAACACTTAAAGAAATGCTCAACATCTTTAGTCATCAGGGAAATGCAAATCAAAACAACCTTGAGATTCCATCTTACACCTATCAGTATGGCAAAGATAAAAAACTCAAGTGACTACACATTGTGGAGAGGATGTGGAGCAAGAGGAACCTTCCTCCATTGCTAGTAGGAGTAGAAACTTGTACAACCACTTTGGAAATCAATCTGGTGCTTTCTCAGAAAATTGGGAATAGCACTACCTCAAGATCCAGCTATACTACTCCTGGGCATATACCCAAAATATGCTTCACCATACAACAAGAACATTTGCTCAACTATGTTTATAGGAGCTTTATTTATAAGAGCCAGAATCTGGAAACAACCTAGATGTCCCTCAACAGAGGAATGGATACTGAAATTGTGGTACAGCTACACAATGGAATACTACTCAGCTATTACACACAAGGAAATCCTGAAATTTGCAGGCAAATGGATGAAACTAGAAGAGATCATCCTGAGTGAGGTAACCCTGAAAAAGAAAGACAAGTGTCTGTATTTTAAGGCACAGTCTTTATATCAGTGTCTAAGCATCTTTAGACCCAGGATGCATACTGAGTTTGGTTCACAGTAGCCACATGAGTCCCAGGGTTCTGAGACTCCAAGAAGGGGTTGGGTGTCTCTTTCTGAAGACTCTACACTCAAGCACAGTTGAGGGATCATCCCCAGTGATTCCTTTGTCAACACTCTGTGGGATGTGTCTGGATAGTAGAATGCAACACAAAGATTATGGTGTCTTCACTTAGCAGGGATTTGAGGAGACAGATGATTAGATTATTTTTCATTAAGTTTTCTGTATAAACAATATGATCTTAAGAACACCTCTGTTCCTTAAACCTAAGAATCCCAGTTCAGAGTTCACCTGTTGATTCTGTGACCTGGGGAAAACATCTTAGTCTTTGTAACTGAAGTGTAGAAAATGGCATCCCTTGGAGAGGGATAGATGGAATTGGATCAGATATGTGACATGGTCCATGGAGGGCTTGGGCAGGATGAGCCCTCACTGATGCTGCCTGTGGTGACTGCTTTCTGCACCATCAGTATTTTGGTCACGGTGTATTTATTGTGCAATTAGTATCCTCTTTTCCACGTCCATTCCAAGGCATAGAGCCCAGGGTTCAGAAGGGCCAGACTGTGCTCAATAAATGTGCCATTGAATGGAAAACAGACAGCCCACAGGGTGCGTGGGATGTAGACCTGCTGGAGGGCAGACTTCTCCAGCAGCCAGGTTGTGACTATTTTGAGCAAGGCTATTCCCTGGTATCTCACTAGCTGATTAGCATAGATAATGGAGGCCCTGATTGTACCTCCTAGCCCTACCTGCTGACTTGAAGAAAGGTTGGGTCCCAGACCTTTATCATATGAAGAACCTGAATGTCCACTACTCACAGACAATGAACAAAGAAGGAATATTTCCATCTCATGCTTCTCTGGAAAGGACATTCGATGGGTGGAGTCTGGGCTGATTCAAACGGGCTTGGCATGCCCATCACTTGCATTACCCTGCCACAATGCACCCCTCCAGAAATCTGTACAGACGACTAATGATGTCAAAACTACCAGGAACCCCCTCAGTACCCACTCTTCCTGCCAAATGGTTGAGATTCCAGGCCAGCTGGGTGTCTGCTTATTTACATAATTAATCTAGTATGAAGTCTTTATCTGTCCCTCCTCAGCTTTCTCTTTTCCAGGATAAATAATCCCCGATTCCTCCATCCATAAGCCTCAATTTTACAACCTTTTAATCATTTTGGTGGTTCCCTCCTGGATTTTTTTGGCCCTATTTAAGCCTTATCTAAATTTAACAGACATGCTACAAACTGCCGTTATGAGTGACAAATCCATCAGAACCCAGGACTGTCTTTCATTTGGATCCCAGTCATCTTCTCGCTGTCTGTGAATTAGACATGGAGGATTCTGGACACTCTTTTTGCTAAAACTGGGGTGCTGTTGGCTACTTATCCTGGTGCCTGAAGTATATCTTTCAAGGTCCTGAAAAGCCAGTTCCCACGAAGGCAAAACCAAAGACCACCGGAGACCAAGAGGGAAATCTTTATCCACTGGGTTTGAAGGTGGCATTCAGTGAATGGGAATACCAGTGCCTAGTTGCAGAGAGAAATTATTGACAGTCCTTATTGTGTGATACTGAGGGCCTAGACAGAACAAATGCTCACTAAAAGCTCCCTGAGATATTGCTAGCATCAATAAGTCCCTTAAGAGTATTATTTTCTAATATGTTATTAAAATCTATCTAATCATTTGTGTGTGTGTGTCCGGGCTGTGCTCAACCTCTGTCCTTCTAGGTGCCAGATCCTGAAGCCCAGGAATCCCAGGAGAGCTAGGATACCACCGATTCTCTGACAGTGACAGCTTTTGTAGTCTCCTGAGGTCAGGTTGGTCCGAGGTCTTATCTGGCTGTCCCTGAAAGGTCATGTTCTTATCCAACACCAGGGCTGAGCCAAAGAACCAAGCCAGGCAGACTTCATGGCTGTCAACTGACTCCTGAGTTCTCTGCTCTCACAGCACACAGCTTAGCCTCCACTGAAGAGTTCATAAAAGGCAGTTAGACAGTTATGGCACCACCAAGGAAAGGAGGGAATCTCTCGAGTTCTCACATTGAGGGTTTGCTAGGCAGGGGTATTTTGAGAGTGGACAAAATGAGAAAGGTGTTAGGGCGAGCTGAGCTAAGACCATGAGCTGTCATGGGAATGACACAGCCCGCCACTCTGTGTGCTTTGTTTTGCTAACACTTTATTCTCCTGGGTCTAATCTGTCCAGTACTGCTGTGATTTTTTTCCCCCTTCCATGGTGTGGCTTGCTATTTCCCAGGGACTCACTTGACAGGGTGTAAACATTAGACTGTGTATTTAAAGAAGGATTAGCAATATAGACATTACTATTTGGCTACCCTGTCAACAGTTTCATGGTGAAACTCCTACCCACCAATTCAGCAGCTAATTTGGTGAGGAAGATTATTACTCAGTGTAAAAATCAAATCTTTTGGGGGTTTTCTTAGGCAGCTTCTCATGTTGCTCTGGTTTGGAGATCAATAAAGTAGAACCCACTCCTCACTGCACATTAATAATGAGTGAGCTGAACGCCAGAGCAGGAAAAGGGATCTTGTACTTCCTACCAGAAAGATGGCCTGGCTTTGTTGTAGACAGATCAGGGCTGGTACTGATAACTGCCAAGATGCTCTCTTGTGGCCACAACTGACGTAGCCGATGGGTCACAGAAAAAGGTGCCTTCAGCCACCTGAGGGACATTCTTGGGAAGGCCATTCATCTTCAGAGAAAGTCATGTCTTGGTTAAAGTGGTTCATCGTGCTGGCTGAGCAAGCATTCACAGAGTGAGTTAATCATAACTGGGAACAAATCTAGGAGCTGCCATGGATTTTAAGTGTCATACAAAGTCCAAAAGCTTGCTTCCCAGAGTGGTATGATTAGAGGGGGAGGGATCTTTAAGGGGTGGGGCTTAGTGGGTGCTCTTCAGGTGATTGAAGGCAGATTGTTGATGGGCACAATGAACCCTCCTCTCTCTTTCACATCCCCACCCTTGAGGGAGTGGTTTTCTCCACTACACCTTTTTAACCCCATGTTGCCTCACTCTTACATCCAAAACAACGAGGGCATCAAATCAGAGATAGAAACCCTAACAATTGTTATCCAAAGTAGACATTTTCCCCCCTGAAATTTCATTGGACTCTCTTCATCGTATGAACAATGGGTTCCATTATGACATTTTCGCACATGGATCCTTTGCTAATATTCATCTCTCACTCTCTTCTCCTATCTCCCTAACAGTTTCTCTCTCCTAAGTTAATCTACTTAGGTATGTAATGTAGTACATTGGCAGGAATCTGGTTCACACATTAGGGTTTTATTTCCCAGGGCCTCCTGATGCCATCCCTCTGGATAACTTTGGATCCAGAAGTAGAGAGAAGCTTGGGGCTTTGCATGATAACCCTAGGGCCACGGGAATGAAGTTTCCCCAATTAGGTGGCTTTAAACACTGGAACTGTAGTCTCAGTGTTCTAGACACTAAACACTTGAAACCAAATGTCAGCAAGGTTTTGAGTTATTTTGTTGTTGTCACTGTTGTTGTTGTTTCTGGAAGCTATGGGTGAGGATGTGTCCCATGCCTTCCTTTCAACTTCTGCCAATGGCCAGTAGTCTTTGGTGTTCCCTGGCCCATAGCTATGCCACCCAGTGTCTGCCTTTATCATCAGGCTTCTCTCTCTCTCCTTATAATAACACTGGCCATATTGGGCTAGCAACACACCTTTCCCCCACCACTCCAGACTTCATCTCTACGTGATCACCCACAAATGTCACACTTGGTTCTGAGGATTAGGGCATTGGCAGGTGGTGTTAGTAGGCAGGATCTAACACTTGATTACTTTGGAAGCTGACTTGGGTGGCTCAGCCTTGGGTAATGGGACTCTGGAGAGCAATGAGGCACCATGCCAAAGCAGAAGCCACCTTCAAGGGTGTCTGAGTTTCCTTTGGACATCTGTAATAAGTAACCACAAACGTAGCAGCTCAGACAATATTCTACTCTCTACTAATTCTGGAAGCCCAAATCAGTTTCACTGGATGTTGCATAGTTACTGTCCTCTGAGATAAACAGCCACCATCTGCATGAGGTCAGCAGTGCCATGAAAAGAAGCTGTTACCAGCCCATCCAGTTGTCCCCCGTGGCAACTGAAGCTGAATCCCTTTGGTGGACTCTGGAAGATGGCACCAAGATGTCTCATGGCTACTTCCACTGGCACCCCAGCAAGCTGTCACGTTTACTGACTGCTCCCCATCTGTCATTAATTGAAGGCTCTTTCTGGAGTGCTTGCAGGTATTTCTCATGGACAGGCTTTGTCAGGTAGGCGTGTGTCTGTGTGTGTCTTTGACCAGCTGTGCTACTGTCATTTCTGCAGGGTCCCTCTGGATGGTAAAGAAGAGGGTATATATAGTTTCCCAGGGAAGAGGAGAGGAGAAGGACAACACCCTGAGGTGGGGGAGGCCATTGTCCATTCTTGAGTGTGAAATAATTTCATGGGGGAAGGGCTCCCCGAGACACTGGAGCTGGTAGGTGTGCCCTGATGTGCCCCATCGCCTGTGTTTGGCCAGTGTCTGCCTGGATTGATTAGTTCCAGCTGTAAAGACCATCAAATATTTTGAATACCCTTGGTGCTGAGGTCAACACTGGCTCCAAGGATTGTGCTAGAGGTTATGTATGACAGCTGTTCGCAATTTGTTTGCAAGTTGCCATCTTGTTGCTGAGGCTGTTTGCAGAGGTCTATTCAACAGAGTAGAAAGATATCAGTCCTGGTACCCGTGCCCAGGAGCCTGCATGAACAGGACACACCTCTGTTGCCGTCATTTTGGTCTGTGGCTCTCTGGTTCAGAAGTAGAAGAGACCTGCTCTAGCGACAGTGTAAATTAAAATTCCATGCAACCTCTTTAACTGGGTGGTTCTGGGTTCCATTTCAGCTCTAGTCTCGCCACCGACTGTCTTGGGTGAGTCTCCAAGCCTCACTTTCCTCCATGTGAAATGGGGTAGCCACAGCATCCTCAGTTTCCTGAGGAATTCATGTGATGAGAGAGTGAAAGCAGGACATGGGGCCTGCTCTGTTTAAGGTGCACACTGTCAAGCCATCTGGGCCATTGTGAACTGTCTGAGTCTCTCTGTGGGTGGCAAAGATGGGCTCGCTGACTAAACCTGAACACCTGTCTTCGGTGCTCAAGGTGCACCACCCCTCCCTAGAATGTGTATTAGTGGAACACGCTGGTGCAGGAGGCTGGGCTCTGAATCAGCTTCTCATCCAGCATTTCCACCAGTGTCAGGTAGTGTGAGGCCATGTTTTTGTGACAGGCAAATCTCCATGCCTGTCTGTCACAAATCAGAGCTACATCACAGAGTCACTCCCCACCCCCCAAGAGCCAAGGTACAACTAAAAGCAATAAAATACTTTCCCAGCCTTTGATAAGCCCGTGGTCTCATGGAGGTTTCAGATGTATTAAAAAATGCCTGCATTACGGCAGGCCATGATCATTAGATTCAATATTCGGAAGGATTGTAAGAGGAGGGAGTCCATTCTGCCTCAGGGCCAGTCGATGGACGGGAGAGTTACACTTAGAAATATGGGGCATGGAGAGGTCAGGAGATTCTCAGGCAGCAATAAAAGGCACAGAAAGAACACAGGCGTGTGGAAGGTTGTGGAACCAGATTGACTGCCTCATGAGGTGGAGCACAGGACTAAAGTTTCTGAACTTGCTTATCTCGGTTGTGAGAAATGTATCCCATGTTGGCGCAGCAGAGAGATGGATTCGCTTGAAGAATGGAAAGATAAACCCTGTGAAAGGAGGGGAAGTGGCTAGAGGGCATTTTGGCAGCCAGGCAGTCAGCTTTTCCTGGTTCTTGTTGACCACAGTAACATCGGGTTTTATCTTAAATTTTAAATATTTATTCAAAATTACCGTGAGTAATCAAAGCCAGTAGGAAATGCAAGCAAGTGATATGTGGGGTTAAGTTTTGGGGTTAGTCTTTTTACCATGCTGTGGCAGACAGGTGTCCAGGGAGGAAAACCTTCAGAAGGGCAGAAGGTGCAGTCCATTTAGGCTGGCCTAAGCTGAGGCTGTAGAGATGGAAGGGCATATTTGCATACGGTGCCACCTGCCTTGGTTCTGAATCCACCCTCCTGCTTCTCCTCCTCTTCCTTCGCTGAGTCCATCAAGAGGCAGAAAACTGGGTCAAGGCAGACTTCTTGGTTTAGATGAAAACACAATGAGGTTTTCAGAGAAGCCCAATTTTCTGAGATTATTTCAACTTAGTTCAACAGGAGTTTTAAGATACAGTTTCACAGTGTTCTCAATTCCAAGGGATGAACATTCATCTCAAAAATGAGAACTATACAGTTCACTTACCTGTAAAGGTCCCAAGAGTCCTGTTTCAGGGACAACTGAATAAGAAAGTGTGGATATAGACATGGGGAGGCTTTCTTCACTGCCATGGCTGTTTTCCAATGTGGTACCCACACTCTTCGGCAGAATATACATATGGAACCAGCTGTTGACAGTACTGGGTTGCAGCCACATCTTTTCCAACCCTGTCAGGAAGAGAACTCCTCTCTAAGCAGTGATGCGCACAGCTCGGGTCCTGTGAGCAATTCCCACCCAGGCTCTGTACCAGGTAAACGGCTGGGATTGACCAAGCTAGGGTCACATGACCATCTCTGCTGCTGCTTGTAAGGGAGTTGCCCTTAATTTCATGGAAGAGCTGTGGAGAGGGGGGTGGCTGCTGAAAGGCAAGCTGGGGCACTGGGGCACTGGGGTGTGGAGATACTCAGAGTGTGCGTAGATGGACCAGAGGGACAGATGTTTCTCTGTGTACCTGCCACTGCAGGAAGATGGGCAGTTTCATGGGAGTTACCCACGATGAGTAGTGAACCTCCAGTCCAAAAATGACCACTGTGCTTCTTTCAACCCAGGTATTTCATGTGAACCTTCCATGTGACCAGGAAGCTCATGCTATTTGAAAGGCCCTGTTAAAGATGGAACAAAGAACAACAAAGTGACATTGACCCTAGCCTGAGCAAAAGGCACCTGTGAGCCTGTATCCTGCTCCAGCCCATATCCCTAAGGCCCCAGTTTTGCCCTCCTGGACATAGTACATGCCTGTCTTTGTCTGTGTATGGGGGAAGGCAGATCATGGGTCTTAGAGCTACAGCTGCCTCTGTTTACATTCATGCACATTTTTGGTTACTTATCAGCTGTGTGCCTCTGCACAAGTAATTTAACCTCTCAGGACCTGGTTTTCAAACTGAGACTGAAACCCACTGACAGGTTCTAAGGATCTTCGTGTGAGGTAAACTGTACACAGTCGGAAGCTGAGTCCCCAGAACATGGTATCTGTCTAATGAATGCTGTGTATTCCCATTAGGCTCTAAGACACCCTTTCGGCATTGCTTGAAACTTCCTGAAGATACATTAATTATGCATGTATTGTATGTGGGCACATGCATATGAGTGAAGCTACCCTTGGAGGCCAGAAGAGGGCATCAGATTTCCTGGAACTGGAGTTAGAGACATTTATGAGCCATCATATGGACTCTGGAAAATGAACTTAGGGTCCTCTGCAAGAACAGCAAGTGTTCTTAACCACCGAGCCATCTTGCTAGGCCCTGCCTGGCACTTAAAAAAATGTCTTTTACCTATGCTTTCTCTTAGGCAAATGCTATTCGCCGCCCACCACCCACCCCCACTGTATTGCATTCTTGATTTAGAAACTAATTTGACACCATCTCCATTGCAGTGAGAAAGGCTTGTCTTAGTGAATACAGTGGCAGGACTCACCCATTAACTGGGTTATTTTAGGCAAGAGTGGTTTTTAACTCATTACCAAGATAATTATTGTGGATCTTTAGTTGTCTCTCCCGTGAACAGACTTAATAAGCCCTGAGCATGAGTGGTGGAGTTTTCCTGGCTGAGATGGGAAACTATGGAAACTCTCAGGTGAAGGTGTGGCACATCTGATGTATCAGAGAGGGGCTACACTGGACAAACCAGCACCCTTCCAGCACGAGGGACTCACGGGCATGGAACTGGTGCAGGATTTCATCATTACAGAACATTTCCAGTGTGCTGGGAGATGTCACTTACAGCAGATGTGTTAAGAAATAAAAGTGAGTGTGTGAGCATATACATGCTTACAGTACATTCCACACACATGGGGAGCTGGAGCCTTAACACTTTACTGAAATTAGCTTTATCTTTGTGGCTCATAAGGTCCAGTTATGGTTGGTCAGCTCTGGTGATAACATGAAAGCAGCTAAAGGCAACAAAGAAGTCGGTGGGTGTGGCCATGGTCCAGAGGGCTTTACCTATGGATGTGGGAAATTGAATTTTATATAATTTTTATGGCCCATGAAGTATTATTTCCCTTTTGTGTTTGTTATAGCTGTCCCCTTCTTATAAGCTGTGGAAGAACAGGCAATGATTGAGGTCTTGTGGTGGCCCCAAGTGCCAACCCCTGGAGAAGATGCACCTACATCTCAACTCTTGGGGTGTAGTCTGCCTATTTCTTTTGCAGTTTAGCACATGACTCAGGATCTGCCCCTTGATTCCTCAGTTCCCACCTCTCCTCATGTACAAAGTGAAATATCCAGATCGTGAGTCCCCAAATGACTAACAGGCTTTGAGTCCGATGCAAAACACACGAGGGCCTTTATTACTAACTTGAGCTGGGTGGCTGCCCTCTGCAAGAACAAAGAGGCAAGCGACCCCCAAGTCTGGGGGAACAGGGTTTTTAAGGGGGCAAAAGCGAAAGTAGGGAAGTGCAAGTCTTGGCACTCTAGGATTGGGTGAAAGGGTTCCTAGGGGAGTTGACCTTAAAATGATTGGTTTGTTTTCAGGCGCCCAAACTGCAAATGATCAGATCTGGCTACCTGGGGATACCTGCCCTGTTACGTGCAGGTTAGGTTGTAGCAAGGGGGAGGGAGTTAATACATTCCATAGGCCTCCTTAGGGATTACGTGACCCTAGTCACATCCCAAGGTTAATCTGGGTGGGGGACTGCTGGACCCTTGCTCTGAAAGAACTGTGCTCTGGTGATTTTGCCCCAGTCCCAAGAATTAACTCCAAATTTTGAACCTCTCAAAAGTAGCCAGTAACCATAGTAGCACCTTCACGGGGTGGTAGAGAGGGTGGAGGGCTTGCAGAAGCAAAATGCTTGAGAGAAAACAAAATATTATTTTTATTGTGTGTCCTTGAAAAGCATTAGCTTTTGTGTCTTCAGTTGAAGGACCACATGGGGCAGAAGAAACATGCTTGCCTTACAGATAAAGAAATTGAGGCACAGAAATGTTAAGTCATTTGCCTGAAGCCAGAGTTAGATTAGTACCAGTTGACACAAACCATAATGACCCATCTTGAGTGAGTGAGTCCCTAATTGTTTTTAAAATATCTTTGTGTTATGTGTATATGATGTGTGTTTCTCTGTGTGTGTATGAGTGAGTGTATGAGTACGGGTGTGCATGTACCACAGCATGTGTATGGTGGTCTGAGGTCAACCTTTGGTGTCCATTTTTGCCTCCCAACATCAAGCTAGCTGGTCCATAACCTCTTGATGATGGTATTGCCTTCATCTCCCATATCACCTCAAGACCTCTGGAGCTGCAGACATGTGCTTCTGTACCTGCTTTCTTTTTTTTTTTTCAATTTTTTAAAAATTTATTTATTTTTATATCAATCACAGGTTAGGTACTTTGAATCCCAGGCATAGCCCCCTCCCTCATTCCCTCCTACCTTCCCACTCCCTCCCTCATCTCCCTCCTCCCCGCCCCCTCCAAGTCCACCAACAGGGGAGGACCTCCTCCCCTTCTATCCAACCCCAGCTTATCCTGTCTCCTCCGGGCAGGCTGCAATGTCCTCCCCTGGGATCTAGCTAGTCTGTCACTCCCCGGCTTGTATGGGGGAGGGTCAAAGAGTCAGCCATCAAGATCTTGACTGAAACAGTCCCTGTTTCCCTCACTAGGGTCTTCAGTCCTACACCGAGCTATCATGGGCTCCATCTGTGCGGGGGTTCCAGGCCACTCTGTAGGTGCTTCGGATCTGAACTCAGGGCCTCGGCTTTGTGCGGCAGGTTCTTTGCCTACTGAGCTGTCTTTTAATGCTGTCCTAGGATCTCCCGCCCACTGGGCTCAGACCACAGCTATTAGAGGCTCCCACACTGGAGACAGAGGTAGTGCAGATGGGTGCCAGGGCCAGCAGGTGGTCCTGAGGAGAGAGAAGCAAATGAGGAGACAGCAACAGAGCAGCAGGGGCTGTGATTTTGCATTCCGTCCTGTTGCTCTTTCTGGTCACACTCTGGAATTTGCATGGGGTGTCACCTGTGGAGTTTGCAAATCGCTGGAGGTGACACTTGTGAGATATGCACTTATCCCCCTCCTGACCACATTTTCTTCTTCCCTAATGCACCAAATTAGAAGATTGTCTGATTTTCATTCTGCCTAAAAAAGTAACATTTCAACTTAAATCACAAATGTCTGCGATGCACTTAGCAGCCATGACAGCCTCTAACAGGCATTCATTCCTCTTTATTCCTCCTCTCCCCAAGAGGGTAATCAGATCTGTGATTGAGGGATGCATTAGCTACACTTAGAGCTGAGGAACCAACTTCAACTCCTGTAGAAGTTACCCGGGACTTAAATGGTGAGAGTCCATCACATTTAGAACATGGCATCTCCTTCCTTTCCGTCCTTGTTCCTGTCACTTAATGGAAGTACCAAGATAGATTGTTGAGGGAGGCTCACCTGTTAGAATAAAGAACAAGCGTATAGCTGGTTCATGCTGTTTGATCCTGTGTGGTCCAAACCCTTCCTTGTTTTAAGGCTGGATTGCCCACACTCAAAAATGCCTTAAACACACCAAATAGGCCAGACTGGCTGGCCAGGCTGCCCCAGACCTCCTGTTGCCTCCACTGCTCAGTGCCTGCAATACAAGCAGGAAACACCAGGTCCCTTTTTCCCCCTTAAAGTGGGTTCTGCTGACTGAAACTGAGGTCTTAGAACTAACAAGGCTTTACCAACTGAGCCCTCACACAGGCACTAGGGCACAGAAGTTCTCATGCATGTTTGTGGACTGCTCCATCTCTCTGCAGATTCTGATTCCCTCGAATGAGATAAAAGTTAGAATCTTCCCCACACACTGAAGCCATGTTGCTCACGAAGCAGATCGTAGGGTGGGTGAACTGTTTAATTGCTTTGTCTGCTCTCATGGGACAGGGTAATATTGGGACCTCATGGTAAGGGGTTGTTATGAACACCACTATTGGTGACATGTCTCAAATGATGCTTGATACATAAAAATCCGCTCCGAGGGGCTTCTGTGTGCTTATATCCTGAGCCTCCTAGATTTGGTGCAGCTATGCTGCTGCCCAACCAGAAGACTTCCTGGTCCCCCTGTTCTTAGAGGACAAGGTCTCAACTGTTCAGCCTTGTGCAGGTTGTGTCTGACTCCTGTATCAGTTAATTTTCTGTTACTGTGGCATAATGCTCGGACGCAAGGCAGCTTAGAGGTGAAAGGGCCTATCGAGGGGAGGCATGTCGGCTGGAGTGTGAGGCTGGCCTGGCAGTCAGGGAGCAGAAAGCGCATTGCATCCTCATAGAGGAAGCAGAGAGAGAAAGAACAGAAAGCAGGACCAGGTTAGAAAATCTCAAAGCCTGTCCCCAGGGGGATGCTTCCTCCTGCAAGGCTCCATTTTTAAAGCTTCCTCAATAGCTCCACCAACTGGGAGCCATATGTCTGTGTTCAAATGCATAAGTCTATGGGGGACATTTCTCATTCAAATCACAACTCTCCTGTCGGGCTTTACTGCATCCATCCATTCATCTCTCTATCCCAAACATGGACAGTGTATCCCATTGCTTTAAGGGGAGAGCTGCCATTTTGTTGTATTTTCCAGAACCTTGCAAACTGATGGTCACAAACAGCTGATATTAAATAGCCATATTAAAGTGAAAATATGTAACTTTTAATGAGTTAAATTATATGATGAGCGAGTAATACACATTTCACAGGCATCACCACTGTGATGTTCCATTGCTGTTTTTGCTCTTGATATTACATAAATCTGTTATCCGCATGATGAAATTGAATGGGGCCGTACATACCCCTTTTGTCTCCTGAATGCATCAATCAATGAGCTAGTAGCTTGAAACTCAACACAAAGTATTTATACCACAGGGCTTGGCAGACACTGTAAGTCAGGGTGTGAGTTCTGACTGATGGTTCTGTTGATGGTTCTGACTGGTAGTCAGCCAACATTCTTTGATACAAAGCTCTACGGAGCTTGAGTGTAAATATCTCAGGCTTGGCGTGTTGCACTCTTTTGCTCAAATTACTCCTCTGCAGTTATAGAGAGAAAGGCTCTGACTCAATAAAACTTTATTTACTGAAACAGCAGAGTCATGGTTTGCACGTATCTTGTCTAGATGTGTAAAATTGAAAAACTGATGAGGAAAAAAAATGTTAATAATATGAGCTGGGAATCTGGATGAGTAGTCGGGTGCTGACCTAGCAAGTGCACGGCCCTAGGCTAACCCTATCACTGTAAAGACATTAAGAGGCTGTTTCAAATTACAAATGTGCAGTGTGCAGTTGATGTTCCATTATATATAATCCCCCCCCCAAAACAAAGACATGTTCTCCCAGTGCTCAGAGTTTTCTAATTCAGCAGAAATGCCACTAGATCCCTGGCACTAAGGGGAGTAACATCATTGCTGCACTTACACCTTGTCTAAGGAACGGAGGCCCAGCTTCGCGGCGCCCTTACAAACACCCGAGGACCCGATTTCAGTTCCCAGGCCCCACATTAGATGGCTCACAACCTCCTGTAACCCTAACACCAGGGGATCTGACACACTCACGCACACAGACTATTTAATAAAAAGAATTTCTCACTGATATGGGTTCCACATTTGCTCACCTGCTATGACCTCAGATTGTCAACAAGTACACAAACAAGCAAACAAACAAACAAAAAACCATTCTGTAAAAATCAACTGGCTCTGCCCAGTTTTCAGTGGAAACTATTATACGTTTCTCTGTTGTTCGCAGATTATGTGATATTTATCTTAGATATTGGAAACGTGTACAATACATGTATATATGCCTAGCAATGAACCTGGTGCTTTTTGTCAAGTGTCAGTTTTCAAACACATATTTTAAAAGCGCATAACACCATTGCCCTCCAGTTTTCAGCCTCTAAACATAAGACTTCTTGAAATGAGCCCCCTTCATCCTTGTTCCTCCCATCCCACAACTCTTTTAACTTATATCTTCAATGTGACTTCCCTAAAGAAAGACGGCCTTGACCTCTCTCAAGACCGTTGCCAGTTCCCTCCATGATCCACATTTTTTTCTTCTAACACATGCCTTAATTATAGTGCGCTGATGAATTCTGTGCTGGCTTTTTGTCAAGAGAATGCAAGTGCCATCAGTCAGGGAACAGCCATCTTACTTACCACTGTGTCTCCTGAGCCTCACTCGATACATTTGCAGCTGGCTTGAACTGCAATTATTATTACTCTTAGAAGCAGTCTATATTTTAAAGTTCTAGCCTCAGTTTGATCCAGCGAAAGTTAAGTATAAATTCATCAAGTTAGGCAATCAGCGCCTTCTACTGTACCACTGTCTACTCAAAATCTAGTTTTGAGGCCCTGGTAGCTACTCAAATCAATGCTCACTTTCTCCAGGTACAGTAATTATTTCTCATATTGTTATTGACTGCCTCTTTAAAGATCAGCCAGGACAAATCTATTTCTCAAGCTGTTGTAAATGATGTCAGGCAGGAAGAAGAATGGAATGGAGCGAGGGCTGTTGGAGAGAGATTTATCCCTCTTCACCCTAGCTGGAGAAACAAGTGGCCGGCTTGCTGGCAACCCATCTCAGGTGACTGCCTGAACTAGCTAATTTTCTGATGCACGTGCTGTTGACTACAGTGACATCATTTCTCATTTCTTACTGTTGGCCATAATTCTGACCAACAGCTCACAGTTTCAGACCGGCTAGGGGTTTGTTTCCTCACTAAGATACAATGTCAAAGGCTGGGAGATGACTCCAGTCAGCAAGGGGCTTACCAACATGCTTACTTAGGCCTGCAAGAGGACCGAAGTTCAGGGCTTGAGAAGGATAGTTATAAATGGGAACAATGCATTGGTAGAGGATGAAGTTATATCCCAATAGCTAAAGGGTGAGCACTCCTAACTCAGGCAAGTATGGCAAACTATACTTAAAATGTAGTGTGAATCTTGGTTTGTATCATAAATAGAGTCCCCATTTAGCTCAGCCCAGTCCATTCTGTTACACCTAGCCTGTAGCTGTTTCATGTTAAAATGGCAAAGTTGGGAGTAAGAGAGATGTTTCAGCAGTTAAGAGCACTGGCTGCTCTTGTAGAGGACTCAGGATTGGTTCCTAGCACACACATGGAGGGTTACAACCACCTGTAACTCCAGTTCTAGGGGATCTGATGCTTTCTTCTGATCTCTGTGGGCACCAGGCAGACATTCGGTGCACATACATTCATGCAGGCAAAACCTATCCATAAATAAATTTTAAAAAATTTAAAAATAGTAGTCAATTTGTTGTGACAGATATTTGGTACCCACTCTGCCATGCCAAAGCCTGAAATAATTTGGAAAGTTTTCTGGACACAGGGCAGAAGTAATATAATGGTGTTGTGATGACAGGCATTCTATGTTTGAGAGAGAGAGTACTCTTGGCAGGAGCAGTAAGCCAGGGACCCGTGGAAGGGGCTTTGTAAATTGGAGGCTGGGCATGAAGGCTGCCTGGAGGCCTTAGGGGAGAGGAAAGAGAGAGGGCAATCCAGAGGATGCCAGAGTTCCAATCACAAATGGCCCACAGGGAGCTGAGAGATCTCTGCTGACTACAGCAGCAACTGTGAGTTGGAATTTAGGGGTCAGAGAGATCAGGAGCTTTGAGAAGTAGAAGCAGAGAGCAGGATAGACAGAAGGAGATGTTCATCGAGAATGCAACCAATCGGCTACTTTTACTGCCTTTAGGGACCCTAGCTGTGTTCTGACATGCTCTAAGGTGGCAAGGCCTTCCCACTCCAGCATAATCATCCATTGCACGCATGTCTTTCAGCACTGCTAATTATGACGATGAAAGAGCACTGCCAAGGAGATAGCCACAGAGATCTGCCTGTTGTCTGTGCTCCCAGCAGCTAGAGCCTGGGTCCTTCACTGAAGTGGGATCTCGGTGGTATAATCAGTTGTGCATTGCATGGAGAACCCATTACACAGAGGATAAGGGCAGCTGAAGCAAGGCTCATTGGGGGTTATTCCCACAAGTCAAGAGGAGGCAGAATCTGACCAGTAATGGTGTAAAGTAGTCTAACCCTGAATCTGCACATGCATACGTGGATTCATGTCCATGTGAGCATATATTTACATGGTACATTCTTATACACAGACATGTGAAAAGTGGGGGTCAATCTCAGCTGCCATTCAGCAGGAGCCATCCACTTTATTGTTTGAACCCCTGGGCTAGGCTGGCCGATGGGTCCCAGTGTGCCTCCTCAGTATGCAGTCACATACCATCATGTTTGGCCTTTCTCCATGGGTTCTAGGGGTGGGACTCTGGCTTTCATGCTCGCACAGCAAAGCACTTTACCAGCCAATCTCTCTCCCAAGCCTCTGAATATAAAGAAGTTTCAAATATTATTGATAACCTAAGATTGCTTCAGAGAGGCACCTTGAGAAGGGAGCAGGAAGGGTCAGAAAATTTCCAAGGATTCGATCTATGTAACAAAATCTGAATCCATCCTCCGTGATCTGTAGATGATGGCTGCCGTGGCTCACTTTAACTCTACCTCGTCCTTTTTCACGCTGTGGAGACAGAATGTGGTATTATCACAAACACTCAGGTCACAGGTGCTTTAGTGACAGAGATAGGCCCTGTCATGGGAGACGAGGCATGAAAGTCCTTGTCATACGGTGGCTCTGTCCCAACAATGACTGTGCCACTCATAGACCAGCCAGGGGGACTGCAGCGTTGCTAAGCTTGGCAGGCAACAGTGCAGTTATTTATGCATTCTGATGTCACCAAATCTTGCTGTGGACCTGGATTCTGCTACAGCTACCAGAGTGGTCAGATCAAGAAACTGTTCCTCAGAATTTGTCTCCAGGCTGACTGTGTTGAGTGTAATGAGGGAGAGGAGCATGTAGATTTTAGGACATCTACTGCCTCAAGATGTTGTTTGCCGCAGTGCCTAAGGGTGTCTATGAGCCATGTGGGGTGAAATGGAAGGTGTAAATGGATTCCAATTTCATTATCCCCACTGTGATCTGAGGAAAGCTGAGGCCACGATGTTTCCACCCAGTAAAGTACTTTATCAAATTTCCTCCTGGGCTGAACAGACCTACGCTGCCAAAGAAAGCTATTTGGCTGGGGGCTGGTGTGTGTGTGTTTCTGTGGTGGTGGTGGGAGCGGGGAGTGACCCTTCAGCAAGTTGCATTTTTAACTTGGGTTCCCAGCAGCCAGTAAAATCTTACAGGCTCTGCTTACAACGTGCTTGGCTTGGCCAGGCTATTTACGTGAGATTGACAGAATGAGAAAAACCAGACTCTATGCTCGCCAGCCTGATTTAGAGGCTTCTCACTCATTTGAATTCAGCGGAGATGGTCAGTCTGGCCCTGGGAAAACCCGCAGGAAGAAACCGAGAACCAATGGGAGTCATGCGGGAAAAACCTGAAGTGCATAGGAAATGAATCCTGCTGAGTTTTGGCACTCAGGAAGCCACACTGTATGTGTGTGTGTGTGTGTGTGTGTGTGAATTTATTTTGTGCTCTGCCTTTCTCCTGGTCTAAGAGGCTGGTGAGAATCTAGATACTGCTTGTTAATTTGTTTCTCTTTGATGGAGGTGTGCTACCCCAGGATGTCATGAATACTAGAAGTAGATACCTCATTTAATCAAAAGAAGTAGCATTTAGGATTGGACCCTAAGATAGGCCTATAATACCAGCACTCAGGAGGCTGAGGCAGGGGGATTGCAGGTTTGAGGCCAGCCTGAACAACTTAGTGAGACCCTGTCTCAAAATCAAAAGTGATTTGAGTTGTAACTATTCAGCAGAGTCCCTGACTAGCATGCACAAGGCTCTAGGTTCAATCTCCAGTACTGGGGATTGGGGGTGGAGGAGGCTGGATCTCATGGATCTTACAAAGACACTCAGCAAAGACAGAAAGTTTCAGAAAGCTGAGAGTGGGCATCGCAGTGCACTGCCACGTGGACCACTTACCTGCTCCAAGAAGAAGATGACTTGGTCATCAGTAATCCCACAAAAGCAGTATCTGGGTTGGGACAGACTATCTGAAAACTGGGAGACTTTCAGGAACATTACTCTTTCAGCTTTGTGAGGCCAGGAATTATGAGACCTGGTTATTTCTGCTTAACATTGCTCCTTTTGTATGGGATGGTGGTGCTTTGAGTGAGAAATGTCCCTCGTGTACTTGAACACTTGGTCCCTAGTTGGTGGGGCTGTCTTGGGGGAGATTACATAACCATTAGGACTTGGATCTGTGTGGAGGAAGACTGTGACTGGGTGGGGGATCTGAGGGTTCAAAGCCTAGCTTACGTTTCCTGCTCTGTGCATGGATGAAAATATGATCAGCCAGCTTTCTGCTCCTGTAACCATCTCTTTCCTAGTCTCATGGACACTGTCACTCTGGAACTAAGGGGCAAAATAAACTCTTTCTTATATTGCTTTTGGCCATGGCATTTTACCGCAGTTTTTTATGTTTCTGTATGAATTTTGAAACTAGGGGCCTCTGGTGTGCTGGGAAAGTACTCTACCGCGGAGCCACCAGCATGTTCTTCCAGACTGCTTCCCCAGAGTCACTCTTCCCCTTTCCCACTCAGCTAAACACTTCGTGATGTAACTGCACACAGTGCAAGTTCCCAGCTCTCTGCAGTATCTAAGGTATCTACTGTTTACTTGCTCCCCTTCTCTTGACTACAGACCCACCCATTTCAGTCTCCTTCTGTAGGAATTAGCAATCCATGATATCTCATGATCTAGAGGTGCCGTTCATACCTCAACACACTTGTCACCCATGACTCTGACTGTTTTCCAGGAAAACATGTTATTTTCTCCACTCTACCTTGAGCTCTGGGCAGGCATGGCTTCCTCACTAATTTCTGTGTCCTTCATGCCACCCAAGTCCCAGATCTTTCAAAAGTATCTGATGGACTAGTTCATTGCAGAATTAAATGGAGAAATGGTTAGAAAAACATATTTATTGTTAATCTTTTCCTTTGGAAACAAACTTGTATCAGTTTTTATTCCAAAGAACTGTGAACTGCATTGGCTACTATTTCCAAATGATAGTCTCTTCTCTCACTATTCAGTGTGGTCTGGATATATAGCATTCTATTCCTTTAAATAAGGACATTTATCCATAGCCTATCCCAGTGGGATTTAACTTATATTTGGGGGGGGGGTGATTTTGTAAACTCTTCCTCAGGTGATGTGACACTGTGGTTTATTTTGAGGAGCTAATTCCAAATCTAGAATCCGCTTCTGACAAGATGGTTCTAGAGGACCCATCACGGGGGCTGAGACGCTGCTGAAGGGGACAACACATTCCTTATCCCAGGGACTTCCTTTTAAATTCAAACTCAGGCATTTTTAATTCCTGCATCTTGTCGTGTCTTGTGTCTTGGACATTTGCAACTTTTCATCATGAGGCATTACCTTAACTGTCTCTACAAACTGAAAGCCAGGGAGAAGACTGAGGGTCCCTCACAGAGGTAGGAAATCCCAGAAGCCAGCACACAAGCCCTAAAAACAAAGATTCTTCCTGTCTCTTGAAGAGTGGTTGGAAGCAGAAGTGCTCCTTTAAGCTAACAAGAGGCACGGAATTACCCCTCATTACCAGAAATGTTTAAATCCCAGCTCAATGGTGTCTCCAACAACACATGTCTCCACAGAAAGGGGAACTCAGACTTCTGTCAGCTCTTTCAAAATATTAACAAGTTTAAAAAAAACCGAGCTAAATTTATGCCTCTGTGGTATTTACCTGCAGTGTGTTTTCAGAATGGAATATTGTTGAATCTGCTTTAACTTTCAAAGAACCTTTCTTTTCCCTGAAAAGATACTTGAACTTTTGGTGTTGACTACATATGAAAATATGTCAAACACACAGATTCCACATCTCCTGATAGTCAAACTAATTATCCCTTAATTTGCATGTGAAAGAAAATTACCACCTAATAGACTATTTTCCTGACAAACCTTTCTTTATCTTAATGAGCAGAATGAGGGGGCCTGTAGCAACCAGATTAAAATCCTACCCGCCACTCAGCAGGTTACTGCCGGCCTACAACACACTGAGAGGAGGCAATGGGGATGAAAATGTTCTTGTTTTAGCAGAGAGCTCAGTTCACATCTATTTAACTTTTTATTAAAATGTGTGCCAGCCCCGTTGACTCATTACCTGACTGATTTCCTTTTTTTATAAAGGATTCATTTATTTTTTATTTTATGCGTATGTCTGTTTTGCCTGCATATATACAAGTATGCCGCATGAGTGCCTGGTGCCCACGAAGGAGGAGGAGGGTGTTAGGCTTTTGGAACTGGAGTTACACGTGGTTGTGGGCTGCCCCCATGGGTGCTGGCAACTGAACCCAGGTCCTCTGCAAGATCAGCCAGTGTTCCGAACCACTCACTCCAGCTTAGCTGACTGATTTCTCATGTGGAATGTGAGCATGCTAATACTGATTGGAAAACCCATCCATAACTTCAGTTGACGAGATGACAGTGCAATGAGAAGACCTGGCCCCACATTGTCAGCACTTATTTTAGTTTCAGGATCGTAAACAATATCAGTCTAACCAAGTTTCTTTTGAAGTGTATTTAAGTAGTCATGACTGTATCTAGGAAAGGGATGGGACATATCAGTGTATCCGTTAGCATGTATGTGATAATGCTGTGCACCAAGCACATCCTAACTCAGTGGCTGAGGAGCCTAGGCTGATATAGGTTGCTTCAGTTGGGCTTAGCTCCAGAGTGTGAGTTTTGTTCAGTCCAGAACTGTGTCTGTCTCTAACTTCTGGAGTCTTCAAACTGCTGGGGGAGGTTATGATTTCTCTAACTGGTACATATGGAAACATGAGACACTTTCTGGACTTTATAGAAGGGGCCTAATGCACAATCCTATCTAACCATTGGGTAATGATGGACTTGCGGTCAAGCCATCACAGCTCTGGACACTTTCTGATTGGGAGACTTCTGAGTCACATGACAACGGGCAAAACCTGAGGGAAATGATATGTCTCATAACAACAGAACAGCTCCTCAAGTGGGCTGCCTTCTCCTGTACCTGCATATTTATAAGTAGATATTCCATTCTCCACAAAATAAAGTAAGCTCAGTGTCTTGTGGCTGCCCTGGGCCTTGTACATGTTTGTGCTTGTACACACACTTGCTGCTTTCATGTTTGCTCCTAGAATGACTCCAAATATTGCTTCCCTTCCCTTATACTCAAAAAACCCAAAGCATACTCTGCCTGTATGATACACAGAAATAGGCCACCAGCTCCCCAGCTACCACGACCTAGCTCAGACTTTTGGTCAGTTTCATTATGTCCTCAGGACATCCCTCTTCTTTGTCAGCTGTCCCTAGGTTCACAGCTCTGTCCTCTTAGAATCTGTTTTGTTTTCAGGGCGATTCTTTCCTTTCTCTTACCTGCCTGGCAGCTTCCTCTGGCAGGGCCCAGCCTCCCACTGTCCACACTGTTCCCTGGGAAGTTTTCTGCTGCTTCTTGCCTGTGGCGGTTTTGGCAAGTTATACAGGCATCCACAGGACACTTAAGGAATAGATTGGGGTTGGACATTCACGTGTGTGAGTTTCTACTGAAGTATGAGAGAAGGTGGGGTGTGGTCTCGTTCATTTGCCGCACTTAGCCTGACCTTCGTGCCTGTAGTGTGGCAGCTGTTGGATAGGGTGGCTGGATTCAACTGCAGATGTTTAAAGTAAGTGCTTTAAAAAGATTAAGGGTATTAAGGCAGGAGAATTGCCTTAAATTTAAAGTAAGTTCCAAACAATGACTTTGACCTACCTTGCCCCTAACCTGGGAGATGGGGGATGGAGGAAGGGAGGGAAAAAGGGAATAACTAGAATAATTAATATCGAAAATAGCCACATCACAGGCAGATGTGTTTGATTCCATGGAAGAAAGAAAACATAAGTTATAAATTACAGGAGATACCATTTTTACTTTTCAGATAACAGATTATACGTTTCTTGTAACCAGATGAAATTAGGGCTGAGACTAGAGTTCAGTGACTGGTATTCACCTAGCCTGCAGAACACCCTGGATGTAATCCATACACAATGTGTGTAATCCTACACACACACACACACATACACACACACACACACACACACACACGCACACACACACACGCATATATGGTCTCCAACAGGCACACACACAGAGAATAGCATGCCATGAGTCCAGGCTACTGGCATGCAGATGGGAATCTAAAAGGGAAAACATTTAGACATTCCTATCATGTTTTTCACAAATACTTAAGAAAATTCATGTGTGTGCTGGCTGGCCCAGAAGTTTGATTTTAAATGATTCATCTAGCAAAATAAAGATGTGAAAAAAAAGGTTCTCACAGGTTTATTGATTGTAACTTCATCTGTAATTGGGAGAATGGAAACATTCTACATTTCTTAGAGCCCATGATGAGTGAGATAAATCATGGTGTAGGTAGGACATTTGGCAAAGAATCTGTAGTTAATAAAACGGCAAAAATTTGACTGTATATTTTCCAAGGAACAAATTAGGTCACAAACCAGAAAGTTTGGGGTCTGGAGAGAGGGGTCAGTGGTTAAGAGCACTGGGTGCCTTCCCAGAGGGCCACAGCCGGGTTCGCAGCATTGTCAGGTGGCTTAGGACTGCCTGGAACTACTGCTCCAGGACACCTGACCCCCACTTCTGGCCTCTGTGGGCACCGACATCCATTTGCACATATCAACACACACACACACACATAATAAAAGTATAAATAATTCTTCGAACTGGAGAGTTTTAGAACCAACGGTACAATGCTAATTCTATAAAACTGAATAAGCTGTTGCTATTTATATCCTATGTGAGCCAGGAAAATGGGTGGACATGATGAAAACGAAGTAAAATATTAGCCATGACAGTGTCTGGTTTCACTTGTACCCAGGTTGGAGGTGGCCTTCATTTATCTTTCTGTTTTGTCTGTCTCCTAAATATCCTGCAATAAGCATATATAACATTTACAGTAAGTGAATAGATCTAAGCGCATTTTTTTCTTAACATGCAATTATGATAGAATGACTTGTATAGTTAAGTGGGATTGCAGAAACTCTAAATTATTGATTAGGCATAGTGCTTTACATGTGAGTCTTATTACTTATGAGTCCCAAGTATTGCTTTTCTTTTTTTAAGATTGGCTTCCATTTTCTCTTGTAATTAACCAAGAACCAAAATGAATTCTCGATGTAGAGTTGTTCTTAATATACACACAGCATCTTGTTTTCTCTAACATAATTGTACCTGAGCAAAAGTAGCTGCAACAAGGACCGTAAAAGAAGATAAAGTAGGAATATGATTTGTAATTTCCCTTTGCATAATTGTAACTCTGCAGAACGCATGCTCCTGGCAGAAAAGTAATTTAAATTATATCACAACAAGTGCCATATTTTAAAATAGAAACTATCCATCATGCACGGAGTAAGGCTGGTAGCAACCCGGAAGTCTTGAAGATATGCTGAGAATTTCTCCTCCAGTCCATTAAAAAATAAATTGATTGGCCTAATTCCAACATACACTGAAGTGGAGAATGAGTGATGTCATGCAATTTTGAAGGGGGTAAAATTACTAATTACACATTTGGAAAAAGCACATAAGAGAGTAATCATTACCTTTTTATTATAGAAATATTAAAATCTATACCATGTCAACAGAATAATTCATCAAGTCAATATGTCTATCACCTGTACTGTCTCTGTGTGTGTGTGCCTGTGTGCATAGGTGTGCATGTATGTATATGCATGTCAAGGCTAGAGACTGACATTGAGGGTCATCCTTGGTTGCTCTCTTTCTCTCTTATTTTTTAGTTAGGGTCTCTCACTTAACTTGACAGTCCCCTTCTTGAGTTCCAGAATCTATTCGTCCCTGCCCTGGGCCCAGGGTTATGGAAATGTATGGTGAACCGCTCAGCTTTTTAATTTAATCAATTAAATGTATCCTTTGGCAGTTTTATACGTGTGTATGCTGCATCCAGATTACCACTTCTCCAATCTCTCACCTCCCTCCATCTTGTCCACTCTCTGACCTCTCTACAAGTCCCTTCTCCAGAGTCATGCCTTTGGTTTTGTTTTCTGACCAGTTGGTTTAACCAGGGTCATCTGTGTGACCGCTGTGACAGAACCGCATTGGAGCCTGGTGGGT
The DNA here is from genome assembly GCA_028658305.1 of Pachyuromys duprasi. NCBI lineage: Eukaryota > Metazoa > Chordata > Mammalia > Rodentia > Muridae > Pachyuromys > Pachyuromys duprasi. The sequence goes on from CM053744.1 coordinate 53,266,530, forward strand.
CACCACAGGCAAACAGTGGCTCAGGCTAATTTCACATGCCTTCTGGAGAGCCAAACTCAGCTGCTTGTGCTTATACCTGGGCCATTTGACTCACTAAGCCATCTCTCCAGGCCACATTTATATTTTTAAAAGCCTGACATCTTCTTTGAAGAATATTATTTTTAATCTGAAATTTAGTGCCTGGTTCTTGCTGGGTGTCTTTATCTTCTGAGCAAACACTAGTTTTGAGCCATTGTGAGCATTTTGATAACTGTGGACTCCTGCTTACAACATGCATTTTTGAAGGCATTATTTGGAAAGTTTGGAAAAATTGTTCCAGCATGAATAGATTTTTTTCATCTAGATAAAGGACAGACACATCTTTAATTTGTTTACACAATTTAAAACACACACCCAAATGGTGAGCATTCTTTTCTTCAGTCAGCATAAACTATACGGATGTAGGAAATCTGTTGAGTTCTATTCCTCCCCTGTGAATGTTCTCACACTCCTCCCTGGAGATGCTCTTCCAAAACTGTAACAGACCATAATCCTCCTATGCGCTTAATCTCAAAAGAAAAACATTTTAATTTGTAAATATAGCATATCTGGTGAAAAAAAAGAGCCAGCTGTTCAGATGCATATCTCGATCTGTGCCTGGATAATGAAGTCCTTGTAGCCAAACAAGGTTTGGTGCCAAACAAGTTTGTAGCCAAACAAGTGTTTTGGTGAATGGTTGCTTTTTAGACTTTAGAGAAATAGGCCTTTTATAGACATTAGAGAAGATAATGGATGAAAGAGAGTAGCATTCTGTCTTAACAGTGTGGTTTTCTCCAGCTATTTCGTGTGTGTGTGTGTGTGTGTGAGTGTGTGTGTGTGTGTGTGTGTGTGTGTGTGTGTGCAGGGTAGAGTGGCAGAGTACATTCCTCACTCTGTCTGCCTGGGTCTTTTGAGATCAGATCTCACTGAACCACCACGAGTAGTCTAGGCTTGCTGGTCAGCAATCCTCAGGGGTCTGGCTGTGTTCACCCCCTCACTGCTGGTGTTAGAAGCATGCATCATGCCCAGCATTTATTGTGTAGATTCTGAAAATTGGATTCAAGTGGCCATGCTTCTGTGGCAAGCACTTTACTGACAGCTTTCACCCTCCTCCCACCCCGAACTCCCCAGATAGTGCTTAGTGGGGTGGGGATAGGAGAACCATTTGTATCAAAACATTTTGAGCCTCCTTAACTCCTTGCCTGAAGGTTCTTACTTATTCATATGGGCATAGTTGATAGGAAAATTTAACTCGCACACGCACACACATGCACACACACACACACACACACACACACACACTTTCTAGAGAATCCAGAAGCAACTATCCAGCTGGGCCAACCCCCAAAACAAAGCGAAAGGCTGACTGTTGCACTAGTAATTATAATGAACACTGAAAAATGTTGTCTGTCTGGACTCTAATTTCTTCCCCCTTGAAGTAATTTTTCACACACAACGCCTCTTGCTCTACAGGGAATGAGCCACTGTGTGTGTCCATCTGTGCGTGGCAATAGTTTGAATTTGGGATGGCTTCTCTGGCATCTTGTGATTTTTTTTCTAAACCTGGGAGTAGGTGAATTGACCTCAGTTGGGCTGGTTGATCTATCCAAGTGTCACACTCTCTCCTTTTAGACATAAATCTCTAGGCTGCCTTCTAGAGTATTGGGTCCTTTGCTTCCTCAAATTGTACAACAGGGTGAAAAATGGATGCTCTTCTTCCCTCTGACTCTTGGATAGACAGACAGTAATGGCTGCAATTGAATGCTCCCTGCGTGGGAGGCTTCATGGTAAATGCCTCTAGATACTTTATAATCTGTTTTGTGGGCATGCATCTCCTTAGGCTATTGAAGAGGAAGCTGAGGAACTGGCTTCCTGGGTTACTTGCCCAAGGTGCAGAGGCTGCAAAATGGCTGTTTGTGGAAATGTCTGATTGTATCACTTTGCTGTGGTCTGAGTGTGAAATGTTTCTCATAAACCTGTGTGTTTGAACACTTGGTCCCCAGCTGGTGCTGCTGTTTTGGAAGGCCGTGGAATCTTTAGGAGGCGGAAGCTCAGTGTGGGAGGTGGGTTACTAGGGGTGAGCCTTGATTTTGATAGTTCAGCCTCACTTCCTGTCTGCTTTCTGCTTCCTGGCTATAGACACAAAGTGACCAGCCCCCTCACGTTCCTGTTTCTATGCCATGTGCACTATGATGGACAGAATCTCCTTGCATTCAAAGCCCAAACTAAACCCTTTCCACTTAGGTTCCTTCCTTGGGTATTTGATCATGACAAGGAGAAGCCACTGTGTCCACCAAGCAGGCTCACAAGATTCCCGAGTAGCTCTGTATCTCATTGACAATGCTGGGAGAGGACAACAGCAATGAAAACTAATTAAGATCAGAAATACAGTATCTCTGACAGTAGAATGTTACAAAGGGTTAGAGACCAGAGTCAAGTTCCAATTATCTTTCAGAAGAGGTACGTGTGTGTGTGTGTGTGTGTGTGTGTGTGTGTGTGTGTTTGTATGCAATGCCAATGGAGGTCAGAAGAAGGCATTGATCCCCCTGGCACTGGAGTTACAGGCAGGTATGAGCCACCTGGCATGGGTGGTAGGATTCAAACTCAGGTCCTCTGCAAAAGCAGCAAGCACCCTTAGCTGCTGGATCATCCCTCCAGCTCCAGAGTCTTGGACTTCAGCACCATCTTTCACAGTACCTAGAAACGAAAACAGCAACTAGGATTGGTCCCTAATACGACTTCCCTAATGGAGCCCCAGGGCTGACTCCTTTTCTTAGGCTGCTCTTTATGGTCTTATTGAAGACAATCATTGGAGCCCATCACCAGCAGCATCTTCTCTGTGCACAGGCCTTTGTATGTGCAGTCCCATCTTAAAAAATACAGTGACACTTAAAACCTCAGTCAACCATAATGTAAGTAGCCATTCCCAGATTACAAAGCATATATAGCTCCTCAATTCTTTTGGAGCATGATGCTCCTAGGCTCTGATGCAGTCCTGTATTGCTTTATTTCCAGAAAGAAATTTTGCAAGGTAAGATTGCCAAGTCAGTTAGCAACTGTTGGGCTTCTCATGCTTACATATTGCCAGCTGTTTCATATGGAAACGTCTGCTAATATCACCAAAGTGTATCCATTCACAGGCTTAATTACATTTCTCTAAGTATTAAGCATAACTGTCAACACAGGAGGGGAATATATGTTTATATACATTAATCCATCCAGATACATGTACATATATGGACATGTGTGTTCATATTCTTTAGTCACCCTAAAATGGAATATGTTGTAGTTTGCTTTTCTGTTGCTGTGATAAAATGCCATGTCTGAAGATAGGAAGGAATGGGTTTATTTCACCTTCAGATTATGGGTAATTATCGAGGGAAGTCAGGGAAGGGATTTAAGCAGGAGCAGAGACAGGAACTATGAAAGAAAGCTGCTTACTGGCTCGCTCTTGGTCTCATGGTCAGTTACATCCAGGGCACCTGAGTAAGGATGGTACCACCCAAAGTGGGCTGGGCTATCCTACAACTAATCAGGAAAATGCCCCCACTGACATAGGCATGGGCCAATATGATGGAAGCAATTCCTCAACTGAGGTTCCCTTTTCCTAGGTGTGTCAAGTTGACAACAAAACTATGACACAATGGTAGTTTGACATGTTCTATGTTCTTTAAAATCTTGGTCAATCTGGAGAGCTTGCATCACCAAAAGTAGAGAATGTCCCCTCATCACTAGCAGGGGGAAAAGCCTTAAGAAATCAGAATTCTTCTCAGATCAGCTGCTGAAAATAAGAACCAAACTTCTCTCTACTTCAAGTAGTGTTACTTTGGCAAAAATATGACTTTTTGTACTTATAATTAATTACAGATTTTCATTTGTCAATAAAGTTCTCTTATCAAATAACATTTTTTATTTAAAAGACCAAGAGATTGATTAGCTAAAATCAATTCACTAATATTAAGAGATGAGTTTACTCAAGAATGTGTACATATCTGTGATCTATCATCTAAGTATCTATCATTTCTCTAGTTCTCTACTACCAATATACTGACCATTTATCATCTAGCTATTATCTATCAATCATCTATCATCTGTTATCTATCTACCATCTCTATATCATCTATCTATCCACCTATCATCTGTATCTATCATCTAATATTCTATTTATCTATTTAATTCTCATGTATCTATCCATTATCATCACCTCCCTCCTTCCTCATCCACCCCACAACCCCACAGTTGAACTTCACATGATATCAATATAATTAGTTTTGGGGTTTGTTTTGTTGGTGGTGGTGGTGGTATTTTTTTTTTGAGACCAGCTCTTTATACATAACCTTGGCTGTCCTGAAACTCACTAGATAGACAAGGCTGGCCTCAAAGTCACAGAGATCCACCTGCCTCTTCCTCTCCAGTGCTTGAATTAAAGGGTGTAAGAAGTCAGTGTTGTGTTTAGGGCTGGCCTGCCACCTTCATTTTTATACCTCTGATATTTCTGCTGTGAAGATATTAATGATTGATGCTAGGAATATGTTGAATTGCTAAATTCACATAACCACCTTCATCTATTTATCTCTCTGTCTGTCTGTCGACAGAGTCTCCTGTAACCTGGTTAGGATCAAACTTTTGATATACATATGGGTCACCTTGAACTCCTAATCTGCCTGCTCTCACCGCTCAAGCACTGAGATTACAGGTGTGTGTCACCATACCCAGTTTTATGCAGCTCTGTTGGCAGAGCCCAGGACTCTGAGCATGCTAGATAAGCACTCTTCCACTGAGCTATCTCCACAGCCCAATATATAACTGCCCTCTATACAGAGGGCTTTCCAATCCCATGTACTTGTTTTGGAAATGAAAATATGTTCCCTCCATACAAGGTGCTTAGCTTGCACTGCGGGCTTCTTAAGCAGAATGAAATATTGTCCCGTGGAAGAGTGACCTGCTCTCAGACTGAAGATGGTCTTTGTGGATCTGAGAGCACTACCCACAGCAGTAGCTGGAAGTGAACAGAGAAACACACTCTGAGACCCCACACAAAGCCTTTTGAATTAGGATCTGAATTCAGCAAGCTCCCAAGGAGATCTTTGAGACAGCAGAGTTGGAGGACTCCCTACCTCCTCAGGTATCTCTGCCTTCTCCCTGTGCCTCCTTTGGGTAAGGAAAGGATTGTTTTTATGTTTACTTGCTTGATGGTTGTTTACAGCTATGGAGAGCAGTACTTTTTTTGTTTTGTTTTTGGCAGAGTGATTTTCAAAGTGGGGTCCTTAGATCAACAGTATCGGGAAATTCTGAAAATCTGTAAGAAATGTAAATCCTTGTTATTCTCCCAGACTCACTACACCAGAAATGCTGGAGAGCTCAGGGCTGCTTAACAAGTCTCACTGATAATGCTGTGGGTTAGAGTTCGGGAATCACTGCCTTGGTGCTACCTACAGGGCTTAGTTGTTTAGACAGAAATGTGGGAGGTTCTGAGTCCATTTACAAATTAGTATCTCTAAGGTGTTTTCATGGCTTTTGAATATCTGCATGGTGCGAATATGTGAATTATGTCTACCCTAGGGACTTAGCAGCCAGGTTGGTGTCCTAAAAACCATTGTGACTGACTACCTTTGGATCCCCTCTTTAATAGGCTGTAACTGACAATATTTCATGTGTGTGTGCGAAACGTGTGTGCATATATGTATGCTTATGGAGATGAGTGCAGAGACCAAAGGTCAATATTGAGCATTGTCCCTCGGGAGCCATCCACCTTTCTTTTGGGGGAGAGACTCTCTCGCAGTGGTACCTGAAGCTGGCTGACTTAGCTAGGCTGACTGACCAGCAAGTCCCAGGGCTCTTCCTCTCTCTGTCTTCCCAGTGTTGGGATTACAGCCCCATGGCATATGCCAGCACTTTTGAAACTCGGGTGCTGGGAATCCGAACTCAGGCCTTCATTCTTGCACGGCAAGAAATTCACTATATCACTGGGTCTGCTGACTTTCCTTGTGTTCCTCAGATGGAGAAAAGTCCAAATAAAATAAATGCCTTCTGAGGGACCAGTATTTCTTCCGTGTCCTCTTTAGCCCTGCCCCCCCCCACCTCTGCCAGCTTCTGACCCAGAAACTGGATTGTCCTATGTGACTCACAGGCTCTTTAATGTCCCAGCTAGGGACTCTGCCAAAGGCCTGGCCGCTTCTCCACAGTGTGACGTAAGAATGCTAAGAAAAGAGACTGGATCCACATGCTGCAGGAAATGAGTCTCATTATTGTAGCCTGTCCATGTTCCTATCCGGAAGAGGCCTTCGCTGTTCGAGGCAATGAATCCACTAAGTAGAGCCTGTTTCACTCCTTTTCTTCTGGCTCCCAGGACAAGATGATGGTTCTTGCCCTTAATTGCATGTGCAATTTGTCAGTGAAAATGGGCTCTGAGTAATCTCTCGGTGGTCAGGAGTGGAGAGGCAGCTCTGTGTATTGAACTTTGATTCAATGTGAACAAGAGTCTGGGCTTCTTTGGTCTTTGTTGTTTTGTTTCCCTTGGGTTGTAACCTCAAAATGAGTCAGCAGTGTGGCAGAGCTACAAAAAAACAAATAAGGGATGGGTGAAAGAGATCACTGCAAACAGTTGGTGATTGTACAGTGCACAGGAGTGAAGCACATTGGCCCATTGTTGTGTGACAAACCAGTCACCCAGGGAATTTCCAGGAAGTAGAATAATAATAGCCAATTCCTTCTCTGAGGCCAACCTGCTGTAGACTTCAGATCTGGCTGTTGGCCACCACTGTCTCCTTTCTTCACTATCCATGTCAGGCCATTCTAAATGGACAGTCTAGTGTGTGATTCTTACCCAGCAGGTAGAGTACATCTTTATTAAGTTTAATACATTAGAATTTGTGTGTAAGCAAAGGATGAACAAAAATCACTTTCTTTCTACTCCTTTATCATTTCTTTTTCTCTCATTCCCTCATCTCTATACCAGCAGACACATAAGCAGATCTATGGAAGCTTCCAGGTGCTGTTTTTCTTTGCCAGTGACTATAAGAATGTATGCTAGGGTGAGGGTTTCTTGTCCTTGGGGATGTGGAACTAAAGTTGCCAACTTCCTATTTGGGAATCATGGTAGACATATCCTTAGATTGAGAATTCTCCACAACCTCTTTCAGCCAACTATCCCTGGAAGTGTTGCACTCAAAAGTGGTACTTACTCTGAACATCTGATCCTGTGTGACTTCCGGAAGTCAGAGTTCCACAGGGTAAGTGGAGAGTAATTCCCCAGGCATCGGTGTTTGGTGGATAGTGTAGACAGAAATCAGGAAGCAGATGGCAAAAGAATCTCTGGCCAGGAATGAGAATATCTTTCTTGCTAAGTAAACAAGCTGGGTCTTGATCTAAATGACCAGAGCTTTCCTGAACATCCCGGAAGGATGTCTGTTCTTTAATCTGTTGTTGGAAAGCCAGCCTCACAGATCTTGGCCCAAGGGTGTATCAGACTCCAAATTTATCTTGCATTTTATTGTGTTCTCTTTGTTCCTGGGGGTCTTGCTGGATTTTCCTCTTACAGACTCTATAGGAGAGGATGGAACCACTTCTGGCCTGTATGTTATACTCTAATGACCCACTGGGAAAGCAGCTGCTGCCTAGGAACTGCCTTAAAGCTGAGCTCATTTTCTCTTTTGCTGTTGTCTTAAGAAAGTCTCAGGCAGGGATGGAAGATGTTAGATGACATACTTTTGCTTTTGTGATAATGAAAAGTAAGAAAAAGTCTGACAGAGCACTTCCAGCCAATGGGGGTTGGACAGAACAGTGTGAATAAGTCTCCCTAAGTCCACCTGGAGCTTGTTAGCATCTACAATCAAGAAGCGCTTTACTTAAGCTGCCTCCTCTTCCCCAGAGCAGAGGCAAAGACTCTAATGTCCACCTTTTGATTGTGGCTGAGCACATACGTTTAGTAAATATTTAACAAGCACTTTTAATGCGATGCCTGGTCACTTAAAACAAGTGCCTTCAAACATTGCTCGTTTAGACAGAGAAGCTTCAGGCTCTAGCAGGGAAGGAATGGAGGGCAGCTGCCAGCTGTCTGCAAAACCATGGGACCAGTTCCCTCCTCAGCCCTGTCCCTGCCTCTTCCCTCCCTTTTCCTGCACTCCCTCCTTGCCATCTTTAGTGCATGCTGTTACATGGAAACCTTGTAGTGTGTGTCAACTGCCACTGTGTCAGATAGCGGAGGTCGAGTTTACAGGCAAGAGCAGCTTTACGGATGTGGAACACTCAAGATTGGTGATGCTGCGTGTTCACAAGACACATCTGTATTCATGGCGTTCATGTTCTGTGGTCATCGACTTGAAAGTCCTAATGTATTTTTTTTGATATACAAATTATTTTTTTTTATTTTTTGTTATCAATCACAGGTTAGGTACTTTGCATCCCATGCGCAGCCCACCCACTGCCTCCCACCCTCCCCAACCCTCCCTCATCTCCTCCCCGCCCACTCCAAGTCC
>CM053744.1:53275524-53315236 GCA_028658305.1 Pachyuromys duprasi
ATTTGGGCCCATTATCTGTCCACCTATCCATCTGTCCATCCATCCATCCATCCATCCATTTTTCTGATATTTGCTGATGATTAAGATCAACAAAGTCATTAACTTTAAGTTGTGGGGCAAAGCTGACCCAAACTAAAATAAGACATTGCTAGAATCCCTTGTGTCTAGACCGACCATTAGGGGCTGTTCATGTTCTAGAAGTTCATTGGACATGCGGGTGTTTATTCTGGTCTTATGTCTTGTTAAACATTCCGCACTTTTAAGTTGCGTTCCGGCTGTGGCAGTGACATGAACACATCGAAGTGAATGTGAGCACTGAAGCTGAGAGAAGGAGCCAGGTGACTCTGAAAGTTGATGGCTTCTGTCTTACACAGAAGTTACATGTCTGGGGGCTCTATCCAGACAAAGCAGAGCTCCTTGGGTGAGGACTGGAAGTGGAGGAGGAAACAGTGCTTTCAAAGTATGGAATAGTCACCATCTTACTTCACAGGGTTCGATGAGGAGGTCTATCAGGAAAGGCTCTGGAAGAGGCGGCTTGAGAGAGTGGACTGTTTTCATTTGTTGCTAAAGCACTTGGTCAAGGGCCCATTGATTAGGTAAATGGGTATTGTCTATAAGTTAGGAATAGACACGTGGTGAGGAGGAAGATAAAGAGAAGATCCAAACTCCCAAAAAGAGGATGGAAAAATTGATGTCCTCCTGTCGGGAGAATTTGTTTCATGAGTTTGGACAGCTGTGGTCATACCAACAGAATCATTTGTTCAGTACTAAGCACAAACTGGGTGTCGCCTTAAGCATTCCTCACATATTAACTGCCTCTTTTAGAATACCTACCACATTAGGGTGATTGGCAGCTAGTACAACAGTTTCCTTAGCCTCTGTCTCCCTCAGTTTCTTTTCTGAGAAATGAGGATCATATAAACTGAGACAAAGCTTTTTGTGTTTGGCACTGTGTAGGGAAGACTGTAGAAGGTTGGTGGTATGAGCCAATCAAAACACTCAGTTCTTCCTATCTGACAGTCTAGGAAACCAGACACTCTGGAAAACCAAGGATCTGGGGGCATCCACCTTCCCCCAACTCATTTATCAGGACCCATTGGACATCACAGATCCTCCTTCACACAACCCCCGATCCATATCATTCTATCGTTCCCAGGTCTCTTGGGGTTCTAGAGTGGTCAGAGAACAACATTGTTTTATTGTCGCATAAATCTCTCTACTAAGTGTGTTCATGTGTGTGTGCCTCATGTAGGAGTCAGAGGTCATCCTCTGTGTGGGCTCCTAGGGTACTTCCCCCCCTTCATTTTTGAGATAGAAGTCTCTCAGTTGCCTGGAAATTGCCAACCATACTATCCAAACTGTTTAGAAAACCCCAGTGATTAATTTGTCTCTGCCTCCCCCGTATTAAGATTACAAGCACACACCAGTATGCCTATCTTATGTATGTGGGTTCTGGGGATTGAACTCAACTTCCCATGCTGACTTGGCAAACACTTTACTGATTGATCCATTCCTCCAGACTCTTGTGTGCCACCCAACTTAGCATGATGTCCCTAAGGTGGTAATCTCTTCATATCCCTGGCTCCTTGTTTCTGATTGGCTTTAAGTAGGCATTTTGCAGAGACTTGAATAAATAACCAAAACCCCATTAGCATCTCTGCAGTTTTCTTGATATTTGAAGTCCTAAGCCAAGGCGCCTCTGTTGTGAGCTTCCAGGTTTTCAAAGGAAGTTTAGCCTGGGGACTGGCCTGTTTTCACTTGCCCAGAAGGAAGGCTTAGAGAGTTAGCTCTCAAGGAATTGTGTCAACATTGAATTTCAAGCAATAGCTACCCTACCTAGAAGGCTCCCAAAGCAGCTTGGGTTTTAGTTTAAAGCTCAACTTTCATTAATTGATGGGATGGGTGCAGGTAGGAAGGACATGCTTTGGTAATAATAATACTCTAACTTCTTAAAATGCCACTATCAAGCCATCGTGGGAGAGCAATCTGGGCTGGATGAAGTGTAGCCACACGTTGAGTGCTCGCACCAAAGCCAAAGGGAGGAAAAGCCAGAACTATGAGCAGCCAGGTGTCTGGTGGATGCTGAGACACCAGAACTGGGTACTTTGTGCACAAGGTTGTTTTCTTTGTATCTACTAGGGAAGGATTTGTCTGAAGCTGGGGACTTAGTGGGAGAAGGCTTGGACAAAACTGGGGACTTGATAAACACTGTTATGGGTCAGTTGGGCTCTTCTGGGGCAAGCAGACATGCTTGGTTGTGTCAGAATAAGAGGACTTTGAGGAAGGTGATGTCAGTTCCAGAGAACTTGTAACAGCTGGGCCCTTGCACATGCAGATGTGGAGGTAAGTGAAGGAGTGAGATGAAAAATTTAGGGGACCGAGTTTCATGTTTCTCAGCCATGTGGACAGTTGGCACTCTCTCTCCCTCATCCTCTCTCTCTCTACCTCTCCCTTACTGCCTCCTTCTCTCCCTCTCTCTCTCTCTGCCCCCTAGCTCTGTTCTGTCTACTCCCTTTCTCAGCAATTTAAGGCTCATCATGTACCTAGTAATCCTAGAGGTGGTGAGTTAACTTCCTAGGGTGTCCCTAGACTGTTGAAAGGTGTTGCATAAATGTGCTACTCACCCCTCAACCACCCGTGAGACCATTTTGCATCAAATATCACCTGATGACTCAGAGCCAACTCTTTGAGGCTAAGCCCTAGATACCCAGAGCACTGAGCTGCTCATTAATGTCTGCCTATGTGCATGACTTCCTCCCCTCCCTCATTTTTCCATTTACTCACTGGGATAAAGTACCAAATACATCATGTGTGGACCAATCCCCAGGTTCTGCTTTGGGGTAAATCCAAACTGAGACAGTCTGGTATTATTTTTATGAGTCAGATCATGAGATCATATATTATGATCTTCATCCACAAAGGGTCTTCTATAGAGAAAATAGCTCAAAGGTCATTGATTCAGTAGGGAATATCAGTTTGGTGTGAAAATACTTCGGTGTTTAATAGACTGTTCCAGAATGCTGTGCTTTGTCCCATCTAGAAGCAGAGGCTGCAGAAAAATATATACCACATCACAGTCTCTGGGTTTCCAGGAGTATAAGACCCTTTCTGCTATCTACCTAGACCCTGTCTTGATGTGTAGGGACTAGTACTCTCAGTTTTCAGCATACTATGTGGTATTTTCCAAAACTCACTAGTCTCACCCTTTCCTTTCATCCCTCCTTCAAGCCATACTCACTAAGGTGAAGCAACGAAGCACCATCTTGACCCAATTTTTAATTATTAAAAAGGTACCAGAGCTAGGGATATGGCTTAGTGGTTAAGAGCACTGGCTGTTGTTAGAGAGAGCCTGAGTTCAAGTTCCAGCACCAACATAGCTGTTCAAAACTCCAGTTCCAGGAGATCTGATATCCTTTGTTTTTTTTTTTTTAAATCTCCGTTTACATTTCACAAATGTGGTGTGCAGATATCTATTCAGGGAAGACAGTCATACACATAAAATAAAAATAAATACAACTTTAAAATATCACATCTTTCCAAATGTGTCAATTAAAATAAACAAACAGCAATGGATAATTACTGTGACAGTTATCATTTATTATGATCACTTGGTTTTGAACTTGCAAAGATCAGGAGATGTCTACCTTAATCTGGTATTTTTAAAAAACTTAACAAACAAACAACAAAATACTGTACACTTAACACTTTTTTCTGGAACACCTATGTTTTCAACAGCCTTTATTTCACTTTTGCTTCAAGCATAGGAGCCTAGATGTTAGACATGAGCATCCAGCAGATGACCGGATTCTTCAATCATGGCTGTGGTGATGCATACATTTAGAGATGATGGGATGAGAAGTTGGCTGTTACTTTTGGTCTTCTGTTCAAGCTGTCATCAGAAGAGTGAATGTTGGATTTTTTCTTTTCTGTTGGGTGATGGGATGGGACACTGGGTTCAGCAACTGGGCATGCTATGATCTGGGGTATAGTCAATTGAATCTATTGCTTATGATTTCATAAGAGCGTAAACCAACAGAAACAGACTTTTGTTACTGTTATGTGACTGCAGCCCTTCCACTTAAGTGATTCATGTTTCGGACTTTTAAGGAAAGGGTTTCAAGTTTTATGGTATGGGGTAAGTGCTCTACATTTGCTTGTGACTTATATAGAAATCTGATGTTCTCAATACCAATGGTTCATTTCTCGTAAGACTGTTGAAGGTCCGAGCATATTCTGGGTCTAGCCATGGTCTGGCATTCCAAGCCAGCCCCATGTGAATCAGATTCTCACAGTCTTTCCACCCCAAGCAGTTTCTAAGTCTTTGTCCATTTTCTGGAGCCACATGATTCCTTCACACAGCATCCTGTCAGGCACAAGGTGGATGATTTACAGGGAAGGAGCCAGCCAGCCGGGAGCTAAAAGTGCTTATGATCTAGACAGGATTAAAAGTCACACAAACACTTTAAAAACATATTCTTCTTTTGTCTCATATCTCAACAACTTCCATTTGTTTAAGTTAGTGTTCTTCCACGTTGTGAGGTCCCGAGCTTAATGGAACATATTTTTGACAGGTAGAAAAAAAGAGAATGATTTAAAGCTGTGAAATTGGAAGTGATGCCTAAAAAGGTTTTCTTTCCTCCTGACTTATGTGAACATAGCTAGGCTTCTTTTGCAATAGAAAAAAAAACAAAATGTAGTAGCTTTAGATAACAAACAAACAAAAAAATGGCTTGTGGTTATGCTGGTTTCTTGCAGGTAAAATGCACATGATGTGTTCTAAGGCTAAAGACAAAGAAAAATGGCAGCTGAAGCCTGTAAAGGATGGTGGAGTCTGACAACATCTGACATAGAGAGGAAAGAATGGAAATCGGGATCTAGAACAGAGGAACCTGGGAACCAGGAGGAGCCTGGGTTGCTGTGTTTCTCTTCTTTCCTCTGAGTGACCCACACTTACCCTTCCTCCATATTCCTCTCTGCCCCCACCTGCAGTAACATGAAGGGAATGAATGAGGAGATGATGGCCAGGATTCTCCCTTTTCTCCCCAAATATTTTGGATTGCAAGGCTTCCGAGGGTTCAGTGCCATTAGAATGGATTAGCTCACAATCATTATGTACATTTCATAAAATGAAAATTATTTAAGCTTGTACTTTCTGGCACAAAGTATGCTCATGAATTTCTAAAATATTATCTCCTAATACACACAGTTCTCAAGCACAGAGCCTAGATGGAGCTACCACAGAGAATTAATAGAAAATATATGTGAGAGAGTACTATTTAATAAACCTCAGAGTCTGTAATTCTCAGGATTCAAGCCAACCTCGACCTTCCACTTATTAGCAGAGCATTCTCTCCACCCCACCTCCCCAGCTGGCTGTGCTCTAGGCTGGTTTGCAGCGAAGTCCACCTACTATCAGTGGACGTGGGGGAAGATGAGGGAGGAGCTTCCTGGAAGCCCGGAGCCTAGACTTGTGTGCTGATAGCAAGGACGAGACATGCTAGAGGAAGAGGAAAGTCCTCTGTTCACTTTGTGCCCATCTGTACTTGTCTTCCTATCAGCAGGCTCTTGGGCACATCCTGGGTGGTTTTGTCTGCTCACGCTTCATTATCCAGGTCATTGCTGTGCAGTGATTGAAAAAGATTACTGATTTTTTTTTTGAGGAAAAATAATGATCTCCCGTGTACTTCTGGAGGTACATAGGCCTGCCTAAGATTTCAGGTACAAAGCCTGACATCTCCAGCACAATGGTGTGAGAAGTAGACCTTGACCTCTGCAGATGTCATTTAGGCATATGAATGGGCTGCAGCTTGTACCAGCCTTCTCTGTAATTCTGCATGCCAGGTACCGCAAGGCATTTGCACAGGTTATCCTTATTGCTTGGAATGCATGAACTTGGTGCCCCAAATCCCTGTGGCTTGTCACAAGTGGGAATCGCAATCAGACACATGGGAATCTGATCACACACCATCTGATCCACAGACATCTTCCAGTATCACTCAGGGTCATACTGGTCTCCTGCCATTGTGCTATTAATGCACTTTGTTCCCTGACAGTTTCATGCATGCAAGCCCAATCTTAGCAGGAGTAAAGCTCCCCATGTCACAAAATCCCTAAAATGATAATCTTGTGTCTATAATTCAGGATGTCACCAACTTTCTTCTGTCTTCTCCTTTACCTAGTAGAACCTTCCTCTGGCCCTCATTCCCTGGGGGTCAAAACTGGAAGAGGCAGAAAGGAAAGGTTCAGCTACCGCGAGATTGGGCACACCTCCTCCGTGACCCAAGTGGTACTGTTTAATCCAAGGACATATTCACGTGCTTAGCCACCAGCCTGGCGCCTGAGTATGTGCCCTACAAAAATATGAATAACGAGGAAGGGAGGAAGTCATTTGGAAGTTGATTTTGTTCGCCAAGTTAGATCCTTTGGTCCTACAATGCTAGGCCACACATAGTCTCCCTTCATTCATTGTTCTTTCTTTCATTCCTTCACAGAATCACTTTTCTTTCCACATAGTATATAAATGCAGCTGGTCAAGCTAAAGGCTGCATTTTTTCCTTTATTTTATTTTATTTTATTTTATTTGGAGGCAGGGTCTCCCATCTCCCTGGCTGGTCTTGAACTCTCTATGTAGCCAAGGTTGACCCCAAAGTTCTGATCCTCCTGTCTCCACCTCCTGTGTGCTGAGCTTACAGGTACATACCACAATGCCTAGCTAATTCTTTCCTTTTTAAAAAGAGATGTAGCCCTGTGTCCTTTGAATGACTCCAAATGCCAGGGTTATGTCAGCTGAAGCCCCCCGAAGACTCCATTTAAAGACTAGAAACCCCTGGAGGAGCCATAAGAGTCCCCTCACAAGGATACTGCTGTTACTTCTACATCCAGTGGGAAGCCTCCTCATCGTTAGCTCATTTCAAGAGGTTTTCATTGAGTGCTCAGTGCTAAATGTTTCAAATGGAACTCATTCCCTACTCTTTCTATTTTAACTGTCAAAAATCATAGTCCGTATTGTTTCTGACTGACTGCTCACCAGTATCTCCCGCCGACAGTCCCTTTCTTCCATCCTAGGTGGGCTCTGATGATGCCAGCACCAACAGGGAGCTACATTGTGAGCGGGTATTTATTATGAGAAAATCAGGTGCCATAGAGAAAAATAATTGCCTTTGTAAGTGTATAATTTTTATACGATGAGCTTTTCCCTGTGAAGGCATTCTTAGGGGGGTCTAATTGCAAATTCTTGGTGTTAAACACACCTCTCAAGACTATTTCATGGTCCAGATTTCTGACTGCCATTTCTTCCTGTGGGCCAGGGAAAGGAGTAAGACAGAAATAAAATTGCATCCAGCTTCTACATGGGCTCAAGCCTGTGCATTTCCTAACATTGGTTTCTCCTCATGCTGGCTTGAGTATTACATAAAATTATCCCCATTAAACAAGAACAGAGATTTCCACATGATGTCAGTAACTTCTCATGTTAGAATAACTTTGTGTTTGTCAGACACAGGTCTGTGTGACGCCAGTGTAAGAGCTTCGTTGGGAATAGACGGACTTTGACAATATGTCTTGATATCAAACTTAAAAATAAAGTGTTCCCCCAAAACTGGCTGCCGCAAAATACTTTCCCCATCACCTCAGCCCACTAGCCCACCATTACAGTTAGTGTCCTGAAGACAGGCCAGCATTTGGGGGTACCTGAAACATACATTCACTCTCTCTAAAATGTCAAGGAATAATTGTGGAGTTTAAGTCATGGTCCATGGTGAGAAATTTGCAAGACTCATAAATCGAAAGCTAAATTACCACCAGGTCCAGGCTGTTTTCAAGAACTGAAACGCTCCCCTCAACTTGGAAGGAAATAAAAGCAAGCGTGACCTGGTTCTCAGGGACACAGCACAGTGTCAAAGCTAGATACAGTGTCTATGACCAAAGATCAAGAGCAGCAATGGCCAAAGATGCCTTCTGCAGATCAGTTAGCCCCAAGCTCAACTTCTCATCCTGCTGATACAGTACTCCCCTCTGGTCTGAAGCCATGGGTGTAGTTTGAAACCCATAATGTAAACATATGATACGTGTTGTGTATGAATTAGACACAGTATGAGATCAACAGTAACTAGTAACAAAATAGAGCTGTTATAACAATATAATGAAACTTACTTAGGGGCTGGAGAGATGGCTCAGCAGTTAAGAGTGCTTGCTGTTCTTGGAGAGGGCTGGAGTTTAGTCCCCAGCATCCACAGCCAGTGGCCCCCATCACATCTAACTCCAGTTCCAGAGGATCTGACACTCTCTTCTGGTCTTCAAAGATGCTGCACCTTTGTGTGCATCCCCAGTCCCCAACTACATTTACATGAGATTTTAAAGAAAAGTGAAATCATATATGTGTCTGTGTGTTATTTAAGTAAATGAATTGTTCATTTCTGGAATTTACTATTTAATGTTTTGGGACCATAGTAGACTTGGGAGCAAATGATAGCATGGAAAGCCAGAGCGTACTGATTGCTGGTCAACCTGAGCCAATGTAGAGCCACTTTCCTAGGGTTAAAGAGCTTAGTGCCTGATGTTTGAAGCATGGCAGAGGCCAGCACAGTAATGGCAATCGCCCTGATGTCATCTTCCTTCTCGACCACTCTCTGATTTGTTCCAATAGATAGGACAAATTCGCATCCCATTCCTCCTCAGAATTTCTCAGTGCAAAATGTGAGCTGTCTTTTGTGTATAAAAATAAAATATTATGGTCTGGGTGAAAAATTGCCCCCCCCCCCACACCAGGGTAATGTGTTTGAAAACCTAGTCCCTGTCTGGCAGTGCTGTTTTAGGAACCTGTGTGCCCTCTGTGGTGTGGACTGGAGCTGGTGGAGTTAGGTAACTAGGGGATGAGCCTTGAAGGTGACACCACCTCTGGTTCCGGTCTCTAGTCCATGCTTTCTGGTCTAGCCTAAAAGTCTCCATCACACTTTCCACTGTAAAGAGGAACTTCACGTGCCTTCATGCCATGGTAGACTGTGCCTTCTAAACCACCAGCCAGGGTGACCTCTCTGTGCTCATTTGTGTGCTTGTGTGAGTCCATGTGTATATGTGTGTGTGTGGTGCTTGTGTGTGCACCTGCATGCCTATGCATGCATGCACATATATGTGTGGTGCACGTCTGCATGTGTGTCTGTATGTGTGTGTCTGTATGTGTATGTGGTACATGTATGTGTGAACACGAGTGCATGTGTGCCTATGTTTAGGTGTCTGTGGAGACCACAATAACCCACCAGCTCCCCTTTATCTAGAGTTACAGGTGGTTGTGAACTGCCCGACTTTGGGGCTAAGAACTGAACTCACATCCCGTGCAAGAGCAGGAAACACTCAACTGCAGAGCCATTTCTCCAGCCCCAGCCTCTCCTGAGTTCTTTTCATTGGGCATTTGCAATAGGACAGATCAAAGCAACAGAGCCTGTGCTTCACACTGAGGGCAAGTTAGCTTTTGTGGTGTGTGTTTCTGTACCCACCAGCTAACCTCAGCCAGCAGTGAGCAGCTCTCCCTGCTTCACCATGCCTCTGCCTGTGCATTAATTTAGCTGCTCTTCCTCAGCTTGATGATTTCGAAATGCAAGCCTCTGCATACTAGCTGGCCTCTATGCATCTCCCATGCATATTGCTAGGTAGACATGAATACCTAGATTTTTCTTTTGTGATATGAGCTTTATGGACAATGAAATGCATAAATCTCAACTGACTTATCTGAGTACACACACAAGCATGCATGCACACAGGTACTGATTGAGCCCAGGCACCCACTGAGCAAAGATCCCTCAGAATTTATCTCAGTTTATTCCAACCCTTTATTCCCCGGAGTAGTGAATCCAAGTGAATTTGCTTCAGAATTTGGCATTCTGAAGCCACGACTCACAGGTCTTTCATGGAGAAGCCCCCTCACTCTATGATACAGGTAGGTTTCACTCATATTGTAGAACCAACATTCCTACTGGTGAAAACTTTCACTGTGTTTGAGTTGTATTTCTGGTGTTCCTTAGCCTGATGTCGGATTCCCTGCAACAGACCCTTATGTGCCCTCCATGCCTGGGATTTTACTTCCTTGGATCAGGGCATGCATTGTGTACTTTCTAACTGTTCTCTCCTCTCCAGCTGTTTATTATACCTGGCCTTTTTCCCCCAGGGGTCAGCTTCTGTGGACCATCTTGGCCAAGTCTGCCAACATTCTCTGCTTTGGGTGCTGAATTGATTTCCATGCATTGGGGTTTTGTTCATGATGTTTGGTTCTTCAACGAGGTCTGAGTGAGAGAAGGGTTAGGGGGCTGATGCTGAATCAATGAAGAATGAAAAAAATGAGAGAGGTCGAAGATGAAGGCTCAGGAGGGCAAAGACGTCTAAGAGAGGGATGCTGTTGAGAACAGTCACTCCTCTGTGTAAGTACCCTGAATGCAAATCAAACAGTAAGATGTCCCTTGTGGCTGAGGGGAATGCAGCCCCTTCAAACAGCATATGTCTCTTACTCTAGAGACGTCAGTGCCTCCCTGCTGACAGGGACAGCATTTTATAAGGTGTTTGTTTATTCAGTTCCTTCCTGTGATCCACTTGTGGGAGGTGCCAATAGATATTGCTAATTGCCAATGGTGACTCTTACCTGGAACATCATTGCAGCAATTAACTTTATTGATATTTTGAGACTGGACTTACTGTGTATTTGACTGGATTGATCGTTTATGCCTGTCAACTTGGCTTTCCAAAGAATGGGAGATTTATTACATTTTATTTCCACCCACAACATGACACCATCCACTGATGTTCATGGTGGAAGGTGCTTCTTTTGTCTTCAAAAAGATGCTGTTTCGGGGATGCCTATGTTTATTTCTTTTTACAACCCACTAAGTCCAGTGCTGCCTGTATGCACAGTGGTGAGAACTCACCCATTGCTCTGGAGTATGGGCAACCCACCAGTGGCCACGCTGTGGAGAAAGATAGTTTTCTGCAGAGAGAAACTTGTTTTAGCTCCTCAGGTAGAGGTAGGACATCAGGAGCCAAACCCAGTTCATGAGGAAATATTGACTGGCTTAATCTTGTTCAGACCTTGTGCAGGTAGCCATCCCCACCACGAGTTTATGAGTGTGATAGCTATGCCAGTCCAGAAGGCAGCACTTCACAATAATCGTCCCCACTCTCCAGCTCTTCCTATTCTTTGATATTCCCTGAGCTGTGTCGGTGTGTGTGTGTGTGTGTGTGTGTGTGTGTGTGTGTGTGTGTGTGTGAGCATGATGAATGAAGAGGTCTCATTCTTAGGGCTAAGTGCTTAACAATCACCTTAGCACTATGACCAGCCACAAGTCCTTGAACTAGCTGTTACAATGAAAAAAAAGAAAAGCTTTTTTGACTAAGACTGGGGGAAGTGCTAATTTATGGGCATAGCCAAAAATAGTTAGAAGGCATTTGGACAACATGTCCTTCACTATTGATACCTTGATACCTATCTTGTTCTTTATCCTTTCTTCAAACTCCCCAGTGAAGGGAGGCCTATTCATCAGACCTCTAGCCCAATGCTTCTTATAGCCAACATGTCCAACACATCAATTGGAGGTGGAATATGAATGGACACAGGGCATGCCTGATGATCTTCCTCCCTCCTCCCCCACCTCTGTGTATGTGTGTGTGTGTATATACATGTTTGTTGGGGATGTGCACATGCACCCATGTATACGTAGTCAGAACACAACCTCAGGTGTTATCCTCATGACCCTTTCAACTTTTGTTTAAGACAGGATCTCTTCTCAGTTTGGAACTTTGGCAATAAGGCTTGATTTGCTGGCCATTCAGCTCTGGGGCTCTACAGGTCTCCACCTTCCGTCTCGCCATCAATGGTAACACAAGTGCACACCATCATACCCAGCATTTTTCTTGGTTTCTCATGCTTGCTCGTTAGGCCTCTACTGACTGAGCCATCTCCCCATGCCCTACGACCTCTTACGGTTCCCTGCCTTCCAGATCCAGAAGGAGTTCTCATTGAGACAGGGTCTAACTCAGCCCAGTGTTCATACCTTCAGAATTATGTATCTCACAATTAAAGGGGAATCTCAAATACCCCTTGCTTTCTCCTAAGGGCTGGGCACAAATGTTCAAGAGTGATCCTTGTAATGACATCTTGCAAGACAGCCAGTAAATTTGAAGTAGAGCATTGGCCCCTGAAACAGCATTAGTGGGAATCTATTTTGGCTAGGTGTAAGCTTTTATAGGGTCACCGTGTTGCCTTCAACTAGTCTGACCATTTTACATCACTTAGATTGAAACAGGCCCATCATGTCACAGGCAAATGGCTTTATCATATTTAATTAACCCAACACCATGTAATAATCTCCTTGGTAATTACCCCTCACTAGCCCTTGAAAGCACACTGCAACAAATACATCATCAAAGTTGCAGCTATACTTAAACTGATTTGATGCAGCGCAGAAAGGAATATTGACAAGTTGCCTCGCAATGCTAATTATACTGAGGAAATGTAAACGGCTTCATCAGGAAAAGAAAGAGCCAGATGGCAGGTTTGTAGATACTGTATGTTCATGTGTTAAGAGATGGTGTGTTAAAAGGCACCCTGCCCTCTGTGTTAGGGAAAGAGGAGGAAGAGCTATCTGTTCCTTTATTGATGCTAAACAGAACCTCCCTTTGCAGACACTGTCTGGGAAGTGGCACTGTCATAGCCTACCCTTGTCATACACCACTCCTGGTCCTCTGAATGTGTACATGTATCTGTGCGTATTATAATATATAAGACATGCATGGTATTTTTCTTTCTTTATTCCCTGAATTGCCCTCCTGATTCCCCTCCCACCATCTTTAAACTCTTCTTCCTACATAACTCTTCTTCTTTTGATATTGTGCTTGCATAGACATTTCTTTGTTTTTGGTATGTCTTTGTGTTTGTGTATATGCCATCTGCATGTGGGTACTCCTGGAGGCCAGAAGAGAGCCCTGAACCTGCCAGTGCTGGAGATCTAGGCATCATGAGCTGTCCTATATATGTGCTGGGAACTGAACCCAGATCCTCTGTAAGAAAGAACAAGCTCTCATCCCCATTGGGCCCTGTCTCTAACCTCTCTATTTATATAGTAAATCTGCACTCTGAATGTGTGAGAAATCACATGATTTTTGTCTTTAGATACATATTCAGTGGCAATAAAATTTACATCTCACACTGCCACCCTAAATATGCTTCTATTCAGTGTAAATGTGATGGTTTTCCTATGATGGCAGCTGGCAGAGTTGAAGAAGAATGTTGTTTTCTGTGCTGGCCCAGTCTCTCCTTCATGTTTGTCGATGAGGGCTTCTCGTGGCAAGACACATTCTTACTAGTTGGTACATCAGTAAGTCTTCATTGAGTGACCTTGTCAAGTCATCAGCAAGAACACACTGAAATTAGAAAGCAAAATGTAGCTGGAAACAATGGACTGAAACCCAAGGAATGTGACAGCCTTGGTCAGAAAAGAAATTTGATTTCCAAGGTGAGATTTGGCAAGCCCTTGAATGTACTGCGTAAACAGCAAGGAAGAGTGAATTGGATTTCAATAAGCTGAGTTCTGAATCCCCCTGCTTTGGAATTGCACACCTCGGTGCCCAGCTGCTGTCTCTAGCTAATTTTGTTGGTGCTGAAGTGTCAGCTGAAGCATCACTGTGGCTTGGACAGTTCTCATATGAATCAGATTTTTTTTTCTTTTTTTCTTTTTTCTTTTTTTTTTTTTTTTTGGTGAAGTTAAACAGTACTCATTCTTGACATAGCTGCGCCTTTAGCCTTCCTTAGTAAACAGACTGAGAAAACAGTGGAAGAGTTTAAATAGTAGTGGTCTCCTTTGCTTTTTACTTGTGTGTTTATGCATGCATGTGTGTGTACGTGCGTGTGCATGCATGCTCAAGCATACGCACCTGTGGGCTCATTTACTTCTACATGCTCCTGTACATGTGTGTGCAGGTACTGGTGTATATGCGTGCACATGAACATGCATGTTCATGCGTATAGAGGGGATAACCTTGTGTTTTGTTTCTCTTGCCCTATCTACCATGTTTTATTTGAGACAGTGTCTTTCATTGGCATAGAGCTTGCCAGGTAGGCCAGAACTGGCCCACATGAGCCTTAAGGCTCTGCCTATCTCCACCTCCCAACACACACACAGCTTCTTTCTGTGGAATCTGAATGGTTGACCTTGGTTTTCATGCTTGCAAGGCAAGCTCTTTATCAACTAAGCCATATTCCCAGGCCCTCTTCTCTTTGTGTTTGTGTATGTGTGTGCTTGTGCACATTGAACTGTTGTGATTCAATCAATTAAGCAGAATGATTTTTATTATAAAAGTGACTCTCCTTACTTCAATAAAAATTGGAACATAAGAAAAGAGAGGCTATGGTGGTTTGCATAAGCATGGCTCCTACAAGCTCGTATATTTGAATGCTTGGTCACCAGGTAGTAGAACTGTTTAAAAGGATTAGAAGGATTAGGAGGCGAGACCTTGCTTGAGGAAGTGTGCCACTGGGATAGGCTTTGAGATTTCAAAAGTCCATGCCAGGCCTAGTCTCTCTCTGTCTCTGTCTCTTTCCTCTGTCTGTCTCTTTCTCTTTCTGTCTTTCCATCTCTCTTTCTCTGTCTGTCTGTCTGTCTCTGTTTCTGTCTGTGCTGTCTCTCTCCTTCCCTCTCTCCCTCTGTCTCTCCATCTCTCTTTCTCTCTGCCTTTGGATCAGGATATAGCTCTGAGCTCCTTCACCAGCTACATGTGTGCTACCATGCTGCCTTCCATGATGATAATGGACTAAATCTCTGAAAATATAAACCAGTCCCCAACTAAATGCTTTATAAGAGCTACCTTTGTAATGGTGTCCCTTCACAGCAATAGAGCAGTGACTAAGACAGGGGCTAGATAGATGGGTCAGTGTTAAAAACACTGGCTGCTCTTCCTGAAGACCCAGGTTCAATTCTAGACATCCATATGGCAGCTCACGACTATTTGTAACTTTGTATAAACACCATATTTTGGCCTCTGTGGGCACAAGACAAGCACATAGTGCATATACATAAAATATCTATACACATCAAAAATTAAATGTAAATATAAAAAGGTTAACCTGGAATGAATGAAAATAACTCAAAGGTTGAATTCCCAAGAATATTCTCTGTGAGAAGTTTCTCTCAGCTACTCTTGAGTCCTCCTTGTGTAACCCATCTTTGAGATATTTTATTTAGTTTTTATATTGTTTGATATACCACCAACCATATATTTTTTATCCTGCTTAAAAATCATCATGAGCATTGCCTATATAATTCCATATGCAATAACTGTGCTTTGTGCTGTTATTGCCATTCTGGAGACAGCTGTCATTTCATGAATTTCACACAGTCACTTCTCAATTACTGTATCACATCTCTTCCCTTAGATATGCTATATTTTAGTTAAGTGTTTCCTTATTGTGGCACATTTGTTTTCAATGTTTCTGAATTTTCTTCTCTGTATATTTAAAAAAAGAATAAGTTGTGATTTCAGTGAAAGTAACATTTGTTCATAAACATTCTCATTTTGTTTTTATAATTTCTTGCATACATTTTAACAACCACAGACCTTTCCAACAAATAACAGCCCCAGAAAAACTTCCCTATTGCTTTGTGTCTTCCCATGAAGATGGAGTTGTCTTTCAAGTTATCACTAAGATACTATGGCTGGTGGGTTGACCAATTAAAATGCATTATGCAATGATTATATGCACAGCCTTGTGTTGACATGACCTGTTTGTACATGTCTTCCTGAGTTCAGATGTCTTTACTTGGGAAGAGTATATTAAACTGACATCATCAGCTCCAGTATTGTTGATGATAAAGTAGAGGTTAGCTGGTGGCTTTTGGAAAGGGTACTCAAATGATCTGTTTTACTACCAAGCATTATATTATATTATATTATATTATATTATATTATATTATATTATATTATATTATATTATAGTGCATAACTTAGATATTGTACATAGAATCATGCAATGTTATATATTTTATATATCAAATTACATGCTATTATATAATATATTAGTAATATAATAATAAATATTATATAAGTGTTTACTTACCATAATTGTCCTGAGTTAACTGATTCCCCAACTCTTCACCACAAAGTGGAGACAGACTAGTAAAGACCTTGAACAAACAGAACCATAGAACTCAAAGAAATTTCTCAAGGCCTGCAGTTGGTGTCAGAAGCTGGATGG
Organism: Pachyuromys duprasi; assembly: GCA_028658305.1. Taxonomy (NCBI): domain Eukaryota; kingdom Metazoa; phylum Chordata; class Mammalia; order Rodentia; family Muridae; genus Pachyuromys; species Pachyuromys duprasi. The sequence continues at coordinate 53,291,753 of CM053744.1, forward strand.
ACTTAATGCTGGTCCAGCTTTTGAAGACAAACTCATAAGCAGTGTTGTATATGGTTCCTGGGAAGAGAACTTGTTGGTCACACCTTCTTAGCAGATTTTTCAAGAAACCCTGTGGAGAAGTGGGTAGGTGTGGGAAGAGAGGTGGCTGACAAGAGCTTGGTATCAAGCAAGTCCCATGAAGGCATTTTGGCTTTCTCTTCCATGGGGACTAACTAGGCATGATAAGTTCACGCTTCAGTGTTGAGCCCATCAGGAGTAAGAGAACATGAGTTCCCATACCTTTGAACTAACCAGTTTGGAGACCAGGGCTGTTGGTAGAGGAACATTCATTCCTGGAAACTCCTGAACATAACTATAAGCAAAGCAAAGCCAGGCAGGCTGGATGCACTATTTTTTTTATATATAAAAGAGAGATACAGGTGCCCTTGGTGTGTTTTGGTGATAATGGCTTGTGAGAACTGGATGTTAAATAGGAAGTTTTTGAGCTAGATGATCTGACATGGGTAGCTTGAAAAAAAATGGTGGAGAGTACTTATACTAGAGGGAAATTAGCCAATGTTCTAAACTAGGACTTCCTCTCACTAAATAGGAGCAGTTGTTAAATATTTACTAGCCTACAATTGCAGGTGCTGGTTTCCAGGAACAAAAGCACACTGGGAGTCTGTATTCAGCAAAATGTCGGAGAGATTCAGGGAGATGGGATGCAGGTGTAGCAGGATGGTGTTTACTGCTCCTCTAATCTATAGTGCCTGGGCAGTAGCAGAAGGTCCACACTTGGACATATGCACAGGCAAGAGAGGGGAGAGAAACTAGTGAGAAGAGCAGCCTGCTGGATTCTAGGTCAGGGTATTTGAACTTGAGCTGTTTGGATATGAGCAGTGCTCAACAGACAAAACTATGAACAACAGAGATGCTAGCACAACTAAGCTATTGGAGATATGTAATGGGAGGGATATAGTAATGGCTGACCTTACTAGGAACCTTAGGAGGGAGATTTTGTTGCTCATTTTGTTGGTCATTGTCATCGCCATTGTATTGGTTAGCTCTAGTTGCCACCTTGATACAACCTAGAATTACCTGGAAAGAGAGTTCTTAATAAAGGATTTTCTATGTTGGATTGGCCGGTGAGCATCTATGTAGTAGACTATCTTAATTAAGCTGATTGGTGAGGAAAGAACCCATTTCACTGCGAGTGATGTCAGTGCCTAGTCAGGGGATGCTGAACTGTGTAAGAGTAAGAAAATAGAGCAGAGGACAAAGTTAATATACACACATCTATTTCTCTCCTGCCCTTGACAATAGATATGATATGACTATCTATTTCAAGTCCTTGTCTTGGCTTCTCCATAATAACTGACTATGAACAGGATCTGTAAGCTAAAATGAACCTCTCCCCAATCTAAGCTGATTTTTGTCAGGGTATGTTATAATTGCAGAAAATGAAACCAGAACAATCATCTCCATCATCCCTTGTTAACAGATGATGAAGTTAAGACTTGGGTAGGGGTATTGGTTCAGCATCATAGTTGGAAAGTTGATCTTTGAAATCATTAAGTCCAATTCCAAAGGCCAAGCTCTTAATTATTATCCCAGCATGCTTCTCTGGTCCCATTTCCTATGAACTATACTCATGTGGTGGCCATTGAGAAGAGTCAAGAGTACCTGGATCTTCCATCTTGGATTGCCTTGGACAATTCTCAGAAATGATTCAAAAGGAGCATGGAAACCCAGTAGTAGTGGTTTGGTGGGAAGAACTGTCACTTAGGTTTCATTAATTGATGGGGCTCTGAGCTGGCTATTTTTACCTTCCAGAATCAGCTCAGGTTTGACCAAAGCAAGGAGGCAGAGGTGGAGAAGGGTGGATGGTCAAGCCAGCAGAAATACTTACAGTTGGATGGAGTGAATTCTTTTTGGCTCTAGAGATTAACACCTCTCTGTTTGTGGCCTTTCTTGGCCACAAGAACCCCGCTTTATATAAGTTCCCATTTCTTCTCTCTACTTTTCCCACCTATCACCATGATGGACAAAAGATCATAAAGGTTGTCACACTGGCTACATTCCTCTTCTACTGCTCCATTTTAGCTTCACAGAAAACACTGCTGTTGGTAATCCTCCAGGGGAAGCATTGATAATGGAAGGTCATGACCCTGTGAGTTATTGGAGGAACACTAGGCACTTCCAGCTCTGCGTTTTAAGGCACACTTATGGTCTAGGGGTACTTTCAGAAGTAGTAAGTCTCTAGCACATTCTAGGTTTTCCTCTAGGTGTGTATATTCATAGGCATGAATGGCCTCTCTCTTCATGAAGAACATTGGGACCCCTTATTAAGTGTTTCCATTTGCCAAAGGTCAACTCTGGTTCTTATGCTGTTCTGTTTGCAGTTTCTTACTTTACTTGACTTATAAATGAAACTTTTACCATAGGTAGATGTGTAGAGGAAATGTTTAGCATACCGCATTCGGTACTATCTTCATTTGGGAGCATCCATTGTAGGCCAGAGGTAGAGGTCAGGGTGACTGTGTTACTCAACTGCGGCAAACTGAATATAAAATTTTGCTTATTGTGTTAATTTCTTTTCTGGTTGTTGTAACTCCTTAAGGAAGGAAAAGTTTATTACAATTCACAGTTTGAAGGTAATGTTATTGTAGTGGGGAAATCAAGGCAGCAGGGCCGTGAGGCCACTGGTTTCATTGTATCCACTGTCAGGAAGCAGAGAGGTGAATTCTGGTACTCATCTCGTTCTCTCCTTCTTGTTCAGAACAGAAGCCCAGCCCATGGTGTAGAGCCATCTGTGTTTGGGATGGGTCTTCTCATATCTATTAATCTAATCTACATATCCCCCCACCCCCCGCAGCTGTGCCCAGTGGCTTGTTTCCTAGGTGATTCTAGAACCTGCCAAATTAGTGACCAATGTTACCCACAACCCTTAGGCTGAAGCCATCGGATTTCCTCTTCCTCCATCGAGGGACATTGCTTCTGTTTACACACAGTGACTCATCCATGTTGTTTCCCGAAAATACTTTTTCATCGATTGTCTAATTATCTGCCCATGGAGAGGTGCTGGTGTGCTGAGCGGTCAAGAGTGGGTTCTGGCAGCATATAGTTCTTCTCTTTATATCGGTACAGTTTTAGCACAGCTGTCCCTTCTCCATCTGCCTTGGCCTTCCCATCTGTGCATCATGAATACTTACAGTCCCTGCTTCATAAGTATTTGTGAGACATAGTATGTCTGTGTATCAGCCCTTACAAGTCTGCTTGGTGCACAGTAAGCGCTTGATGAGGCTTAAATTAACCTTCAGAACAGGATTATTTTCTATGCAACAGTGTTTCCCATGAGGCCGTTTCTGTGCTAACCCTTCTATGCAGTTTTTCTCTCACATCACCTCCCTCTTGTCATTATCTTACATTAAACTCTTCTCAGTTTCTGGCCCCTCCTGAAAACACAGTAGGCCCCACCGTGCCTACTGTTGGTGAAAGGGTGATGTGGTCTTGGCAATGGCTTGCCTTGATATGGACAGGAAATGGGTCACCTGTATCTACACCCATAAGCAACTATGACGCCCAGGCCCCTACTTGAAGATCCCGACATGCTGACCCTGTCATAGGCAGTGCAATGGTTTGGGGAGGCAATGTGTGCTAGCCTCCACTTGGTTGTGACTTGCAGCACTCTTTTCAGCCCCAAATTCCTCACCTGTGACACCTGCATGAGCCTCATCCAGCTGGCTGCAGTTGCCCCAGCACAGGGAGCCGTCGGAACACAGCCACTGTAACGAGCTGTGACAAAGCCAACACAGCCCTGTGACACAGTAACGACAGCTCTGGATTTGGTCACACACAGAATCATAGTCCAGGTCTGAAGCTTACCAGCTGTGTGATGGGAGACCCCACCTCTCTCGCTTTCATGTTCCTCTCTGGTGTGACAGAGTAGACTTACACCTACCACATTGGCCATGGCCAGGGCTAAACTGCTGGGCTTTCCTGAACTCTTCGTAGGGAAGTGGTGTGTTAAAGCATGTTGCATCTGTGGAGGGCAGTGCTGTCAGAGGAAATATTTGCTACCCTGCCCCCCTTGCCAGGCAAGCTTAAGCACCAGTTTAGGATCTTTAACTGGCAAATGAGTAATGAAGCACAAGGAAAAACCCAGGCAGTCTGGCTTCTTGGCCAGCGATCTTAAGTACACCACAGTCTTCCATAACTTGAGGAAACTCCCAGCATGGCGCCAGGCACACAGTTAACTCCTCAGGTGTTAGCAATTAGGTGCATGTTGAAGGACAGGCCCTTGAGCCCATGACTATCCTTCATTCTCATTTGGATGAGAACAGACAGCTCTGTTTTGTGAATGGATAAAGGGAGCAGAAGGAAGGGGTGGTATATAGTACTGGCTTCTTCTGAGGTTGACTTCTGCAATACACACTGCCCAGCATAGAACTGGGGCTCACTTAGTAGAGCCCCTAGGCTGGTCTTAAGAAGTAGCCTTGCTTGGGAGATTCTCTGAGTCTCTGGCTTCCTCTTGTAGTAAATGGGGTCCACAAAGGGACCAGCTGGACTTTCTGGCAGCTACTGTACTGTGCAAACAGCCTGCAAATGAGCCTTCCTTTCAAATTAGGATCTCAGTGCTGTCAGCAGCGTGTTTGGGGAGCCCCGGTTCTAACTGAATAAGGGAGTTAAACCCTAGTCCTGTCTGGTTTTGTTTTCATTGCACCAAGATGGCCTGGTGATGGGATTGGGTTGCTTTCCAAATTGAACACCTGGTACTTCATGGTATAATAAGACACCATTGGGGGAACTGCTGCACTAAACTAGACTGTATGCAGTGGCTTTGTTTCTCTTGTCCCCTAGCAGAGAAGAGGTAGGAGGGCCCAGTTCATATTGGATGGAGGAAAGAATTAGTAACATTTTACACGGCATCAAAAAGTGAGTCGTCCCTGGCTAGTCCTGGAGTTTGTGGCTAGCTTCTGTTATGGGTCAGACACTGCCCTTCATAATACCCTATTTACCTTTCCAAGGAAACAAGGGAGGTAGCAACTTTTACACCTATATTACAAGTAAGGGAACTGAGAATCAAGGAGGTCAGACCTGGTGAGGGTCAGAATATATTATAGAAAATTAAACGCAAGTCTCACAAGGACTCAGAATTTAGAGTAGACATGGCCATGAGGCTTTAATGCTATACAACTTTGCATCATGTCCTCTATAAATGGCACGCTCTGAACTGTGTGTCTCAATCTGCCATGACTGGATTTGAGTGGAATCACCTGGCAGCTAAAGTAAGTGTTGTTATTCCAGAAAATTCAGCACTATAACACATGTGTATACATATATGTATGTGTATATATGTATATATATGTATATACATATATATACATATATATATATATATATATATGCATACACACATATTTTCAAGGTTTCTGGGTATCAAGTCACTGGATATAGCTTAGTTATTCCCAAGAGTAACATCAAGGCTTCATTTGTACAAGTCTGGTAGGTTGGTTTCTGAATATACCCATGGGGACGAGGGAAGGAGTTTGTCTTTTGACGTTTGAGGACTGCATGCCTTTGTTGCTACTTGGCTGTTGGGTAAGGCAAGTCCTCAATCTCTTGCTCTGTGGTCTCTCCCAGAGGGCATCAGTACTTCACGGAGGCAAATGAGGAAATCAGAGGGATGGAGGGGTGTCATTGACTCCAAAGTTCAGCCCTTCCACAGCTTCATCATGAAAGGCAATGTTCAGCTCCATCAAAGCAAATCACCAAATCGTGATCCAGCTTTATGAGAGGGTGTTTCAGGAGACCAGGCACCTGGGAAGGCAGATATTACTGAGAGCCAGATGCTGCCTAACAGAATATCCGCAGCTACTTCGATACAAAGCAACACACTGGGATCTGATGCCCTCTTCTGGCATCAGGTGTACATGCAGATAGAGCACTCATATACATAAAAATAAATAAATCTTAAAAAAAAAAAAAACAAAGCAACACGTCAAGCTTCCTACACTGACTAGAGTTTTCTCCCAAAGAAAACTTGTCTGTCTTAAGAATCCTTACACGCTCTGGTAACCGTTTTTCTAAAACAAAGCTGTGTTGGTTTGGAAAAAACAACAGGGCAGAGGCAACGCTTCCTGTTCTAGAAACACTCATTTTTATGTGGCTTTGAATCTACCTTCTTTGACCCTTGATGATGAATCCAACCTTCTCCCTAAGTTGAATGTGCTGGAGGCATTCCTTGAGGCCTCTGTTGATGTTCTAGACAAATAAGGGTTGACCTTTGAAGCCATCTGCCTGGCATGGGAAGCTTTATTTTCATGTATGATGCATACTTAGTCTAAGAACTTGTAGCTGGAAGCATCTCTTTAAAAACCTTCTCCAGATGTTCTCCTACTCTGTCTCTGTATCTTCCTGTATCTCTGTCTGCCTCCTCCTCACTCCTCCCTACAGTGAAGATGAGATTACCATTATTTATGAGCTACGTCAACACAGAAGGCATCTTATCTCCTACTGACTGTTTCTAAAACTAGTGGATTTGAACTCAGACCTTTTCTAAAGCCCCCATTTTCTTAGAATGTCTGCGACAGATATTTAAGCACGGCAACTCTTTCCTAGCCCATGTAGCATAATATATCGAATATGCTCAGTTTAATTTAGTTTATTGCTAGATGTCACCCCTTCTTTTGACCTTGGCAAAGTAGCAATACAAGTTAATCTAAATGATTATTAAAAAGAAAAAATGTTAATCAAAACACTTTCGCTTTTTACAGATGTTTTTATTCACACCTGCTGAGTTACGGTCAGAGCACTATGGCATTATTATCCTTTTTACTTATATCATATCGGTGCAGTGTGTCTCCTTGAGTTAGTGCCATGTATTTTCCTTCCTTTCAACATTTAGATTTTCTATTTTAAAATTACTCTTGTCTTTTATAGTATATAAAGCAATAGGTTGAATTCTGACACTGTCATACATAGGTAGTTCTCAGGGTGTACAATATGGGGTTTGTGTATGTATGTTTGTGTGGTGTATATCCCGGCTCACTTGAGTATGAGTAAACATGTGTATAGGATTGTATCACATATATGCATGTTCATGTGTATATGGATGTCTAAAGTTGATATCAGGTGTCTTTATTGATTGTTTTCCACTATATTTATTGAGGCTGAATCCCTTTTATGCACAGCAGCTTCCCAATTCCAGCTAGCCTAAGGCTATAAGATGCCATTCTCCCAGCCAAACTGCACTGCCCCATCTTCACAAGATCAGCTGTGTCTCCTTTCAAGAGCTCATCTTCATAAGGTTTGTGGACTGTTAGCATTCTCTCCCAGAAGGAGGAGTCAGGGAGGTTCACTGGACCTGGGTGTCCAGCCCCTCCTCCTAGCCATTTATTCACAAATTTGTTTTTTAATTGAACATGTCCTGGGAGGGGGAGGGTTCTCCTGAAGGATATCTAGAATATGTTTGGAGTAAGGGAGCACTAACTACATTGCTGTGAAAAAAAATCATCATCCATGCTGGGTAAATATTTTCTATTGTCACCCGTGCTCTCATAGAAATGCCTCACCCATGCACTGTGGGTAAGCCCAATAGATACACTGGACCTCAGAGTGAACTGGTAGAACTATACTTTGGTGTGCCATGTGAAGTGGGGGTAGACATTGTTCACTGCTCTTCAAAGGAAGGAACTTTCACAATATTGGGCTAGACAATTTGCCTGGGGAACCCTGCCTCTGCCTCCTGAGTGCTGTGATTGCAGGAGGTCCCCACACTTATCCGACTTTTACATAGCTTCTGCGATCCAAAGTCTGGTCCTCATGCTTTGCATGATCTGCTTTCTATCTGTCGAGCCACATTCCCAGTCCCTTCACCGTGTTTACAGTACACAAAGCTACTGGACAACAGATATACCCAGACAGAAGGTGGCCTGCACCAGCACTGCCTCTGTCCGTACTCAGATGCCTGCGCCCGGGAGCTGAAGTAGCCTTGCTCTTACAATTGTAAAGTTTTCAATGCAAATGTAAGTCTGAGAAGAGAGTGATCAGGAGCGAGCCCTGGAGGCGGCTGTGTGTATCGATCCATCTTAGATGGAAGGGCCGCTATCCCAGAAAGAGAAGAAAATGGTCGGAATTTGTAGGAGGGACAAGAATCATGATGCCAAAATTAGAATGGGCTGGGAGAAGGTGAGACTCTGGTCCTCAGCCCATCAGATGAGAGGCAGCATCCACCTGTCAATGATGCTTACCTTACCCCATATTGGAAACCATTAGTCAGTGTGGCAGACATGTAACATGGCATTTAAAATATACTAAACGCTTGGAAAATTCAGTCCCTTGAAGGTAGGTTCTATTTCCCCAATTTCATAGACAAGGAAACTCAAGTAGAGGGTCATGTCTAAGATCACTCAGTCAGCAGGTGACAGACAGTCTTCTTTAATGGAACTAAGGACCCAAGAGACATCCCAGTGGGAATTCCTGGGTAAACCCAAGGATGACTCATGAAATGGTTGCAGAACAGTGGTAGCAATGGCCTGATGTCCCACAGACTGTATTTTTCTTCCCTAGGAACAGATTAGGAGACAGCCTTGGGAATGAGTACAGAGTATGGGCTCACTCCAAGGACCAGGGCTGAAGAGGCAAAGGAAAGTGAGAGGGAATCATAGGTGCTTGGCCCTAGGCCAGCTGTGCTGTTTCTACATACTCCTGCAACCTCTGGACTGTTGGCTTGTGTAGACTGAAATGAAGTTCTGTGAGTGCATGTGGCCCCCACACCTCTTCCCTACCAGACAGTGGTAGAAGGATCTTGGGCATGGGGGAAGATAAGCTCTCGTTCTATTCTGCTATCTTCAGAGAGCTTGCTCCCAAACCAACTGGTCCCGGAGAAGCCAAATGCATTCATACTTCAATATCACAGTCCTAGGGGATCCTGTCTCAGCCCTTTAGTATGAAGAGCAAACAAACCCATATTATCCTGGGTTTCAGGTATGCATGGGTACCAGATTATACTACAACAAACCTCTGCCCTTTTGCTTGGTGAGTTGGGAGTTAGGACAGGCCAGGGCCATATTTTTAAGGTCCAGCCCCTGTAGACCACAAGTGGCCCTGACGGAGTTTATTTGAAAGCTATGCCTGCCTGCAGAAATTCATGTGAGAATCATGGCCTTTAGGAAGGGAAGGGGTGTCTCTCTGAGGAGCCTTCTCTTGCTTTCTGATAAAGGGGATGGCAAGCAGCTCGAAATGACTGCTAGGTAGCAAGGCATATAAATATCTGGTCCCGACAGCCCCTGAAGGATGAATGACAGCAGCCCATGCGGCCTGCCTTCTGCACATCCCCAAGAGGCTCTTCCTCTGCTCCTGAGCAACACATGAGTAAATTGATTCCAGGTGACGCCGACATTTTGTAATTATCACTATCTATAATTTTCATCGTATTCTGCTGAATATTTTGATCATTTAAAATAGAGACATGAAAACCTAATAGTGATCATTAGTTCAGCTCAAGAGAAAATTCTCGATTTAATAAACTTGCATCAAAAATAACTTAGTAAGATCACAACCAGCATGATTAGTGTCCTCTTTTATATTTTATAATAATAATATTTTAAAAAATGGACTGTCTTTAACCAAACTGACAGCTTTTCTCTCCCAAACTGGTTCATTATTCTATCGTTATCTCGGAGGCAGCAAAGACATCTACAGTAATATAGTTGGTAGTAATCAAAAATGTAATAACCTGACACAGAAGCAAAGGTTATGTTCCATCCTACAGTAGACAGTAGCTGACTGATGCCAGTGCCCTAGTTTCTGACCAGTTGTGGCCGCAGGGAGAAAAACCTGGTGGCTTTGGAAGAAGGTCAGGGCCTGGGACTCTGCCTTCCCTTTCTACTGCTAGAGGGACTGTTTTGTAAGGACTGCTGGGAAAGTGGGTGGCTTTGGACTTGACTATCATATTTCCCTCTGTGTCAATTTCTGTTTTATAAGTACATCCCCTGTAGCTTGACTCTTGGCCATTTCAAAGAATAAAGGATAAATGGAGCAGTGTTCAGAGGTGATGCTTTTAAAAATGTAATGAAGCAGGTCTGATCACGGCTAAGGCATGATCAGGGAGTTTTCCCCTGGAGACACTTCACCCATTATACTAGAGCCTGAAATCACAACGTCCTCTGGACTCCTCTAGTTCTGGGACTGGAGGCTATGAGTCCTGACTTACAACTGGCCTGTGGTGGCTCAGGATTTATAGGCTTACTGATGGGATTGGCAGACTCCTATTCTATTCTATTCTATTCTATTCTATTCTATTCTATTCTATTCTATTCTATTCTATTCGTTCTTTTGTTCTTTTTCTGCTTCCTCTTCTTCTGCTCCTCGTTCTCATTCTCCTCCTCTCCTTCTTCTTTAAACATTTACTTATATAGTGTCTGTATCTCTGTGTGTGTGTGCCACATGTATTGAGCACATGTACTGAGATCACAGGAAAACTTGCAGTTGGTTCTCTCCTTTCACCATGTCAGTTTTAGGGATTAAACTCAGGTCCTCAGACATGGCAGAAGTCCCTATCCCCACCAGCTCATCTTGTTAGGCCTAGAAGTAAATGGACATAGCATGAACATAAACCTTAATGGACATGACCTATATGGTTGGCACATACTTTATCACCCTGATAGTTGGGGTTGTTATTCAAACATATACCTATCCATGCACCCGTGACTCATCTATCCTTCTAATATGCCCTTTCATCTTTTCATCTATCGACTCTCCACCTACCCACTGATCATTCATTCATCCATTTGTCCATCTATCCATCCATCCAACCACCCACCCATCCCACTCATGCATTAACACAATACCCATCTTTATACCTATCTATCTGCTGGTCTATTTATTTGTATCTATCTATTCTCTCTCTTTCTCTATCCATCTATCTTCTATCCACCAGTCTCTACATCAAGCCATTTACTGATTCACTTGCTAATTAGTGCTTCTATGCAACCATTCACATATCCATTCGCCTACCAACCCATTATATTCATTCATGGAACCATCTACCTTTCATATAAACCATCCTCACATTAGGCCTGGGTGACAAAGAAACAGCAGTCATGGTTATACTGCTTCAGGGCTTATGGTCTAACACAGAAGACACGGACAAAGTAGAAAGTGAGGTGACTGTGAGTGTAGAGACTGCAGAGTAGCTGTGGAACACAGAGAGGAGACCTCGCTGTGGACAGGCAGAAAGCATCTACTGAATTCTGACACTGTACCAAGTTGGTAAGGGAGTAGCTACCCGGGAGTGGGGAATATGACAGCCTGAAGCTGAGCAGAACACAGAAGTCCAGGAGCCACATGCCCATACGTGTGTACATTTGTTGTTTGGGAGAACTGTCTTTATTTGGAATGGAATGACCACAGATGATATTGGGGAATATTAGAGTTCTAGGAAGATAAAGGAAGCCAGAAAGGGTTTCAGGGAACAATTTCAATAAGCTAGGTTCTGCAAAAAATAAATGAAATGGAAAAATAACCAAATGGGCAGGCAAATGCAGAAACGAATGAGCAGTAGTTCAGTATGTCTTAGGGGACAAGTTAAAACATGCAGATTCGATAAGTGTAGGAGCTTCCTCTAACTAACACTCTGGACCAGGAAACAGTTCTACCTCTAGTGTGAACCTCAACCTACCTTCTGGCTGCCTGCCTCCTGTTATGGTGTCTGCATGAAACCAGCAAGAGCAAACTGCTTTCAGAGCCCATGTTCCTGGCTTTCAGCTCTGCTCAAACTCCTTTCCCAGAAGCCTCTGGAGCTCTATTGGAGCACAGCAGCTGTTACTGGGGGCAACACCACCTCCCAAACAAGAGCACAGACTTTGCAGCTTTCCCAGGTGCTATGAACCAAACATTGCCAAAAATGCCGGGGATTCACACAGTCTCCTCCCTCCACAGATATTAACTAGATTGGAAACAAGAGCTTGTTGACAACAGGTGTGGCTCCATGAGAGAAAATGTCCTCTCATGATACCGCCGAGTTGGCATCCAATCGCATTTCCAGCCTAAGGGGCAAGTTTCAGGAGTATGCCTCAGAGATGGGGCACACTCTGGGCTGCCCCTTTAGGGATAAGGCATCCAGCTCTGAGAGCATGTGCCCCCTAGGGGCAGCAGGGGGTGGTGTGCCTCCAGCCAGCCAACTGATTAGGGTGCCACTGATCATTCATTCATCCATTTCACTGGATGAATGAATGATCAGTGGGTAGGTGGAGAGTCGATAGATGAAAAGATGAAAGGGCATATTAACGGAAGGATAGATGAGTCATGGGTGCATAGGTAGCTATATGTTTGAATAATAACCCCAACTATTAGGGTGATGCATCATCTCTAACTCAGCTAGATTAACTTGTAAGGGCATTGTGGAGTGAGCCTACCTTCCCCACAGCTTGAAATGAAGAGCTCAACCATGAGGGCACAGAAAGAAAGACAGTTCTAGGACATGCCCCAGTCCCTAAGAGTACTGGATAAAATCCCCAATGACAAAGAGAACTTTTACCAATCAAAATATCAGTAAACTTTGTTCTCTTTCTCTCTCAGGTGTGTTTGTTTGTTTGTTTGTTTTTTCCCTCCCTCTTGCTCCTAGAGGTTAACTAAATGGAATTGCTTGCCTGGTGAGACTCCCTGGCCTCCTCAATGTCTTGGGAGACCGTTCCTCACAACCCTGGGGCTCTTGCATGCCAGGACTTCAAGCTGTCTCATTCAACATAAAGGAGAAGAAGTAGGACTCTAAGGAACAGTCATAGATATCTTACAAAGATATCTTACAAATAGATATCTCAAGCTCTTAGGGGCCTGCTTGCAGGTGGTCTATAGTTGTGACATCTTCTGGTCACATGATCACACCTGCCCATGAGGCCTGTGGGGAAATGTAGTCCAATTGTGTGATAACCTGCCCCTTTCCCCTCCCAAAACCACGGCACAGGTTTTAGAGAGCACTAGTGATCTCTGCACACTGTGTTCATGGTTACTCATTAAGGTGGTCAAGGAAAGGAACAAGTGGAGATAGTTAAAAAAAAAAAAAGAAAAGAAAAAATATTTGATGCTATGTTATCAGAAACCCTGGTTGTCATGGGATATGACTACATTAGGGAAGATGCAGCCTTTTTCTGCCATCTCCAAATCAGCCTGATTTGAATCCTAATGCATTAGCCCTGGGAGGCCACATCCCAGCAATAAAAAGGCCCCAACGTTTCAGGAGCTTAACACACATTTATATCCTGCCTGTGCAACACTTCTGGGAAGCAGAACAAGCCCAGATGTTTACTTCTAAAAGTCACTCAGAAAACCAGGCTATTGGGGGCTCCAACACTTGGCTTTTTAAGTGAGCCCGGACAGCGTCCTCCTGGTTAGAGGGGACACAGAAACACCATGCAGGAGCGTGTACAGCTCAGTCTCCTCCCTCCACAGAGATTAACTCAATTGGAAACAAGAGCTTGTTGACAACAGGCGTGGTTCAATGAAAGAAAATGATCTTTTGTGATACCTGGAGTTGGCATTCAAGCGCACTTCCTGCCTAAGCGGCTCCTGCTCCTCAGGACCAAGGGACAATGTTGGCAGATTTGTATGGCCTCTGCCTGCTTGTGGCCTACAAAGGTCGCATCCCTTGGTCACATGGCCATCGCTGCCTGTGAAGGCTGTTGGGAAATGTAGTCCAGTTGTGTGCCAGGAAAGAAGAGGGTCTGAGGCAACTGTTGGTCTTCCCTCCCATCTACTGTCATGCTGTATCCCTCTTGTAAGCCCCTTGTTTGTGGAGGATTTGCTGTGAACTTTTCATTGTCCTAGGACTGTGGATGCAGCTGTTAACAGCACTTCCATTGTTCTTTCTACAATCAGAGCCCGGGAATGGGAAAAAGGAAAAACATTGTTAATGGCTAACTGTAAAATTAATTACAATTTTGGTGCTTGCTGTAGTTGAGACTACCAGACACCCCTGGGAGCTCCTGACCTTCTCTAGAGGGAGGGGAAGCAGGAAAGGCTTCTGGAAAGAAGCGACATTCAAGCTGGGGACATCCAGGTGAGGCAGACTCAGCCAGGAATAAGTGTGGCAGGGGCCATTTTAAGAGATAAGAGCAACTAGTGGAAAGTTCTTGGGAAGAAAAGAAGTTCAAACATTAAATCTCCCAGTGCTGGTGTTCTATGTACAAGGCTGAGCCACAGAGTCTTGTAAAGAGGCAGGAGAGGTGGGCTGGCTGAGACTGTGCCAGGGTAGCCACGAACAGAAAAGGCAGCCACTGACCACTTAGGAGTTTAAGAAAGAACATCACAAGGTCCACTGAAGCTGCTGTAAGGAGGCTGCCTCAGACAGAGATGGGGGACTGACTGAGGCACTGGCCAGTGACTCTGAAAAAGTAGGGAGAAGGAAGATATGTGACTCTCTTATTGAGGTGAGGTCAAAATGGTGCCCTGGTATGCAGGCTTATAGCTGGCTCATGGAGAAGAGAGATGAGGAGACAGGAGGGGAGGGGAGGGAGTGGGAGAGCAGAGAAGAAGGGAGAGGAGAGGAGGGGAGGAGAGGAAAAGAGGGGAGGGAAGGAGCAAACTGGGACATCACAGGTCTCCCTTTCTGACTTCAGGCCTATTTATTAAGAACTGGCTCTTTAAGATAGAGGGTGTGCAGCCCAGATCCCCGTTCCGCTCACACCCCATGGACTCTGATTAGTATGCATGATGGAACCGTACACCTGATGTCCACAGCAGGCAGCTCTAGCAGCAGTGGGGAGAGGTACAAGATAAATCACTCATAGTAAGTGACTAATTAATCACGCTCTTCATTTCAATGACATATACCGTCTTGCTTAAGATTTGTCTGTTTATAATTTTGCATTCTATTCTACAAATTTGAAAATCAGTAAAACCTGTCATGGATTCCTAATTGAGGACAATTCATTCCCTTCCTTTGAAAAAACTAAGAATTCAAGGGCTATTAATCTAGGAGCTGGAGAGAAATGAAGGAAGGGGGTTTGTTGTGTTTGTTTGTGACCAAGTCTCCCTGCATAGCCCAGGCTAGCCTTAAATCAAGCCTTTGACTAGTATTACATGTGTAGTGTACCGCACTCAGTTGTTGGTTTGTTGGTATATATTTTTATTTCAAAAAGCATCATAGGTATTTTTTGATATAAAGGACCAAATTGACATACCTAATTTAAAATATAAAATCACCTTTGAGACTGCCTTTCCCCAGGCCTGCTTGCAACACATCTGTGCATCTCAAAATCAGGAAGTGGTCATCTTAAGGGGAGGTGGGCAAGAGCCATAAATACTCAACTGCCAACCCCCAAACTTGTGAGTAAGTCGGTAGGGCAGGACCCACGTGAGGATTCACGATTCCTAGTGACTCATGGTGACACTTATTTGGAATGCTCTGTACAATAACATACAATCACTTATTTTAAAAAGGAAGCAAACAGAATCCTTTCATCTCGTGTGAGAAAATGGGCCCCATCATCTTGTCACCAAGGCTTGCTATTCTTGGGCTGGTCTCAGTCTGGGCAAGTTGTAGGCCTGTGTCTGGAGTCCTCCTGGGACTAGACACTGTGCTTTTTTAAATGACTGGTTCTACGTCTTCATTTTGTCTGTGTACACAGGCAGACATGTCTAATCTATTGGTACATATCACAGTGTCAGAACAAAATAAAATCAACTCAAAATAGATGAAACAACACAGTGTATGTTCCGGAGTCTGAATAAATGTCCCATTTACCACATTACATTATTGGAAAGAAGTTGCCCCAGCACAGGACCGGTGCCAACAACAATGATAATTGTAACAACAGCAGCAATAGAAGTGTTCTGAGCACTCGAGCACAAACGATTCCACTTTATTGGTCTTTAACCATATAAATCTATGAAGAACAGTGTATCTCTGATTTCTTTGGTCATATTGTATGGTAGCCATTAATGTCTCTCAACTCAATCCCCATACTTTGCCTAAGAAATAGGAATGTTGTTGTCCTAAAAGGATAAAGGAGAACAAGGCAGCCCAGGCACCATCCAGGGCTTTCACAGGGTCTCACAGCCAGTGGTGGAAGACAGGGCCTGGTCTCATGTCAGTGCCCAGGAAGTCGCACGGTGATTAAAGGCATCTGCTGTTTAGGTTGAGATTCATTTTCTTCCAGAAATCTGATAATCAGTGAAAGCACCCATGGTTTCCCAATCTAGGAAAGTTAAGAATGAAAATGTGAGCCAGTGGAAGATGCATACAGCAATGGCTAGAGAGAGTAGTATGTGGTTTTTACACTTAAAGCCAATCATGGATATTTCAGGATTACCTGAACACTGAAATCGGGAGTTCCAGGCACCCATGTGCAACCATGTGCCAGTCCTAGGATCCAGTGAGTAGGAGAAAGGTGTCCCCCGAAGTGTGGCATTTGTTCACGTGACCTGTAGGGTTCAAAATAGTCTCTGAGAAGCTTCCTGATTGAACAATGAATCAGGATGCTTCAGGAGAAAATGACCAAATGAGAACCAGCTTACAGACATGGAAAAGTGTGTGCCCAAGAAACCAGTAGGGAAAATGGAGGGAGTAAAAGAAAGCATCCGAAAAAACTCAACCCCAAACAGGTCAGAAGTGTCCTCTGCACCTGGCTTCTGGGATTTATTCCCAGGCTTGTAGTCATGGCTCCTCCCAGAGCCCCCAAAGCTCATTGCATCGGCACATCAGCCCAAGAACCACACACTGCTTGTAGATACTTCCTGGATGAGGCTTATGGTGACTCTTGCACAGTAGCCCCAAGTCCCCATCAGGGACCTGGATCCCTGCACATAACAGCCTCTTCCAGCCTCACTCTGAGGAGAACAGAAACTTCCCTTTGTGCGTTGGCCTCCTCCTGCCTTAAGGGCCCAGCTCAGGGAATCAGACTGAATGAGCTCTTTGTGTTATTAAGCAGTGGCACACTTATATTTCTGACATCTCTAATCTTGGAGCACAAGGAATAGCAGGGAGAATTTGCATGAAATTACCCCTCATTCTATCTATAGGTCTAGCTGCCAGTGTTCGCAAATTTGGCATGAGCCTGCACATCTCACAGCTAATGTCTTCCTCTCCTGCCAGGCTTTTCCGAATGGGGGGCATTAAAGTGCCTTGTGACAAAAAGCCGGACGGATCCTGGGATGTGAAGCCCAGGTGATGCTATTTGCATCCAATTAAAGAAGTGGGAATCAGTGGCATAATTCACATGCAAGACTCTAAATGCCTTTTGGCTCATTAAGCCTTTGGATCAACTTTTGTAGGCGGATGCTGGAGAGAACACAGACAAGGTTTCGGCACAGGTAGAGGCTAGCATCCAGGTTGAATCCCCACCAGGCTGCTCTTCAATTGTACATTTCCCTGTTGGGCTCTCCTCTGGGTTCCAAAGGAATTTTCTTCCACAGCACTGCTCGATTCTGGTTATTCTGAGAGCCAAGGAGCCGAGCTAGACTCAAAGCCGATCTAGCTGCTCATGCCCAGGCCTGAGCTTTGCCTCTTCCCATTTCAGTCAGAAGTGTAGCCCCACCTCCTCCCACTCCACAACCCTCAAGGTACCCTGAGGGCTTTGGAGGCAGCTGGTGGTCATTCCATTTCTGGGTAGCTGGATTGCTCAGAGAAATTAGAGATATCACAAAACTCTAAGTGTTCCTCTGGTTAATTACACAAAGAGCTAATTCTGTCCTGAGCTGGGAGTTAATGACAGCAATTGCAAGCCCATCCAGGGAGGGTGTTAGCATGATCAGGAGGAAGCTCAAGTGAGCCTGTTGTGGGCTGTCACACAGCTTGCCTGCGATCTCTGGGTCATCTCAAGGAGACCCAAGAGCAAGCGGCTTAGATTGGGTGTGCCAGTGAAAGGACGCGTCAGTTTTCTTCCAACTTTTAATGAGGGAGAAGAGCAAGGGAGATTTTTCAAAGAATATTTTGGGGTATGTATGGATGGTGAAAGACTGGGTGGTTCAATGGCCAGGACATACCTAATTTCTTCTAATACCAAAGCCTGGATTGGATATTTTTGTTTTGGTTGTTTTTGGTTGGTTTGATTTGTTTTGTTTTTTGTTCTTTGTTTTTTGTTGTTGTTGTTGTTTTTGTTTTTGTCTGTTGTCACAAAGGAAACACCAAATAATTTCTTTAAAATTTTAATATTTTAATTATTTAAAATTTAAAACATTTAAATCTGAATACGTACTATTTTAAGAATAAGGCCTTTACTGATGTTTTGAGAAGTGCTGAACGGGGGTGGGGGGAAGGCATTCCGAATGGCTTCTTCCTGTTCTATGAATTTTTAGGTTACCTTCATATTTTGGTGGTCTTTGCATCTGTGCCCCGACTGAAGTCTCTGAAGAATCTCCATGCAAAACTCTGTTCCTCCTCTATGGGCAGCTGCCTTGGGCCTGCTCTGGGGAGGGAGGCAGTCAAGGACTTCCCTGATGCTCTGTGTGGGTCCTCCACCTTCTAGTGACTAGTTAAGGAAGGACTATTTCCTGCCTCCATGGTTCTGGAGCATGAAGATCTGCCCAGTAGAATCAAACTACCTCTCTCTCACGCACACACACATACATGCACAAACATACACTACACACACATACATGTACAAAGACACACACACTTACTTATAA
Organism: Pachyuromys duprasi; assembly: GCA_028658305.1. Taxonomy (NCBI): domain Eukaryota; kingdom Metazoa; phylum Chordata; class Mammalia; order Rodentia; family Muridae; genus Pachyuromys; species Pachyuromys duprasi. The sequence continues at coordinate 53,310,359 of CM053744.1, forward strand.
TATGTCTGGTCTAGAATTCTTTAGCTCAGTATTTCCCTATAGGGCTTTTTAACATATGAACAGTCACACAAAACCTCTTTGGCTCATGAAGACAGAACAGTGTCTGTTCACCGCAGGGATGGCTGCCTGAATTCCTGCTTTCCTCCATTTCGAGACTGTGCCCCTATAACCCTTTTGTTTGAGGGTAGGGTCACTGCTAAGCTTCTAGCCAACAAACTATGCCCCTTTTATCACCTGAGCTGTCTAGCTTGGCACCTTCCCCGGTTTTTGGCCTTTATGTTACTGAGGCTTCCAATAGGCAATAATTTCAATATCTTGTTGTCCTGCCTCCTGAGCTGGCCTGTCTATCTGTCAGCATGGAAGTCATCATTGTTCAAAGGGTCACCCAATATTCATTCATTCACCATCTATTCTCATGTGCTTGGGACTCGGCATGAATAAATATTCTGGCCTAACAGACAATGTTTTGATGCGCAGGCAAGGGGCAGGGGGTACCGAACATCCCTCTTTGAATCTGATAAAAAATAAATAAAATCACACATTGATCTATTATCCAGAGGTAACTTCAGCTTATGTACAATTCTGAGGCCTTCTAGAGTTCCTGAAAGCAATTTGTTTAGCTGTTTCTTAGGAGTCTTTAGTTTTCTGCTCTTGCTGAAGCCCTACCCTCACTCCCAGGCACACCTAACCTTTTGACATTCTGACATAACATTGTCATTTACAGAGTTTACACTCAAGGACTATCCAATTGATTTTTTTTTTAGTCTTATCAACATCTTATAATGTTTCAAGTGTGTTCATGAATATTCATGGATATTTGGGGGCTCTTGTAGGCCCTGGGTTGTACTCACCTGCTTCTGGATTGATGTCATGTTGTATATGACAGCGTATCTTCAAAACAAAGTCAAAGCCTATTAGAGGTTGGACCTCAGTCCAATATCTTCAACACAAAGTCAAAGCCTAGTAGAGGTTGGATCTCAGTCCAGGTGAACCGAACTGAAATATACACCCCTGGGCTAGGGAGGGAGCTCAGTGGTGGACAACTTACCAAGCATAGTAGAGGCCCTGTGCGCCATCCCCAGCTCTGTCAAAATTAAAATAGTAAATAAATGCGTGGCCTTGTCCTTAGGAGCTTATATGTTTCTTGTGTTCCTCATGTCATACTCCAAGGAAAAGAGACGTGACCATGTAGCTTGGAACCGTTGCCCAGTGCCTGACTATACATAGGCCATGTGACATAATTTCTAACTTGTCTATAGGAAGTCCACAAGTAAAATATATTGTGTTCCTAGGGCCTTTTTTGGGCTCCCATGTGCTTGGAAGGACCCCAGCATTGAACTCCTAAGCTAGGAAATATCTCTCTTTTTGGTCCAGATGGGGCAGGATGGCATTCTGACTTTGGATTTGAGTGTGCCCCTGATGGGGTTATTCACAGATGGCTATGTTAAACACAACCTTCACAGCATTAAGGCATTATAGAAGTAGCTGAGCAAGTGGCCCAATGAAATGGAGGCTTCAGAAGCCTCTGGAAGCATCACCAATGCATCACCCAGCGAAGCCATTGTATAGCTCATTGGTAACGAGCATCTCCAGGAGCAGCGTGGCGAATTTCCATCAACCGGTGAGGAGGCAGGGTGTGCAGGCACTGTACGCTATAAGGGGGATGGGGTGGGAAAAGGCAATAAAAAGAGGGGAAAAATTTTTAAATATGGGCCAAGAGCCAAGAAGATACTTTGCGTAGAAACGGGAGGGAGAAAAAGAACCTGTTCCACCCCTCCTGTCCAAATGAAAAAGAATTTAATTGAATATTCTTTATAGAGGTGAAAAACTACCCCGTGGAGTTCCCAGCGTTTCATTATCCAATTGAGCTTGGTACCTCAAGTTGCAAAGGCCATTCTCCTGAATGAATATTCTTATTTCCCTGTCAGCCTGCCCGTGCTCAGCGAACCCCTGCTAGGCCACATCATTTAAAAGTCAAACCCCTGCAAGTACTTTTTACCCGATATAGTAACAGAGCAAACCCTGGTATCACTCATTTTATTCCGCTCTTCTCTTCTGTCTATTGTGTAAATTACTGAGCATCTCAGAGGCTTGGAATCAACAGGACTGCTCTCCAAACCCTTTCCTGATGCCTTGAAAGGCCTGTGAGGGACTAGAAGACTTAGTGGCATCTCAGGGCAACCATTTAGGGTAGAAGATGGGCCCCCCAGTTTTCCCCTTGAAGTCAGAATGTAAGGGACAGCGTTGAACAGCAGTGAGTGGCCTGAAGTTTGCAGTACTGGGTGGCTCTGGATTTGCAGGTTTGCAATGCAATCATGTGCTAGAAGCCCCTTAGCTAGACAGGAAAGGGGAATAAATGACAGCAAAACCCTTTCTGTCACTCACCAGCTTTGGAAGAAACAAACAGTGCACTTGTGTTTTAGAAAACACTTTCTTTAAAAACATTTTTTCCCTTTCCCCTGGGGAAATCTAGGAGTCCGGTGAAGAAGATCTTTCCAATGCCTCAGTCCAGAGGCAAGCTCCTCAGGAAGCTGATGAACCTGGCAGTAGTTTAGGAGTTGTTTCTAAGTCTGACCCAGGGCACATCCAGCACATTTGGTTCATTCAGAAAATACCATTGAGCCTAAATGCAGTTGTGCTGTCTCCAAGACTTAATTTCTTTTTGACTGAGCTGAATTGAGCTGTTGTCACATCTTTGCAAACACCCTGTAAATGCGTAGCCCTTTCAGCCTTCATGTTTCAGAACTTCAAAGCAGTTATGGTATTTTATCTAAGCTGTAGAATAATTTAAGCCAATTTTTCTGACTTTAGTTTCTTCTAAGTTGATCGTTCCGCCTGAGTCTTCTCTTACGAAGCATGTAAACTCACTCCTCTCACCTGCGTTGACACAAAGACAATCTGTTTCCAAGATTTAGGATTTAAAAAAATAGCCACATGATGCTCTATGCTGTCTCCTGTACACCACAGTTCTCGCCCAGTTCTACGGAGAAGCCAGGGATGGTCTCAAAGCAAAGAATCGCAGCCTCCATTGTTCCTTGGTGGCCTGTCTGTGTCCAATTGCAATTTCCATCCACCTGGCTCACACATTTTGTAGCCAGAGAGACAGCAGCAGGCAGTTAGCAAATCCAGGTCTAAGCAAGGAAAAACTTTTAAAAACATTTCAGTTTATTTTTATTTACTTTTTTGTGTATACAGTGTGTGTGTGTATACACTTGCCACTATGTGCATATATTGTTCAAAAGACAGCTTCTCTGGAGTTGGTTCTCTCCTTCTACCATGTGGGTCCTGGGGATGGAACCCAGGTTCTCCAGACTCAATGACAAGTGCCCTTCCCAGCTAACCCATTTCCCTGGGTCTGACTAACAGTTTTCAAAAGTGCTTTTGAGCTCTGGGATGCAGAATCTGAAAAAGATGCAAATAAGTTTTGACCCCTTGGTGTGTATAGTCTCACGATGGCTTCATGTATCTGGTGTGTTATGTAATCTTGTCCTGGTTCCCTTAGCCTCCCTGCGAAGGAAGCAAACAGACCTCCTTTCACAGAGGAAGACCAGGTTCCAGTTCTGGAGAGTGGAAGGCCCAGTGCAATTGAGCTAATGGAGAGTCAGAGGCACTCAATTGTCTGGAGGGAAGCTGGGCCCATCAGCTCTGTAGCTTCTACTGCCCCCTGTGGCCCTGTGGAGGGAGTACGTGGAATCAACTCCATTTCCTGTTCAAACCTTGCTTTGTTTTTGGTTTTGAGACAGGGTCTTGCTATGTAGCCCAGGGTGGCCTAATGATCCTCCTGCCTCAGTATTCCTCCATCCCCGTCCTCTCCCTACCCTCCCACCAAGGTGCTGAGATTTTACATCTATCCTACCATATCCAGTACTATGCTGAGCTCTTAATTTTAGGGTAACTCTGGTGGGTACCCTTGAATAACCCACACATTCATTAATTCATAGAGCAACCATATACTCCCACATACTCTGGGAGCCATACTCTCACTGTGGGAGGGGTGAGGGTCGGGGAGCAGGGTGGTAATTCCCCTTATTGTGGGGTTCTCATTCTAAGATACATTTTCATTTTGTGTTGCCCCCTTAGGAATTCCCTTTCCATCCTTTGATCTTTAGGTCCACTCAGGACACTTGGACTGATATGCACTCTGAATTTGAGCTTTGAATGTTTGACAACTGCTTTATTAGAACAGACTCTGCCTTCTGGGCCTAAGGGTCTCCTGGAACTTTCCTGCTGTGACATGTATTAAGCCATTTATGAAGTTATTTTGAGGCTGTAGGTGACCCCAGAAGCAGGCCCGGGCAGGAGAGAAGCTGGGGTGTTTGGTTAACAGAAGCATGGCAGGCTTCTGGCATGGATGCATCTATGTGTGTTGTGGACCATGCACCCTGCAAGGCTGAATGCAATTCTTTGCCTTTTCATCAAGACTGGATAGTCACTGAGACAGGATGTCATCAACCTTCCTTACAGAGAATGAGGGAATGACGGTGCTGATTCATCTATGACTGTGTACTTGGCATTGGTCATTGCTCATTGTTTTAAATTTTGGTTTGAGAGCTGAGAAATGTTCAGGGGAGATAAACACCTACTTTTCTATTGGAATAATGTACGGTAGCTTTTTTCATGGGGTGAGCAAGAATGGAGATGCCAGCTGCTATTGACTAGGTCATTTGAGAGAACCCAGCCTTTCCAGTCTCATATGGACAAAGGTCAAGAGGACAACGGTGATTAAAGAACAATGTGTGGCCCCAGGACGAGCATTGCCACTGTATGCCATTAGCACAATACCCTAGAATCCACAGGCTTTGTTGTCATTGGACCTTAATGCAGTTCAAGGGCAGATATTAATGACAGAATACTTAACCCAAAATTCTGCAAATATAT
>CM053744.1:53315336-53344552 GCA_028658305.1 Pachyuromys duprasi
TATATATATATATATATCTTTGTGTTTATGTTTGTGAGCAAATATTGAATGTGTTTATACATTTGCATGTATGTATGTGTGCGTGTGCATATGTATGAGTGTATTTAAATGTAATGTGTGCTATAGTGAATACATGCACGCACACATACTTTTAAATCCACTGTGGGGTTTCTTTATACCTGGTGATAACTTCAAGCTTCTCAGCAGACTGGCTGTGTGTTCTTACCGCTGGCTAGCTTGGACCTGCTCTGCCCCATCAATGTCCAGACTGGAGATAGGATTCAGCTGTTACAGAGTAAGGAGACACCTTCTCTCCCCAGTAGCTGTGAGCTGGTTACGCCGTAGGCCATCTGCTCCAGGTCTGTGTTTTAAGTGGAGTCTCGAAAGTGGCTCTTACTGACTGTACCTTGTTCTGCTTAATACCACCTCACTAACGCGAACTATCTCTCCCTGGCTGTGGGTTCCATCCTCCCTGTTTTCAGCTCTGGAAAGCAAAGTGCATCAAGCAGTTAAGCTTGTTCACAGGAGTGGCGCAGCCCATAAGCTAATATTAGGGCTCAGGACTGTCTGATTTCAGATCTCTTTCCACACTACTTAAAATATTCATGCGCTGGTGAAAGCTTTCCTCTTTTCCTGGGAACTCTTCCTGAAATGCGCTGCTCAGCTTTCTGTATATGAGGTTTTCTGAAATGGGCTGAAGATTCCAGTTATAACTCCCCGCCTGCCAGTCCAAAGGGAATGGAGGCCAGAGGCTGCAGGCGTGTCACTGATGTGAGCTGTAAATGCAGGTCAACCTCCCTAACAGGGAATGGAAAATGTCTGAGTCCCGCAGGACCATGCGTAGAAGTTGCTGCTCCACTGTAGGGAGGGGACTAGTTGCACAAATGTCAATGGGTGCTGGGTACTTGCCACAATTAAATGCCCAGGCTGGCCTGTGGCTGGAGGCCAGCGGTGGGTTTGGGAAGCTAGTGCAGCTATACTGGGAAGCGTGCTTCAGCTAGACAGGGGTCTCTACTTGAGTAGGAAGATTCCAAGCTCCCAGAGAGAACTCTGGCAAGATTCCAGCAGGGCCGCCACAGCCCACCCCATGTGGGCCACGGCAAGGGAGCTAAATGAAGAAGCTGTTTATAAAGCAGACATGGAAACACATTCCTCAGCTGACCCTCCTGCCTCTCTGCAATTCCCTGCTGGGGTCCCAGGTTGAGATCAGGAGGAATTCTTGGCAGTGCAGGGAGACAGACTGGGATATAAGGAAAAGTTCCAGAGTTGGCCAGAGTCTAAGAGCTACATACACAGCTGAGCAAACAAACGTTGCTCAGTATTTAAAGATGTGGCTGTGTTTCAGTCTCTATTAGTTGTGGGTTTTCTCTGGAAGAGAGACACTGACCACTAAGCAGGGCTCTGGGCCAACTTGCCCAATGGTTCTGTGGCTGGCTAATGTGGCTCTTGAGAGGCAGCTTGGAATCTTATGTTTGCAAGCGTGATTAAAACACACAAACAAGTAAACAAAGAATCAACCAACAGAAACAATGACCCTGGTTTGTGCTTGGCTTCATTGTCCTGCCTGTTACAGACAACTCTCACAGCTGGCTCTCCTGCACTGTGCTGCTATGACGAGGATGTGTTTACCCCTCAGTTGATTCCAATAGTGTCTGTTCTATCATGGTGTGTTCTTTAGACCTATGTATTTGAAAGCATGTAACAGTCAGCGGCTTCCCTTCCATCCGTCCATTATTCCTGCTGTTCCTTCTCACCCTCCCTGTCTCTGGATGAGGCACCCTACCCAGCATTTATGGATCATTTGTATGTGCTAGGTGCTGGGCTAAGTGTACCCGCTGGGTTCTGAGCTAAGTATTTAGACATATATCTCAGGTACTGGGCTAAGTGTGCATGCCAAGTACTGCTACACTTTCACAAACTGTTAAGTGCTCATGTAGATCACCTTTACAGTAGCCAAAACGGTCATGGGTAAGCTGGGTTTTAATTTTCAGTTGTTACATAAAAAAACTAAGGTCTAGACAGGTGAAGTGGTTCACTCAAAGATGTTCAGTTATTTAGGGGCTTACAGATTCCAACCCAGGCTGCCTACAGCAGATTCCTCGCTGAGCCACCAAGTTCTGTCCCTTTTATCACTCTTCAACAGAACACTGACTGACACGGACATATATGACATAGTCAATACCATCTCCCCTTCCCTCGTGTGCTTTCGTGGTATTGGAAAGTGTGGCGCATCCACCGCCATGTTTATAAGGAAACGAGTCGAGATAGTGACCAAAGGAGAGTCCAATACATGGTAGTTTGCTGTTGCTCAGTTCAGTCGCTCATACATAATTCATTTGTAAACTGATGCTAATGAAAGTCAGTCTTGAAATATTTTCTGAAGCCCAAATTAGGAACTTGGCACCAAATCCCCACTTGAACTACAAATCATTTACTTTTGCCAAATTAGAGTGTAGCATAATTTACCATAAGATGGGCTTTTAACCCTAATATCAAGATGCTCTCAGCAGTTTGCTCTGCAAGCTCATTAGCTTCTGGAGGTGGCTTGTGGAGGGGACACTATCAGGGCAAACAAAACACTGTCCCTCCTTATAATAGGGGAGAAATAAATGGAAGCCCTCACCATTGATTCACTTGGACCTCTCTGCCTCCCTCAGTAACTTCTGAGTGTCCTCTGATTCACTGTGTGTTTTTTTTTGTTTGTTTTTATAATTAACAGAGACATCTTTCAAATAGAAAAAAAATGTTTTGTGTTTTTTAAGGAGGAAAAATACCATCGAGGCTATTGAATTTGATTTTTCAAATGGAAAACCACACAAACTGCCGATTTTTCATTCCAACATATGTCTCCCTATCTCTTGATGATATAGATTTTGGCTTTATGGAAACTGCACACCAGGCTTCTAGCTGTCAGAATTGGATAATTTATTGGCTCCTAAGTAGGAATAATGAAGCTGCAGTGTTATCTTGATACACTGGTGTGAGCACATAGCATCTATTTTCAAAGTAGATGCTGACCCAGGCCCTGTCCAGCGCCCTGAAGTAAAACCCCAGATCTACTTAGTGACCACGGTGGCACTACCATGTTGATTAAATGACAGGCCAACTTTTGGCTTATTGTTAACAATTGTATATTTTTCCCATCTTATCAAGCATAATTTTCTAAAGACTGCTTTTTATTTATGTCTTTCATTTTAGGCTAAACCAAATTTGAAATTATGCCAAATGCTCTTCCTTAGTGATCTAGGAAGTTCCATCTCAATCACTGAGTGAGATCTCTTTGAAAACCATCTCTCCTTCTTCTAGGAAGACCAGTTCATGACCTGGAGGTAGCTCAGTAGGGCAAATGCCCGCTGTACAAGCATGTGGGTCTAAGTTAGCTCAATTCTCAGAGCAAAAGAAAGCAAAGAGATGTAGTACCACATACAATCTCAGCCCTCAAAGGGAGATGTAAGCAGATCCCTAAATCCTTTCTGGTCAGCCAGCCTGGCCGACTTGGTGAGGTCCAGGCCAACGAGAGACCCTATCTCCAAATTCAGGCTGAATGATGCCCAATGTGCATATACATAGGCACATGTACATATATGTGCATACACACAGAACATGTTTGCAGGTAAGCAAGTGTCACACATACATAAATATGCATGCACATAAAATTCTAACAGTCTTCATGGCTATCTTGAGCTAAAAGGAATCACTTCCTGAAGGGCTTCTTAATGAAGCCATTCCAAAGTGATCCTCCCTTATAAATCAGTGTTTTTAACTTTGGATCCATTGAGTCAGGACCAAGAATGGGCTAAAGGACCTATGGCTCTCCCAATATTTGAAGTGATATTTCAGATATGGACGTGTTTCCCAAAGGTGTCATCAACAAACAAAAGGACTTTTAACATACAGGTTAAAAGTATTCATCTTAGATGATTCTTTGAAATAATGGGTTTATGGTCAGTATGCATGATTTATGTATATCTACATATATTTGCATGATGCCCTTGGCTCTGCCAGTCAACTACTACATATCTCATTATTTAAATGAAGAAAACAAGATTTACCTAAAGCCCAAAGGAATACTGATCCTGGGCTAATTAAAGTTTGTTCTGGGATTTGAGAGTCTCAAATGAGAAGCCCAGAGTCAAAGGGAGTTTGGTTATTTCACTCATTTATTTAAATAAAGCACATGCATTTCCATGCAACTTATTCCCTTATTTTGATTCTGCTGGGCATGTATGAGGCCACTAAGCCACAGAAGAAAGGGAAAGGGTTCCCTTAAACTCCAGGTAGCACAGAGTTCCTGATCTGTTACCTCTGTGAAGCCAGGTAGATGTCAGTGTTTAAAATTTTTCCTTTTGCCTTTCAGGCATCTGGGAAGCTTAAGAAGTATGAGGTATTGGGTATTCTCAAGAAACAGCATGTGCTGGGTCCTGCTTGTCTTCCTAAGTACCCATTTTTCACCCTTCACAGAGCCTTGCGATGATGGCCATTGGCACCTCTGAGTTTACACAGATTTATTTCTGAATCATTTATCTCTACCCACCTACCAACTTTTTTTCGCATGAAGCCAGCTGGTGAATGCACAAACCATGGCTCTCCCATTGTAGGCTCTCTTCCCATCCCTGTTCAGTACCTGTTGAGGGACCTCCAGTTCCTAAAGGATTTGAATGCATTAAGGGGATGCCTTGTCCAATCTACCCATACCCCCATAGTGTGACAGCTCAAGAATTTCTCTAGCAAACCAGAACCTATGGTTTAGTCCTGGTCCACAGATGGAAAGTTACAGCAGACAGTCGGGGTCACAAACAACAAGCAAATTTCCTGCTAAACATGACATAAAGTAAGGCAAGGAAGTGTGTGCGCTCTGGGGCCAGTAATGAAGAGCATTTAAAAGTTGATTAGAGTTAGGAACTTGAGAATGCTCAATTTGTCTCCTCAAAAATCCATATGCAACATGTAAAATGACTGCAAATTATTATGACATGTTTGCATTCTTCTTGGGCTGCCATCTTTAAAGAGGGGATAGACAGATACAGCTTATTGTTTGCATTTATACAAACTCCCAGTGACTTTGAAGCTGCTGCTAAGAGCAGATAAGGACAATGGGGTCTCAGTGTCAAGTATTTGTGAGGTAATTCAGGAAGGCCTGAGAGGGAGTGGGACATGAGATGGGCAATGGATGAAAGACAGCATGCCGCCAGTGGATAGAGGCATCATTGCCATGGGGAGAGGAATTTCCAGTACCACCAGGGACCTCTGGGAGATTGACAGGGACGGCCTCCATGATGTGCCACCCGAGGGGCAGTCAGCTGGGCACCCCCCTCTTACTTGTTGAAGGCTGCCCCAAGGAGGCATAATCTTTTGGTACTTCAAGCCTGCTGTTGTAGCAGGTGGAGCACACCAATAAGCTCATCTGGTCCACGAAACACTCAGGTAGGCTCACAGGGGCTCCTGAGAAGACAGACCCTGTCGGAGTCTGGAACGCCAGAGGATCTAGGCATTCAAGACTGTTAGCATTGAGACTACTAAGATTTCTCCCTGAGGAACCTGAGCCTCCTTCCTCAGCTGTGCAGACTGCACAGAACAGTGAGGAAGGACACCCACGTCGGTGTTTCCTGCAGAAAAGACTGGGGAAGGTGTTGAGAGGGTCAAGGTGTCTCTTTGTCTCTGGCACTACTCTGTCATCCTAACAGGTTCCTAAAGCATAATGAAGGAAGAGAACTCTCCTCCCAACACACACATACACTTACAACGATGCTCATTACACAGGAATAGGTGCCTCCATTCAGGATTTGTGCACTGAGTTTCATCCTCTCCAGCTGCATTGCCTAGAAAAGTTGCACACCAGGCGAGAAGACAGCAAGGAGAAAGGAATGAAGATTGCATGGATTTCGCCCCCTCATCTTAGAGATTTCATACATGTACACTATATTTACAGCATTTTCCCTGTCCCCATCTTCCAGATCTTTCCATACCCCCTACTGCCTCTCGCATTCATACCCACTTTTTCTTTATTATTGCTATACATATATGAACGGGTGACTATATAATCACACACGTTGAATCTAGTTAGTGCTGTTCAGATGTATTTTACCTTAGGGATAATTATTTCGTATTGGGAACCAATTAGGGGACTCATCCCTCGGACGGACTGCTCCTTCCTCTCCCAGTTGTCATTAATTGTTCTTATATTTTCATCTAATGGTGGGGCCTTCTGAGATAGCTCCCATCCATGTTGGCGTGTCACTTGGTATTTTATTCAGGTTGTTTAGGTGACAGTATTGTTGAAATTGAATGGGTGCATCTTTAACATCACAAGCAGAAGACTCAGTCTCACAGCAGATGTCCTGGTACTCTGGATTTTACAATCTTTCTCCCTTCTGGATGGATGCTTTAAAGTCAGAGGAGAGTGAAGAGGGTGAGCCTTGCCAAGATGCCCAGGAACATTTCAACCTTCCCCTTGGGCTAGCCAGAAAAAAAAGTATTTGGATTTGCAGTAGCAGTCTAAGTGCCTTTCCCAGCTGTGACGGGTGGCTCTCAGCCTCATCACTCTGCCTGTGTCCTTCACCTTTACCTTCTCCCTTGATTTACGATAAAGAGCCAGGAAATCTGGGGCTCCAAATCATCCCTTTGGATCCTGGGAATGGATTTGCTGAGTCCTGCTTGACTTTCTCTTTCCCTCGTGCTGCGTTAGAAGCATTGCTGGGCCATGTAGTTCAGGCAGTGTGAGATTTACAGCTCCATGAAAACACAGCGATTTCTCTGAAGTGTTTGGTTTTTTTGTTGTTGTTGGCTGGCTCTTCTCGCTGACCCAATACCCACACTAAGATGAATACCATGACTCTCCACTCAGCTAGCATATCCCTGGAAGACACAAAGAGCCCGTGATTTATGAGGCTCCAACTTATAGGCATTCTGTTTGTTTGTTTGTTTGTTCACTTGTTTTACTTTAGAGAGGGCACAGAGGTGATGTGCTTTCTGTAGCAAACACGACTGGAATTTTGAGTTTTGATCCGTGTGCAGGGCACTCACGTGTTGTCAGGGACTCTTGCAGTTGAGCTGCAGCCGTGAGCCTGGCCTCTCAGTCAGCTGCACAGCCATGAGGGGAGACACCATGCTGCATGGAGCTCCATGATGCTGAGCTGTCATGTCCAGTATGCAGCCATATCCTATGTGGTTTTGCTGGCAGATAATATTTTCAACCTATGGAAGTTATTAGTCACCATCCCAACTCTCCGAGGGGCCTATACCTCATGAGGGTCCCTCCTATAGGAGCATCTCTCTGAACACAGGGTGACAAGAGTGTAAGTAGGTACAACTTGCAGTATTTCAGTCCACATTCTTTTGTATTTGGCAGTACATGCATTCATTTGTGTTTCCTGGGCCTTCTCTCTGTGTGTGTCTATGTATTTGTTCATGTGTGTGACTGTGTGTGTAAATGTGTTTGAATAGAGGCCAGAGGATAATCTCAGGTGTCATTCCTCAGATGCCATCCAACTTGGTGTGTGTGTGTGTGTGTGTGTGTGTGTGTGTGTGTGTGTGTGTGAATGCGAGCTTGTGTCATAGCACATGTGTAGATGTCAGAGGACAACTCTGGTAGCAGGCTTCCTCTTCTACCTTGTCTGAGACAGTCTCTTGTTCACTGCTGAGTACGCCAGACTACCTGTGTCATAAGCATCCAGTGAGCCCTGTCTCTGCGCCCTCATTTCCTGGTAGGAGTATGATGTGAGGGTAGATATTTGTGCAGCTTCAAACTCAAGTTGTAAGGCTTGTTCGGGATGCACTAGCCCATACATTTTTTGTTTGTTTTGAGACTGGATCTCCGCATTGGCTTGCAGCTTACTGATACAAATACCCTGGCTGACAACCACACAGGAATCTTCCTGTCTCTGCTTCCCTCCTACCCCTCCAGAACTGGGATTACTAAGGTGTGTGCTGCTGTGCCTAGCTTTTCCACATACGTTCCGGGGATCAAACTCAGGTTCTCATGCTTGCAAAACGAACAGTTTTGCTGATCGAGCTGTTGCCAGGAGCCCCATGGAAAGGGCAGGGTGTTTTCTTCCCCAGCTCCTGCCATTCCCAATACCCCAAGCTGATACCTACAGTGTTTGTTTGGAATCTCTAAACTACAAAGACTTGATTTTTAAAAATGCCAACACATCTGCTAAATGTAGAATCCTCATTTCTTCTGAAATGGAAATGCAGAGAGCAGCTGGCATGCTCCTGAGGTACTGTCAATCTTTAGGTGCAGTATAGGGTTAAAAGGGGAGAAGGGCATATAATTAAATATTATGTTGCCCGACAAAGGATGGCCAACCACCTGTGACGTCATGAACAGGCTTGGAGGCTATTATGCAAGTGAGAAAAGCCAGTTCGAAAAGAATAAGACCACAAGTTCCACTTAAGTCAGAATCCTAAGCGGTCAAGCTCATCTAGGCAGATATAGAAAGACAGCAGCTTAGCATTTCAGTTATGAAATGTGACACAATTCTAGAATTTTCAGTGTGATAAAGAGCTTATAATTAACAACACTGGATTGTGTACTTATAAAAAAGTAAGTGTAGGAACTAAAGAGATGGCTCATTGGTTAGAAGCACTGGCTGCTCTTCCAGAGGACCTAGGTTTGCTTGCTTCCCAGCACCTACATAGTGACTCACAATGATCTGTAGCTCCAGTCTAGAGGGAGCTAGACTGGTAAGTTCTTCTGGCTTCTTCAGGCACCACACATATACCTGGTATGCAGGAATACACGTAGTCAAAACATTCATATATATATAAAGTGAAAAAAATTCTAGCACTCATGTGCAAGGTTCTTACACACACACACACACACACACCCGAATAGTTAACAAGGAAAACATTTGGAAATGATGGATCGTGTTTATTACAATGACTGTGGTAATGGTATCAGGAATAGATGCCATGTCAAACTCATCAAATTCTAAATATCAAATAGGCAGTTTTTACTGTCTGTTATACCTCAATGAAGCTGTGTAAAAAGAAACTGTGCTTAGGTTTCTTATCCAGTGATTCTGGATGTGATTCTGCTATGTAAACCTTTCCTCACTTTCCTCATATTGATAATAGTGGAGATACTGACACATGATTCATGGAATCAGTTTGTGGGCTATGACACCTGGCCCAGGGCATATCACAGAGGGATTCTCACCATATGGCAGCATCCTCCCTTGATATATACAGAGGGGAAATAGGTTTGAGGTTGAACTCTGAATCCCAGAGTAGTCATCCAATGGTGAAAGTTAAGAACTCATGAGTATGATTGAGGAGGTCAAAGAGCCATCTGGATGCTAAAAGACATACTGAAAGATTTATCTAAGCACAGCCTCTAGTCCCATCAGCTATTCTTTCATTTGAGCTGTAACTGCTGTTGGTCAGGGAGGCTCTGGGACCTCAGAGAGAGGGGGCTCCATGCCGAAGAGTAGCTTCATTGGGTCACAAAGTTGATCTGGGCTTTAAAGAAGAAAATAACCCTTAGATAACTCTGTGGGAGTGTCTGTCCTTTCTTATCTTTCACCAGATGACTGATCCCTACCCCTCTCCAAAGTCTGCCTTCGGTTCATCTCGGCTAGTCCATGTGCCAAGTCCAGTTCATGTGTCAGTAGAGGCAGATGGATAAGGTCCAAAGCCAGCAAAGTGGTGTTTGTTTTTGTGTGTGTGTTGGGGGGTGGAGGGGTGGCTGATACAACACAGTTCAAGAGATAGGACAGCCTGGAACTGAGGCAAGAGTCAGTGGCAGAGAGTTTGGGACTGCAGTGAGAGATGCCCAAATATAAGGATGATAAGAGGGAATTCCATTGTATGACTCACAAGGCCAATAAGAATGTGAAAACATAATCTGGGGCCTAAGCGTGAGAATCTGACCTGGAACTTTACTCACAGACCAGGGGTTTCTTTCTTTCTTTTTAAAGATTTATTTATTATTTAGTCAACATTCTGCCTGCACACCAGATCTTACTATAGATGGTTGTGAGCTACCATGTGGTTGCTGGGAATTGAACTCAGGACCTTTGGAAGAACAGCCTGTGCTCTTAACCTCTGAGCCATCTCTCCAGCAGATCAGGGATTTCTAAGGGCAAGAGTGTTGACAGGCATCCTAGGAGTTCCCAGATTCTATTTTAAAGCCTGGCTTTGCCATTCTGCCCTAAGCATGCAGAACTGGGCAGAAGAGAGAACAGGGGTGGGAGGCAGTGAAGCAGACGGTGTCTGTAGACAGACTCTGATGGCCAGTAAAAGGGTGGTCTCTAATGCCTACCCTCTTCCAGTGCGTCCACTCCGATCACCCATCCTACCAGCGATAGGAAGGGTAGGCGGGGCCATCTGTCATTTCTCTGCACCATCCCTAAGCTTCTGCCTAATGAGCACCAACCTTCTCTGCCACCAAGTGGTTTGGGAACACGGGCATCTGCTGAGATGCTAGTGAAGTCTTTAGTCTCGTCTTCCAGCTCAGAAGTGGTTCTGGTCTCTCACTGCAGGGTTTCAACCCTTTCCCACTGTGTGTAGGGAGCATTCTGTTCCTTCCTGGCTTTACTGGCATGACTGTGCAGCACAGGGGGGAGGGGGTCCACTGGCAGTGCTGCCAGCATTGTGATCTATCTCCTCCACCTCTCATCCCTCCCGCCCAAGGAGTCACTGTCTAGACAACAGCTAGTACTCCTGGGGTCCTAATCCATTTCCTCATAGATTAAGTCACACAGTTCAGCCCTGGATTCTTTCAAGGGTTAGGATTTGAAACACAAAAACCTGGTCTCTTTTGAAATAATATTTTAGAAACAAATCTCTGAGGCTGAGATTTTAAAAGGTTTTGACTAACGGCCTGATTTTTATCAACATCCTGTTTTCTGGGATGATCTGATGATGGAAGTGGGGAGAGAAAACTTAAGGTTTCATTATTTCCCACCCAAACGACCATACGGTGTGATTCTAAACTCAGTTGAATAATCCCAGCAGGGATGGTTCCAGGCACCCTCAGGCATGAAAGGATTGGGACTCTGTTTATTTATCAGAGAATATACATGGGAATGTGATGGTGAGACTGGTTTTATATTTTTGTAATGGTACAGTTTTAGGCCTACAGAGAGGCAGGGTTTCCATCATAATAAGGTAGAAATCCATACTAAGGAATGCAGATCAACAATGGAATTTGTGGCGAATATACACAGTTCTGCTATACACTAGTGGACACTGGAATAGTGTGCGTGGGGTGTAGCTATCATCAGGAGGGTAAAGCCAAGGGCTCCGCCTAGAGGTGGCAGGGGAAGCCTGTCTTTGTAAAGAGACCAGTGAAGTTCCACGTCTAAATGACAAACACATTCATTTTGCATTTGGTACTGGACTCTTTCAGTTACTTTTTTTCAAACAAAAGATTTAAATTGCTTTTTACCAACAACAAACATTTTCAGATTCTCCAATGGTCCAAACACTACATATAAATTCAGTGATTAGCAAGATTGTTAAGTAACCTGCTCCAAAAATGCTCGTATTTATTTTGATCCTTCTGAACAAACAACCTTTTATGGACTATTTTTTTGTTGAAAGAGCAAAGTTGAATTTTTTTTTGCCATTTTTTTTGTAGAAGAAAACAGATGTGTTGATTAACGCAATGAGATTCTTCTCCATAGCAGGTGAAGGAGGAGAACTCATGGATAGTGGATTGAGAACTAGAAAGAACAGTGAAAACAAGAAGAGGATTTTGAAGTGAAGGGCAAGGGTGAGAGGTCTGGGATTCTCAGCCAGAGAAGTGAAAGAGAACAGTTGACATATAGAAGAGAAAGAAGTGCACAGCTAAGCAGGTGCCTAACCCACCTGAGTTCTTTAACCCATGTCTTGAGTTTCCTTTAGGCAGTTTCAAAGATGGAACCTTGGCAGCATCTCGAGTTCAGGGATAAGCCTCCAGCTAAAGGCTTTCCATGTTGCAGAAATATAAAAGGCCCTTCTTGTTTCTTAGAAAGAATTCAATGCCCCATTTTATTCCATTGAAGCACACGTGTACGCACACATGTACACACAAAAAGCATACAGAGAGAGAGAGAGAGAGAGAGAGAGAGAGAGAGAGAGAGAGAGAGAGAGAGAGAGAGAGAGAGAGAGAGAGAGAACTGACCGTCTGTGTGTGGGAAGTGGTGGCTAAATTGCTGAGGATTTTAAACAAACAACCTTTACTTAGACTCTCCCAAATTTTAGACATAGTTTCCAACAGTGTGTCTGGTCCTTTCCAAATGCTGTGTTCTTTTTCCTTAAAATGATCAAAGGGAATAGCTTATTATCCAGGGTCAACTTATTAACTGGAGAGAGAATATTCACCAATTACAGGATCTCTTGAATGCAGTTCTCTCTGTGCTCCAGGCTAGGGGCAAGAGAAGGGAAGATCCTCTGAAAATCCCAGGCCTGACTCTGGTCTCCACCTAATTAGCTCAGTGACCTTGGGCAACGGCCCTGCCCGGCCCATATGCTTCTCCATTTACTAGGTGAAGTGAGATGCTTTCACTCCAACAACTCTCACTTCCGGCTTTTTCTAAGTTCTCAGAGCTGCTAAATAATTGCATGCATGAGATGATTTACGCTCACCCTCTTTGAAATTGCGGGCTCATTTGCTAGAATCTCTGGCTCCTTGTATTTCTCCTAAGCAAGATCTAACAGCCTTTTGATATCTTTATGTCTGCTTTCTTGGGACTTAGAGATATAATATCATTTGATTGCACCGAGACACTTGGTCAAAAGCTGTCACCAAATGCCTTCTACTTCCCTAGTGCTATCAGAGCCGAATTCTACAACAGACAAGTGGAAGATGAAATAAGAAAGATTGACAGGAGGAAAGCTTGTGGAGACAAGCTTTTTTGAGAAAAGCCACCAGAAAACCAGGCTCTTTCTCCCTCCTTGAGAGCCTTAATATATTTTTGTGAGATGATCGCAGAATGATGACAAGGTAAACGCGCCTCGTACTTGCAGAGCACCTGCTGTATCCAGCGTGGGTTAGGTGCCCTTACACAAAAATGAAGATGTTTGCCTCAGCTTTGCAGATAAAATAAATCAAGACACAAGCCAACCAAACATGGCTGAAAGTCACCCAGTGAAAAGAATGGCATGACAGAGAATTTGAGCCAGGAATTCAAACCAGAACGCAACTAGAAATTAATAGTCACAGCGAAGGTGTCTATCACCTTATAAATTGCCCCTCACTCAGCAATGCATGCAGAAATGTCTTGTTCACTTATACAGCTGCATAAATGTGATATATCATCTACTATAAAGGCAACCTCTTCCCTGTAGCAAGCTTCCTCATATGTTTCTATGTGTTCACACATAAGAGTGAGTTTTTTGAGTGCAAGAAACTTAAGTATGTACCTATAGAAGTGTGTATGTGTGCACGCATGTATGCATGCATATAGACCTGTGCTATATGTGTATGTAGGTAGGTAGTATACATATCCATACAACATATATGTATATCTGTGTATGCATATGCATGGATCTTTGTGTGGAAATATGCATGTGATATGTGCATATGTATATGCGATTTGTATGAACACAGATACATGTGGGTATACATGTGTGAGCACGGATATGGAGGCCAGAGGTTGGTATCCAACAAATGCTCAGCAATGACTCTCCACTTTATTGACTGCAAAAAGATCTCTTGATGAACCAGTGATGTGGATGGTTTAGCTGTGGCTGGTCTAGCTATCCAGTTTACTTCAGGGATCTGTTTCTTCCTCCTGAGTGCTGAGCCAGGTAGGCTGCCATATCTGCCTGGCTAACTCCAGTCCTGTGTGATACACACTTTCTCCACTGAGTCATCTTTCTAACCCTTCAGATACTTTTAAAGGCATCTTGCCAAATTGTCCCTCCAAATGACGCTGTCCACCCCCCAGCACTTCATGGGATTGTCTGCTTCCTATACCACCACCAGAGCTTTAAAACATTTGTCCAGCTGTTCTCACATTCCCGTTATGTGTACACAGCACTGGTCATTCGAGGCTCGAGGGCCTCTTGAGCTGTCCTCAGCTAAGGTCACAGAGGGAAGGGTGGACATCCGCTGTGCTGTGCAGAGAGAGAAGGGAGAGAGAGAGAGATAGACACATGCGCGCGTGCGCGTGCGCGCGCGCGTTCACACACACACACACACACACACACACACAGAGACCTTCTTCCTGATAAGGATATCATGGGGTCATGTGAGTTAGAGATCCTGGAGTGAGGAGGTGGGCTGGATCACACAGTCATTTCAAATCTGCCCAGGGGCTATAAAGGAGGCTAAACTGCCTCTTTAAGCCTGTAAGTGATGACATTCAAATCTATCAGAATCCTAACCCCAAAATCAGGTCAGGATTTACAGCCATAATATCTATCTTTGGATTTGGCTTTTATGTTTTTACCCTTGATTTATGTAGGTGCCTTCCTTAGCATCCCATATCTCAAGCAACATAAATGTATTAAAGTAATGGAATTTAGCAAATATGTTTCGGTTACCATCTTTGTTCCCAAGAGGAAATTTGGAAATCTGACAACATTACAGCTTTCATTTTCAAGACCCATTTTCTGAGCCGTTTCACTAACAAGTCCTCTGATTTACCACACCATTAACAAAAATAATTCTTTCTGGACAGCAGTAAAAGGAGTGGGTTAGCACAATTTATAGCTTTCTCAAGATACATATACGGTGCCTGTTTAAAGAAAAAAGGCAGGTTTTTGATTAACTGATACACCGACTTGCTTTTAAGATAGCGGGGTTCATTCCCTGACAGAGAAGTCCTCCATTCCCAGTGTGTAAGCACAGTCATGATTGCCTGTGATGATTAGCAACTGCTAGCTGCCCATGCCCACATCAATGACTGAAAAGGACAACCTTCCCCACTTTGAGATGAAGTGCCCATTTCCCTGTTTAAGTGAAACGTTATACAAGAATGACCTTTCAAATCCAAGCTACAGTGCTCACCGTTCAACCAGACGCGCCTCTGAAGTAAGAAGAAATAAGAAGGTTGAAAGTCTGGACAGGGGCTCCTTAGTCAAACGCCACCCATTTCCACCAGTGTGGTCAGGGAGGAAGCCTAAGTCAAGAGACAGGAGGAAGTGGGAGACTTTCGCCAGGAAGTGTATGCAGCTGTAGGAGGACACATCGTGACATTTTCCATGACCCCTAGAAACGCTAACTCTTCAGAGACTGTAATTGTCAGGGGACTGTAGGGTGTTTGGGATCCCCATTAAAAAGTTCCAAGGTGGTCCCAAAAGAAGGATACCCATTAGAACAAAGCTGCCATTTGGTCACAGTATTAGTATTGTGGCCACTGGTGAGGTGAATATCTCATTTTATAGGTAGAATCAGGGAGCAACTCCAGGATCATAAGACAAAGTTTTCATCTCCCTTGAAAACCTGAAATGGTTCTCAGACTCTTGAGCTCTGGAAATAGGTTCTCAGCTTAATGGTGTTCTGATAACTTCTCAGCCCCATGAGATTCTGGAATAGGTTCTCACTCCCATAGCTGGTCATGAGGTCAGGAAAATTTTTTTCTCTAAAGTAAACAAGGTTGGGGATGTACCTTAACCCAAGGAAGACCTGTAGAATCCCTTCAGTTGGTTGTGGGGTGTGGGTATGAAGAGCATGACACATCAGGGAGAGGGATGGGGAAGTCTGGTTACTCACCCTTGTAGACCATGGGAAATCTTTGTCCAGCATCAGGAGATTATTAACAGAACTCACTATGTATACATGTGCCTGGGGCAAGGGATACAGATATCCTGAAGTCATGGGGGTGACAGTCATAATTAAATTTCTCAATGCCACTAGGTTCTGAGAATAGCCAAGTCATTCAACCTGTGCTGTGCATCCGTTTTTCTGTCCAGTGAAGCCTGTGGTATTGTGTTGCACACTGTGTTCAGACACACAGACTAAAGCATTTACAATTGTGACAAATCCCTCTTTTAGTTTTATCCAATGGTAGTTTGTGGCATATTTGTTAAAATATTAAATGATCATCCCCAATAGAGTTATACATATTCATACAGCCCAGGTGTAACAGCTGGTAGAAGCTGACTGTGTGGATTTCTTCCCGGATTCATGTTGTGTGGTGGCACAATGGGAGCCTGGATGAGCATTTATGGCCACAGAAACTGGAAAACCTCACAAACCAGAACTCGCCTGCATTTCTTATTTTTCTCATTGCTGTGACAAAATGCCAAACACAAGCAAACTAAGGGAAGAAGACTTTGCTAGGGTTCACAGTTTGAGGGGATACAGTCCATACTGGTGTGGGAAGGCATCAAGGCAGGGGCATGAGGCAGCTGGTGCTAGTGTATCCATAGTTAGGACGCAGAGAGACTGAACCCTGGGCACAGCTCCTTTTCTCCTCTTTCCTCCCTCAACTGAAAATAGATTCTTCTCTCATACAATACATCCCCACCACAGCGTCTCCTCCCTCCACTCCCCTTTGGTCCTCCCACCTCCCCTCTCCCCCAGATGCCCCCTCCATTTCCTCTTGAGAAAAGAGCAGGCCTCCAAGAGAGGACAGCCAAACAGGAAAACAAAACAAACAAACAAACAAACAGAAAAAAAATACAGATACATTAAGACAAGGTGAAAGCCCTCACATCTGGACAAGGCAACCCAACAGGAGGAAGAGTCAGAGGCACACCGACTCCCACTGTTAGGAGTCCCTCAAAACACCAATCTAACAGCTGTATATATACACACGGAAGCCCTGCCGCAGACCCACGCAAGCCCTGTGCTTGCTGTTTCAGTCTCAGTGAGCCCGCAGGAGCCCAGCATAGTTGAGTCAGTGGGCACTGTTCTCCTGCTGTCCCCCATCCCTTCTGACTCCCACAGTTTCTCTTCCCCCTCTTCCACAGGGTTCCCTGGCCTCTGAGGAGAGGGACCCCAATGGAGACCTCCAGTTTAGACTCTCTCCACTTAATTTTTGCCTGTGGGTCTCTGTACCTGCTCCTACCTGCTGCCAGAGGAAGGATCTCTGATGATGACTGAACAAGGCACAGATCTATGAGTATAGCAGAATATCATTAAAAATCATTTCGTTTACTCTTTTTCTAGTTGTGTTTGGTTCTACCCTCAGTCTCTGGGCTATCCAGTTCTATGCTGTTCTATCCTAGGTCCTGACAATTTGGCACTGTAGGGCATGAGCCTCAAGTTAAACCAAACATTGGTTGGCCATTCCCACAAGTTCTGCACCGCTGTTGTCCCCAGCACATCTTGCAAGCAGGCTAGATTGTAGTAGAGGGTTGGTGTCCAGGTTTCTCTTTACATAGCATGCAGAGTACCTTATTATACCAAAGAGACTAGAACTTTGGGGTGAAGGCCCCAATCCCACACAAACTTGACCTCTCTACTATGTTCAGAACTCCACACTATGGGATGGTGTCACCCACAGTTGGAGTAGATCTTCACTCCTCGGGTAAATGTTCCTGCAAACACCCTTATAGACATGTCCAGAGGTATGTTTCCATGGTGACTCTCAAGCTGGTTAACTTGATGATGGAAATTAACCATCACATCAATTGTTCCCCAAGAGCCAGGTGTCAAATATTTATCCCCTTAGCGTTTACACTGCATTACAGATGCTTTAAATAACAGGGTTAGGTGACAGGTTTAGTCACGATCATAACTTTGACGTGCTGGTGAGTGTAAGTCATATTTAAAGGCTATCTGCCACAAAGGCAATGAGATATAGCATTATGTTTCTGTAATTGAGCAAAAAGAGGTATTGCTAATAAAAATTGTGATGAGTTGCCTACATTTGTAGTTAAAAGAGGTGCTGTGTTCAGAGAAGAGATAAATGCAAAGAAAGACTTCTCCCCACTACAGTGTTGAGAAATGGGAACGAGCAGGGCTTGGGGTGTGGCTCACACTGTAAGAGTGATTACTGTGAGAGCATGGGAAAGCCAGCGTGTGGATCCCCAGGTAAGACAGGAGGAGAAGGAGCTGCTGAGTAGAGAGGAGCTGTCAGGTGACAAGGGAGAGCAGAACGCCTTCATTGGCTCTGTGACAGAGAAGACATTCACTGAGGCAATGTTGGTGGAAAAAGCTGGCCAGGAAAGGGGGAAGTGAAGGCAGCAGTTACTGGTACATCTGTTAAGGAGTCTGTCTGCCAAGAATCAGGAAGATCTGGTCTGGGGAGACATTGGTAAAGTATGTGCCTTGCAAGCAGAGGGACCTGAGTTAAATTCCCAGAGGCCACATAAAAACAGCCAGGCAAGACAGCAAATTCATTTCATCTTTGGCTAAAGTGAAGATAGGCAGATCGTTGGGGTTGACTGGCCAGCCAGCCTGGCCTGTTTGGCAAATCCAAGGCCAGTGAGAAATGTTGTCTCAGGAAATAAGGTGGACAGTACTTGAAAAATGGCAGCTAAGCTGCCATATGGATACACACACACACACAATGAAAGAGAGAGAGAGAGACAGAGACAGAGAGAGACACAGAAAGAGAGGCATGCATAAGTGGAAAGTAGTCAACAAGTGTTTCCTTTCTCTATCTGCCCGCTACTGCAGGTGTTACATCTCACAAAAGCAGAAACCTGGAGTGCCATGTACAACATGCACGCAGCTCAGCAGGTTGAAGGGTATCCTCTCCCTCTTGGTGTCAGCCTCTTTCAAGCAGTTCAGTTGTTCTCTTTTTCTTAGCTTGTCTGTCTCCTCAGTAGGATTTTCTCCTTATATAATCACGGAGAAGAAGAGGTCCCAGTGAATCTGATCAATTTCAGAGACTTCCTGAAGTTAGAGTTGCTTACCTCCAGTCTTAATGTGCTTCTCTGCTGCTTGGACCGTTTCATATATCCTTAGGCCATCCTCTGGTTTTACCTCTCTGTAAACATCTGGTACTAAAATATCCTGTTGTTTGCTTTCACTTTAGATCCTTTGTCTTAAGTTTCCCTTCAAGATGGAAGGTTTTAACCTCGGAGAAAATTGCTACACAACATTCCCTACCTTGCTGTTGGAGAGCTGGTGTGTAAGAAGGCTCTGTTTGAGACAGGGAAGGCAGAGAGATACATGGGAGACAAGGAATAAGTGATGGTCCTGGAAAGATGAAAGTGGACTTCAGAGTACGTGTGTTTGGGGGAAGTGTTACATTTTTCAACTGGGGAGTTGGAGGAATGTACTCTCCTTATCTTAGACAGGACTACCCTGTGGTTTCATAAGACACCAAATCTGCTCAGATGTTGCACCGTTTGCAATGAAGAATCAATCATACCCTTTGTCTCAGAAACACATGGTGACACTTTCAGGGCTTTTCCAGTTCTGAAGAGCTTCACATACCCACAGGACCTGTAGGAAAATGTGTTCTGAAGTAAGCTGGAAATGGAAGTGTTTTATGAATGTTCTGTGAGTAGGTTTGGAAATTGGATCTAGGAGTCATTTTTCAAGCAGGAAATATTTGAGCTAAGGGTTCTGAGTGGTCAACACATAAAGGTGCTGTCTTTGGGGTAGGAATCTGGCATGTAGCTGGTTTGGGGATCAGAGGCATGGTATCCCCAGGGCTGCTGAGCCCTGTTTGTGACCCCTATATCCAGCTGAGAGCTGCCTGCCTCTCAAGACCCAGAGACTAAAGCCTTATTGACCGACATGGGCTTTTCTGCATCAAAGGCTCAGAGTGGTATTAGCTGGCAGCTCTTTTTATGGACAGAAAGTGCTTCCTTGTAGATAGTGCTCCCAGCTACCTGGGGTTAAGATAAAAGGCTTCAAAAAAGGCGTCCACTCCTGGGAGCTGCCCCTAGCCACTCACTCTGCAGGGTTGGATGTGCTGACACTGGTCTGCAGTACCAGCCTTGGCCTCTCTCTCTCTCTCTCTCTCTCTCTCTCTCTCTCTCTCTCCATTGCCTCAGAGCCCAAAAGAATGAATTTATAAAGTATTCCCAACTCGAGCATTGCAGCCCAGCCTCCGAGCTTCGCTACCTCATTACACACCTTCAGCTTCTTCACCACGTTGTGGAAAACACACTTGGAAGTCCAGCTAGTACAGATTCCAGACATCAGCTCTGATTGGCTTTGCTACCTTACACTTGCATCTTGCCCTCTCTGAGAGTGTACAATCATCCATGCAGTCACAGGGATCTTCCCTACTTCATAGAACCATTTCAGAGACCCTCCCAACCTGACATATGCTTGAACACCTGCTCAGACATTGCTGTGTGGCCGGGCCTAAGTCTCTTGCCCCAGGAGCCTCCAACAGGTAAATAGGCAAGTAGAGTGCCTGGCTGTGATACTGTAATAGAATATGTGTGTGTGCTCGCCTGTGTGTGTAATTTCGTCTCTGCTCTGGGTTCTCGTATTTAGTCTTGGTATAGGGGCATATGGGGTGCAGCTCAGGAGGAGGAGGCACTCCAGTTGTGGTCAGGAGCAGTCAGCTAGCCCTCAAGGGTTTCCGAGAAATGTGTTTGGTTTCTGTTTCCTAGCAAAACCAAGTTCAGGTTGAGGTTGAGTCGCTGTCATCAGCACTGCCGCTTTGGGGGTCTTGCTATGGAAACTAAGAGACCCCGGTTCCTCCCACAGATCCCCCAAATGCCTTTGCATCCCCTTGGTGGTAGACACATCTTTGGTTTCAAGGAGTTAACACGTATAAGGCTGCTAGATAGGGTTAGAGAAGCAGCATGCCATCCGTCCTCGATCTGAAGGAGGGAGGAGGGACAGGAAGGTCTTGTGGATCCCAAACAGCTAATGATCCAAGCAACTATGTCCAAGGAGGCAACCACAGAAACCCTGAACCCCTGAAGGGCAAGAATTCTAGATCCTGAGCACACAAAAGTGACTGGAATGGCTCACCCAGTGAGAGCAAGGAGACACAGTGCCCCTTATATATGTTTTTCTCGAGGAGTCCCATGTGCCTACTGATCTGTAAGATTGAGGGTAAATGGAACACCTTGCTGAATGCCATGTGCAAATCTAGCCAGTGAATGGAAGCTGAAGGAGTTGTGGGAGTTGTGTCGATGGGAGTTCACGAACAAATGTAGACTTAGGAGTCTGTCTAGAGGCAAGGGTGACCTGTAGGACTGAACCCCTTCATCTACGGAATCTCACCTTTTCTGCAACTAACCAGTCAGAATGAAGCTGCCTCCGGTGGGTCCCCAGCTGGCAGCAGCTGGAGAGTTGCACAAGGTAATGTCAGAAGTGTTGTACTGAGTGGGAAGGGACACATGTGACACTTCACGCTTTCAGATCTTGAACACTAGCCCAGACATCTTGCCTAACACATCTCGTGTTCCTTTCTTTTCTTTTCCCCTGGGTCCTGCTGGAAACACACTGTGACCCAGCTGGTGTGCTGTGGAGTGTGAGGAGGCTGTGCGTGCATGACAGAGACTTATGTGGGGAGGAGGAGCAATGAGGCCATGAGGCCAATGGGCGGAGAGCAGGAGAGACCAAAGACAGCAACAATGGTGCCACATGGACCAAAAGCACGTTGACATCACAACACAGCCCCACCTATTGCTAAGCGCAGGATATGATAGTTCACATTGCTGGTCAATATGACAGAATTTAGGGTCACCAAAAAGACAAACCACTGGGCATACCTGTGAGAAAGTTTCTATGTTAGGAAGCCCCATCCTCACTGTGGGTCCCACCCCCGCAGGAGCTGGCATTCTTAGTGAACAGAAAAGAGAAGTGAGCTGAGCATCAGCGGCCATTGCCCTCAAGTTTCCCAACTTTGGATTCTACGTGATCGTCCACCTCATACTCCCCACCATGACGGGTTTCCCCCCACTCCCAAAGCATAAGTGGAGAGAGGTAGCTAACACAGGACCATGGAAAACTGATTCACTGCCTGCTTTGTGCCTCAGTTTCTTCCGCTGTAGCTCTGAAAGAGGTTGTGATGGGCAGGCCAAATAGAATGTATCAGATGCTCATAACAATGCCTGTAAGTCGCAAACTGCTCAATTGGCGTGTTAACTCCATTTCCAGAAACGAGACACCTCATTATAGCCCACCAGTCACATGAAGAAGTCGTTTGGGACGGGTGATGGTCTGCTATTCTTCACCCAAGCATTTCAGGGTAACGGTCCATTTGTACTCTCCTTTCCTTTCCAATCCCAAGTGTCCCCTCCGGGTCTCCCGCTGTGAACCAGCGTCCCTAATAACATATTGTCACTTTGCTGGGTATGATTTGTTGACCACTCCTTATGCTGTGAGGTCTCCACAAGCTTTAATTACAATAATTCGAGGTTTGTTCAAACTATTATATTCCGCATAGTTCATGGATGCTTTTAATTTAATTATACGCAGTTTAACACCACAGATGACTGCTGAGAGACAGGGAAATGATGTTGTTGTTGGTAGCGTTTTTTTTTTTTCCTCTTTTCTCTGAATGCAGGATGCGTGTTGAGGACTGATAAAACACATTACTGGGTTTGTTTTCAGATTAGGAAGGAATGTGTTTCAAAGTGTGTGTCCCTCAGTAGAAGCCGGGGAACTGCACCCTGAATGGGCTGGCTCTGGTTAAGGGAAGGGTGTGGGCTGTGTCTGTCAATGAGTATGGTAAAGACTATAGAAGGAAGAAAGCAGTACATCCCTTGGGGAGAGTGTGGGTGGCTTCATGGGAGGCGAGGAGGGACAGTCCTGCTGGGGAATAGACAGAGCTAAGTCTTGAATGAGGAGGATGCAATCAAGGCTCACTGTTCCTTCCACACTGCAGAGAATGGAAGGTGCCAGCGGTGTTAGGAAGCCCACAGAGGAAGTGAGGGTGCACGGATGAAGGTGAAGCGCAGAGGCAAAAAGCAGGAAAGCTATAGCCATCCCTGAAGTCCATTTGTAAGAATTCAGATCTTTCTGTGGTCACTCATGTCTACATTGTCCCAGTTCCTTTAACTCAACGTCTGTGTCAGATCTGCAGGTGGACATTGGATAGTCTCTGCTCCCCTGAATGCCTGCAGAAGACTAAACGATGGCGCTGTGAGCAGAGTAAACGCTAATGTCGCGAACCCAGGGATGGGCATAGAACACAGCCTGACTGAGAGCATGGGCAAACCCTGAGGGCAGATGGACTATCTAAGGCCAGGTATTTTGGAGGGTGGAGAACAACTTGGCACTTTGCTCAGAACAAAGATAGGTTCTGCTGCAAGAGCACCCCCCCATTCCATTCTGAAGTGTCTTGCCTTTACATTTCTCTCCAAATCAGCAGCAAGAGCCCATTCCTTTATGCAACCACGACTCTGAGTAGATTTCCTCTTACTTACTTACTGTGACCCAGCTCTGCTTCTCGCTGCCCTCTGGGTCCATCCTTCTTGGATTAGCACACTGACAAGCAGCTCTTTTCAGCTCAGTGTGTTCACTCTCTTCAGAAATATATTTCTGCTAAATCCATTGACTCTGAACACGTAGGCCAAGCAAATCTGCACTCTGGGCTCTAGCTACCTCTACGGATTAAGGGGTGATGAATAGAAGGGACATGGAGTGTTCACACCCACATGTGGACACATTTACAATTAAAGGAATACATAGACACATGTTGCACATGCATATAATTATATGAAATGCATGCGGGCACATGTGTGGATATACATGCACATTCACGTTTTTATGTGTATGTATTCACCTATAACTATGAATACATACATAGGCATTTATGTGCTCACATAAACATTATAAAGTCACATACATATGAATATCTAGTTTTGCACACTATTTGTGTACATGCCTCCATAAACATTTATACCCCAAATCATATATATGCACATATGAATATGTAGATCCATACTCTATTTGCATGCACACTCACCCAAATGACTATATACAATGTACGCGTGTGTTTAGCCATAGATGCATGCATGTGTGTATGGTTGTATGTGCATGCGTGTGCTTTAGAGAGCCAGATTTTGCCACTTACTTTGCAATAGTCTGCCTTTTCACGCTGTAACTCTGCAAGTACTACATTTTAATTTTCCTGTTAAATGCACCATTTATTAGAGACTCAAGAAGTTGAAATTTCTTGCCGAGGTCACATGGTTGGTAAATCCCAAAGCTGATATTCAAGCCAACACTCAGAGACAAGATAATTCACCCGACCGGGGTGGTTGCAGCTGTGAAGAGAAAGGCAGAAACACAGCAGCACAAATGCACATCTAGACCGTGAGCTTCTCCCAGTCAGGCCATGGGGAGATCAGGAGGAAGGGCTCTGTGGTCCTCATGGGGAAGTAGAAGGTTGTAGGGAGCATGTGTAGAAGATGGCATGGCACTTGCTGCTTCTGGAGGGAGCTGGAGTTTTGTAGAAAGGAGGCTGTGTGTGTGTCTGTGTGTGCCTGTGTGTGTCTGTGTGTGTGTGCCAGTATCTGTGTGTTGATGTATGTATGTGGTGTGTCCTGTATGTATTATGAATGTGTGTGTATCTGTGTGTTTGTGAGTGTGGTGTACTCTGTATATGTATGCATTGTGTGTGTGTGTGTGTGGTATAGTGTGTGTGTTGTGGTATATGGTGTATGTGGTGTGTGTTGTCTGGCATGTTTTTATATTGTGTATATATGGTATCTGTGTGTGCGTGGTGTGGTGTGTGTGTGCAGTGTGGTGTATGTGGTGTCTGTATGTGTTTGTGGCTGTGTATGTAGTTGTCTGTGTGTGGTGTTCTGTGTGTATATGTATGTATTTATGTGTGTGATGTGGTATGGTGTGTGTGTGGTGTGTGGAGCTCAAAGGCTCAATACATGTTTAGCTCAACAACCACGGGAATGCAGCATTTTATGAAAAAAGGAAGTGGCGCACACCATACCTGGCCACTGGCATCCCTGGGAATGGTTCTCTCTACTGCTCCATTTGCATATTTATATGTCTGTGTACAAACACGAGGTCCTGCCCTTTGGTGTTATAACTTCAAATAAACAAGAAAACAGGGCTGCAGGCCTAGTGATTAGTGCTTTCTAAAGCACTGTCAGTTGCAAAGGCTGGCCTTTGCCCAGCACTTCTTGAGATCTGGTCATCAATGGCCCCTTCTTAGCCATGAGATGCCCCTAGAAGATGTCCTGGACACTGGGCAGAGCTGTCCATGCATTATTGCTTTTCTTTACTAAATGTTAAGCAATAAAAGATGGAGCTTTGTGGCTGGGGTGGGGAGGGGGCTCCACTCAGACTGAGTTGTTTCCATTGTCTAGTGCTCTTTATTACTCAAACTAATCTCATTGCTAGGTGAGTAATTCTGTAATTACAAAAAACAATCAATTAATTGATCTAAATTAATTGGATAGCACAGTATATTCTGCTAAGCATGAAGGTAGATTTCAAGGAAGTTTCCAGGTATTAGAGGAGAAATGACAAGTTGAAAGTTGATCGCCCCTAGCAAGGGGCTGACAGAGATCTGAGTCTTCAGATGCAGATTCCCAAGTCAGCTGAGGCTCCAGTGAGTTGAAGGGACCTTCAGGTTCCTTCTCTTCAGGCCTCCTGCCCCACCACCATGTGCCTTTCCTCCTACTCTTTGTCCTAGCCTTCTGCCCTCTTTGGTTCTCCTTAGCATCTCTAGCCAAGCTATGTTTCATTGATGGCTAATGGGATATTATGATGGGAATGGTGGTAGATACCCAGGGCATGCTGTTCAATAGAGACCAGGGAGCAGGAAAGGAAGGGAGACCTTTCCTACCCTCCCTCCTTCTTTCCCACCCTCCTTCCTTCCCTCCCCTCTTTCTTGCCTTCATTCTCCCCTCCCTTCTCCCTTCCTGCCTCTATTCCTTTCTCTTCCTCTTATCTCTTCTTCTCTCCTTTCCTTTTCTCTTCTTAGTCCTGTCCCTTTTCTCTTTCTTACTTGCCCCTTCTCTCTTCCCTTCTTTTTCCTTTACCTCCCTTTCTCCCTCCCTCCATCTTACCAAGCCCCACTGTTTCCTAGATCCCCATGCTGGTGGAGCCCACCTGGCTAGCAAATCACACAAACAAGTGAGCAAGTCACATATTCTTTCAGGAGGGGTAAGTGATGTTGCATAAGTGGCTAGAGCAGTAGGGCTGGAGTGGGTGATGTGTCTCTGCCGGAACAAATTTGCTGGTGTTGACACACTCTGCGAAGTGTTTCTGGGACTGCAGAAGCTGACTTAGAGAAGGGACCAGGCCATCAGTGAGACTGGGAGTGGATCCTTGTCACTTGTGGGGGAGCATTACTGCCTGCTCCTTGCCACTCAGCTCCTCATCTTCAAAGCAGGCTCAGAGGTATCTGCAGTGCTGGGAAGCAGAGGATTAAATGAAGATAGGGGTTTCCTTCTGCCACACTTCTTAAAATGGACAAAACCCACAAAGGGTTTGATGGGGTCGGTGGTGCTTATAAAGCTCTGAGCACGGGGCCCAGCCTGTGTTGGGCACTCGGTGTAGGTACTCACCTGTGCCCATGGCACTTTGATGAGAGCTCACATGTCTCCCACATGTGTCAAGCATTGTCCTAAGCACTGTGTGGGCTCTGCCACATTAATTCCACACAACCCTGGGAGATCGGTGCTTTATGCCTAGCCCATAGAAAGTGAAACAGAGGCCCAGAGAACTGAAGCAATTTCCGTACAGTCTTATAACGGCCATTCAATGTCAAGGCAAATTCAGCAGCAGGCAGGCCTTTGCCCTGGACCTGTTCTGCAGCTGTGCTAAGGTCCCAGGCTGTAGAATTAACCCTTTACTCATGCATTTGATTTATCTAACAGGTGTCCAGTTCATTTGTATGCATAAGTGGATGGGTGAGTGGGTGAATGTTCATGTAGTACACATGTGTGTGAAGGTACATGTATATGAGTGTGTATGTATGTGGAGGCCAAAGATCAGAGGTCAAAGATCAAGGTCAACCTGGGGTGTCATTCATCAGGTCTTCCATTGGCTTAGTATATTCTCAGTAGGCTATGCTGGCCAGCCAGTGGGTTCCAGGGATCCCCCTGTTTCTGCCTCCCAGCTCTGGGATTACAAGCACAGTGACACACATGATTTGTGTTACATGGCTTTTGGTGACTGAACTCAGGTCCTCATGCTTCCAAGGCACGTCCTGTACCTACCGGGCCTTCTCTTCAGCCCAACAAGCATTTATTGATCCTCTGCTATGTGACAGGTCTTTTTGAAAGGCACTAAGAATACAGAGGCAAAGGAGACAGGCAGGACACCTCCCTGAGAAACTCAGGATATTATGTCAGACACTATCTATACACCCTATGGACTTGAGCCTAAAAGAATTTCTCTGTGCTCAGAACTTTGTGGATTTGGCTGTGAGTAGAAAGGACATTATTGGACCAGGGCTCCCATGTTAAACTGCAAACATGTAGGTTATCTTTGCACACATCAAGATACTTCCCTGCATTGGGTGGGGTCCATGGCTGCCGGCCAGTAGGACTTGCCTCTCCCAGTGTAGGATGAGCCTTGTGATGTTGAGACCATGGTCTCCTCATTAATGAAGACATCAGTTCCGTCTGAAGTAAGCATCATTGGCAAGCTAGGGCCAGGCACCACTGTCAAGAAGGGATGGGCTCCCAAGGAAGGTGGCATGCTGATGACTATTTAGTCCTTGAACTTTGACAGCAACAATATTAGTCGAAGGTCTATAATACATTTATGGTTCTCATCTGACATTTTCCCCACGTCATTATGTTGGTTTTAAATTTTTTTTCTGGTTTTACTTTCAAATTCCCCATAGGATCATTGACATGAAATTCTGGGGAAAAATTTGGAACATTAGTGACTGTTTAAAACAAATGAGGCAGTGTCCTTTCCAAGAGGAAATTATCTTTATGATATTGGCATAAGATGGTTTTGAAAATTTATACTAATGAGGACACGGCTTGAGGAAAATGACTAGGGTTTCCAGGCTTGAATTGGCCTGTAAAGCCACTGAATCTGGCCTAGGGGAACCGCATTTGGCCCAGGAAGATTGGTTCTAGGTGATCTCCCTGCCCATCTTTCCCCATTCTTTTTCCTGGATTGGCTCATGGACAGCCAAGCATGAGCTGGACCCTGGGCTTATAATAGTCAGAGCATCTGGAAGCTGGCTGCCCAGTCAGCAAGAAAGCCCCTCACTGTGTGAAGAGCTTGGAGCTGTCTAACATGCAGATGTGAACAAGAACCTGGATGGATGAGAACAGTGGTCCATGACCTTGAATTAGAAGGCTCAGAGCCCGTATGGAGGGTGATGGCCAGGGAGGGCTTCCTTATACTGAGTGTGGTGACATATACCTATAGTCTTAGAATTTGGGAGGTTAAAGCAGGAGGATTGCTCCAAGTTTAGAGTCCAGAAAACTAACCATCATACAAAAGGACCAACCAACCCTGAGTTCAAAATTCAAGACCAGCTTGGGATACCAGAGTGAGACATTGTCTGGAAGAACAAAATCAGAAAACCAAACAAACTGGATGTGCTCATATGAATCACTAGTGCAATGCAGGGCTTAAGAGGGGCAGGGAAGCAGGTGGGAGTTGGCTATTTCAGAAAGACAGACAATCAAGGGCCCTGTTGGCTCCAAGGAACAAACTCCTAAGATCACCCGTGTCACAGCTGAGCAGTGTGAAAGTGCAACAGGGGAGTGGCTGCTCCCTCTGGCTTCGCTCCAGTCACAGAACCAGTGCTCGTGCTAGTGGAGGCCCTACTGCATGCAGAAAGTGGAAGCCCTACTATGTGCAGGCACCACGCCTATGCCATGCATGAATTTACTTATCTGACCTTCCAAAGGCATGAGCCTTGCTTATCAGGAAAAAGCGACAGTAAGCAACATTAAGAGGTCCTGTGTGCATGTGAGCCTGCAGGCAGGGATTCCTTACAGCAGAATTTTTATTTTTTTTATTTTTATTTTTATTTTTAACAGTGTCTTATGTAGTGCTCTTTTATTTTTTTTTAATTTATTTATTTTTATCTCAATCACAGGTTAGGTACTCTGAATCCCAGGCGTAGCCCCCTCCCTCAGTCCCTCCTACCCTCCCACTCCCTCCCTCATCTCCCTCCTCCCCGCCCCCTCCAAGTCCACCAACAGGGGAGGACCTCCTTCCCTTCCATCCAACCACAGCTTATCCTGACTCCTCAGGGCTGGCTGCAATGTCCTCCCCTGGGATCTAGCCAGTCTGTCACTCCCCAGCTTGTATGGGGGAGGGTCAAAGAGTCAGCCATCAAGATCATGACTGAAACAGTCCCTGTTTCCCTGAATAGGGTCTTCAGTCCTACACCGAGTTATCATGGGCCCATCTGTGTGGGGGTTCCAGGCCACATCCACACATGGTCCTTGATTGTAGAAACCGTCTCATACAAGACCCTTGTGCCCTGCTCAGTTTGGTCTTTGTGGAGCTCTTGTTC